>JBBPCZ010000115.1:26886467-26900893 GCA_037974445.1 Brycinus macrolepidotus | reverse complement strand
AAAAAAAACACAAACACACACACACACACACACACACACACACACACACACACACACACACACACACACACACACACTTTCTCTCTCTTCTTTCTTTACTCTAACACTCCTTTTCTTTCTCATTTTTCTGTTTCTTTCTTCTTTTCCTGCCCCTGTCTTTCTTTCTTTCTTCCTCCCTCCCTGTCTCTCTTGTTCCGTCTCTTTCTGTCTCTTCCCCGTCCATTTTTTCCCCTTCCTGTCTTTCTCTGCCCCATCACTCTTTCTCCCTTTCTCCTTTGCTCTCTCTTTCCATCTCCCTGTCTACCTCCCCATCTTTTACTTTATTTCTGTGTTCCTGTCTCTCCTTTTCTTGCTTACTTTCTCTCTCCCTCTCTCTTTCATTCCCCGTCTTTCTCTTTTTCTGCCCTTGCCTCTCACTCTCTATAAATAGTACAAACACTATAATACCTTCCTGACCCATTATCTTGAACACTGTCTGATTAAAGCAAACTGATAAATGAACTGCAGCATATGTTCTCAAGATTAAAATTCAATTACACGTCAAAAGGCTTCGATTAAAATAATATTTTTATTATTTATGTCACCTTGTATCACACTGACACACACACACACACTGTTTAGGAATGCCCAGCTGGAGTGTATGCGTGTGAGAATGAGCCACTCGGAGTTGGAACATAAACAACATTGCCATGACAACCAACATCCCATAAAAAGCACTTCACTAGCCAAATCTGCTACTGACTCATAAAGATCAGAGAGATTGATGTCAGGATATCAGTGTTCCACCAGTTCTGATAAGAAATAAACATTGTTTAATCAATAAACATACACTCTTTTGTTTAATCAATAAACTCTGAGAAACAGGTGTGTCCCAATACCTTTGTCCATATAGTGTATCACTTACTTAATCCTAACTCTTTGCCAACTAAACGAATCTAACCTAACCCTGACCCTAACCACAGCAGAGAGAGACGCTGGTCCTGAGGAGATGTTCTCCATCCTGTTGATTCAGAGAAATATACAGGAATGCAGAAGTGATTAGATTCTGAGACATTTCCGTGCCTGATTGGATAAAACTACCGGCATCCTGCTGCCCTCTCCTTCACCTGCACTCATGTTGTAAAGGATATGATTATATTACCCTCAACAGCCAACTATAGATGTTTCAGAAAGTGAGTTAGTCTTGGCGTTTGTATTTGTGTAGTTGGTGGTGTGAACCAGTTGGTGTTAATGTTGGTGTTGGTGGGAGCTGTAGAATTGGTATTGTTGCTAGTGTCATAGTCAGGGGTTGACAACATTTTTTTGCTCTGGTACTCTAATGAGTACCTACATGAATTAATTGGTACTCACCAAAATTAAAAATCTTCCACCTCACCATGGGCACTGGAACCATTATAGCACTTTTATTTTATTTTATTGAACGCAAGAAGGAACATATTTTCGAGAGTTTTAAATTGTTCTTCATTTAATTTGTCTTTCCACTGATCAAGGGGTGCCGTTGGCCTCCCTTCTTGGCAAGCCTTTTCTGGCTTCACGGCCTCTATACAGTGTAGCCCCGCGAAGTCGCGGTTCAGAGTTTGCAGCCTCAGTCGTTTGCTGAATTTTTTCTTAGAACCGAACTAATAATTGTTTGCAGAAACCCCCGCAATTTCGCAGAAACCGCAAATATTGTCTGCTTTTTTTTTTTTTCTTGCTTTTTTCGTGGCAATATGTAATTTTTCATGCATTTTAGTGCTAAATTATTAAGAAAAATATAATTTACTAATTTTAAACATGTATCATTTTTTTAGTACTGTGGAGTGAATACAAAGCAACCTTATACGAAAACACTTCTTGGGATGGCGAAATACCCCTGTACTCAGAGGTGGGAGGTTTGAAAGTAGCCAATCCGAGAGCGTTATTCATTTCTCCTTGCTGTTGATTTGCTGCTGCCCTGTGACGCATCTCTGGCAGATGCAGTCCAGCATTCCCGCATCGTAACAGTTTCTAGCATTTAGCTATCTCAAGTTTACCTTTAAATTTTTTTATAGGTAATGTATTAAGCTGAGTTAAAAATGAAATTAAAGTGTTTTGGGAGCATATATGGGGGGATATTTAGGGTTAGACTATAAAAATAGGCATTGGAACGTAACTCCTGTGAATTTTGGGGGTCGACTGTAACTCTTTTACGCTCTTTCTAGCTTCAACGTTTAGCCCCCACATAGTACACACTTTTAATTATTTTAAAACGTAATTATTATTTTTCTTTTTAAGGTTGTCCTTACCTGAGTTGTGGTAATTAGAGATCCAGTATGAAGTTACTCAAATTAGGTACGCTTTTGCGCCGTGAAGACTGAAAACTGCCGCACATTTTACTGTTTATCCCGCGCATGCATACTTGCGTACCACTTATGTCAACCCCTGTATATAATTAAACTTGAAGTTGATGTATCTGACTGTGTATTAATAATCATTCAATTAATAAATTATATTTGTATAGCACTTTCCAGTATCCCAAACAGGGTTATAGTGATTGAGAGCACAAATATACAGCATGACACTGATCAGTAAAAAATGGGACAAAGGGACCACATGCAGGTCTACATGTAAAAGGACTGGATTAACTTGACTAAAGAGATGAGAAAATAGCAGAGGACAATGGTTGAAATACAGCACATTTTTGTGCACATGGAAAAGAAAAGAAAGCCTAGTTCTGTAATGAAGTGTAGAAGAATGACATAAAGAATGATGCATGTACAGCCAGAAATAATACACCCTAAATTCATTCAGTGAGTGATGTTATCTCCTCTCTCTCTATCTCTCTCTCACTCACTCTCACACTCTCTCTCTCTCTCTGCAGATGGGGTACACTCCACTGCATGTCGCCTGTCACTATGGCAACGTGAAGATGGTTCACTTCCTCCTGAAGAACCAGGCTAAAGTCAATGCTAAAACTAAGGTTAATATAAACTGCAGCACCATTTAGGTTAAAGTGGTGAACTACATACATACATAGTTGTATGTCCATGCTTTTTGTAAAATGATGTATTTACTAGGATGTTAGAGGTCTTTTCTATTTTAGGTCTTTTCTTAAAGGTCTCTCTGTTTATCTTTGTACAGAATGGGTACACACCCCTGCACCAGGCTGCACAGCAAGGCCACACACACATCATTAACCTTCTACTGCAGCACGGAGCCTCCCCCAATGAACTCACAGTGGTGAGCGTATGCAGCTTTGTCACCGTCAGCTGAGATTCAGCAGAACTTTTGAGCGACACAAACACATTTACAAACACACTGCCGATCACACTTACATGCTAGTACACATGAACATGTAATTTCATGTCGAAACCTTACCAGAACTGAGTGCAGCAAAATTCTGTCTAAAAAGTGTTATGTGAGATCAAAGAAATTTTCTCTGAATCGGGTAATCACCCAGTGTGCCGAATAAAACCTGACAAGATAGTGATGGTTACTAGGCAGTGGCAAAGGTTGTCAATAGATTACATTAGAAAATAATATAATACTCAGGTGTCTTCTTATGAATCAAACAGTGCTTTTCAACAACATCTTTAAGTCTGGTGATAGCTTATAGCAAGATGTTAGCCTTTACCTGATTACTCCTAAAGCTCTTTATTCACATACTAAACATGTTACATATACCGTAAAAATATTTTTTGGCCCATCAAATGACATGAAAATGTCTTTTTGAATCAATTTACTGTTTGTATATATATAGTTTACTCATACTATGCAAAGATGTGAAAATAACGCAGCAGATCAAAATGCAGCTGACCACTGTACAAGGTATGTCTAGGGTATAGACTGAAACATCGATCAATATAAAATGTGTTCCATGGCTGAATTAGGCCTAACTTAAAATTTAAATCCTAATAAAATATCTCCTCACAAGCTGCTTACAAGCAGTTTCTCACAGTTTTCTTACAGTTTCTTAAGTTTACTTTTTTAAGGGAAATGGTGTTCACTGAATGTGTTTTGTATTCAAGCAAGGAATAAACTGTAAGTAGTGTTGATGTTTTAACTGTATGCAGAGTGTATGAAAAAGACTGAAGATATTTGTTAGCAGTTTTAAAACATTGCAATGCCCACACATTTGTGCTATGGCATTTGTTTTACTATTGTAATAATGGGTTTTTTTCATTGTAGAATGGAAACACAGCTTTGTCTATCGCCAGGCGGCTGGGTTACATCTCAGTGGTGGATACTCTCAGGGTTGTGACAGAGGAGACTCTGACCACACTGGTGAGACTTTCCTTTCAATAAAGACATACACACTTACAGCACATTCTTATTCTATTCAACAAACTGTAGCCTTCAGAACGTGCAATCATATCTAGCTGAAATTTGTGTTCAGAATGTCCCTTATTTACTGAAGTTGCGCCTGGGACTCTCAGCAATGGCATCATGCAGCAAGGATCAGCATCAAAAATTCCATTTTTCCAACTTTTGCCATTAGTCACAGAGTTGGAATAAAACAGGCGTTGGATTATTTTGGTCAAGGTGCAGCAAAATTGGGTATGACTAAACTGGGGAGAAAAAAACTTTTTAGGATTAAACCATGGCTAACATCATGAGTACCTGGTCAGAGAACAGGCAGAGAACATTTTTTTTCAACAGCAACATGTAGACACAGCCATATCTCTGTTTCCTCTCTCCCTAATTCGAGTGCAGTTTTTTAATCCTGCTTCTGGCAGTCGCCAGCACTGCAATATTCCCTGCTAACACATCTGATCTCATTGATGTCTCCATAGTCAGTTGATGAGTTAGACCTGGTGTGTTGATCCAATTATTAAAACTGTGCAGAGCTGCGGGTCACCAAGAAGAATTAATAAATACGCTGTTTTAGCAGAATGCAATTGACAAGCCTCAAAATACAAGGAAGACCATATTTTTTTAAAAATTGCGTTCTTGCGTAAAGCAAGAAATCTAAAAAAGCAAAAACTGATAAGAAAAGTGAAAAACTGGTTCAAGAATCACACTGACTAAACTGAAAGAAGACACCCACAATATTTTTATAATGACAGGGTGATTCACCTTTTAAACCCAAATGTTTGAGCATCCCAACTTGATATTACTAAAGAAGCAGAATTAGTATGACTGAGCTGCGACTTTTTTATTTTTTATTTTTTTTGCACTTTTGGCAAACGGCTGGCTCTGAAGTCCAGCTCAATTTAACTGTGCCAGAAAAGAAGTTAAAAAACAGTTAAAACATCAGACAGGGACTTTGCAGTTGTTTTATAACATTTCTCTTTTGTAGACGGTAACTGAGAAGCATAAGATGAATGTTCCAGAAACAATGAACGAAGTTTTGGACATGTCGGACGATGAAGGTAAGCTTTTTTGGTTTTGGTCTTTCCAGAAATTGACTTTCTCTGTTTATTTAATATATTTAATATTGATTTGAGGTCTTGTCATTTTTATGGCGTTACAATTGTTAATCCACTCTTTTGTATATTACCTCTAACATTTCATGTTTAAATTATGCAGTTCGTAGAGCCAATGTACCTGAAATGCTCAATGAGGACTATATTTCAGATGTTGATGAAGGTATTTTTTTTTTGTTCATTTTCTTTGTCTTTGTAGCTTTTCTGTAGCTGCTCTGTGCTTTTTTTCTACTAAAACTAACCACACTTCTGCCCTCACCATCCACCACTCTGTTGTCATGGGAGCTTTTCTGTGGCTGTCCACCAAATACAAATCCTGGTTGCTAGGCATGCTCGTCCTGTATATGAAAGGGTTGAATATGTAAATACTGCTTTTGTGCTGCATACGTTCAGTCTCGCTACTGTATTGGGGCGATTGGGATTTTCACGTATCCACTCTATAAAATGTGCCTCAATAGGCAAGAGTGTTTTCTTGAGTCCAGGCTAATGTTGTTCTTTTAACTTTATATTGCACATTTATTTTACATTGGACAACAAATTGTGTTTATCTGTGATCTTTAGCTAGGCAGCTGTATAATTATTTCAGAGAACAGCTGGTGAGTAGCAGCAATGTATTTTTCTGTTTGTTATCTATACAAATATATATATATATATATATATATAAATTTGATATTTTTACATGTTAGATTTTAGACAGATGTGATTGGGAGTTCTCAACTAAAATAACAGAATATTGTGGTTTTAGTTTCTGTTAGGTACCGTTTATCTTTCGTATCTGTCATAGGGTTAGCCCTAAAAAAGTTTTTGTTATAATGTTATTCTCATGCTATTTTGTGCAGTTCATCATCATAAATTGCATTTCTCTAATTTGCTCGTATTTGACCATAAAGAATTTTTTCCATTTAAAACGCAGTGCATTAAGTAGTATGAGTGGACCGACTAAACTTTATTCTGGTACATATTTCCAGTAATGCACAGCTTAAATTTAATAAACATTTTTTTTCATTGTGTGAAATCAGCATTCACTTGAGCTGAACATGAAAATCAAGTGAATGCAGAGTGAATATGAAAATCTTGTGTAAATTATATTTATGGTGCACTTTGGTGATAAACAACTTCATCATGGCAGTAGCGCGAAGTAAGTTTTATCAAGAGCCATTAAAGGAACTAATGGAAGCTTTATTTAAACGACAGGGCTACAGTCCTGGGCGTGAGCAGCTCTGCTTCAGCCTTCACTACTGCTGATGTTTCGAAGTGTCAAACTAGAAAAGTTTTAACAGCATAAAAGTGGTGGCATTAATAATTTAATGCATTAGCATGTTCTTAATGCATAAACCCGTTGGTCAGATACGTTGGTCAGGTTCTACTATGTATGTGTGCATGTATATGTACTTTGAGTATGGTGTGGGGTCTAGTTACTGCTAACTGAAACTTCTGCATGCTCCTGTAGTTCTACTGACATAATTCAGAAAGACATACACATTACCCCTGGACCTGAAATAAACTCACTCAGATGAACTCAGATGAGCCATAGGACAGTAAAACAAAAGCTTTGATAGATTCTCTCAATGCAAGAACCAGGCTAATGATTAGTTTTAGAGGTTGCACTAATTTGATGTGTGCAATGAAAAGCATTTAATATAATAATAATAAATTATTATAAATTATAAACCCAGTGTCGCTTTACAATGACAAGTATTAAAAAAAAAAAAACCTAAGTAAGATGAGAAAAATAATAATTGAACAGAAAAGTTTTAAGTTGAGTTTTAAACTCACACAGTGAAGAACAATCTCGAACAGATTGAGGGAGAGAGTTCCAAAGTTTCGGGGCAGCAGCACTAAAAGATCTGCCCCCTATGGTAGTAAGCCTTATAGGTGGAACGCTAAGTAAATTAGCAGAGGCAGACCTAAGAGATAAGTGAGGAGAATAAGGGGTTAGCAGCTCACGAAGATATGAATGTGAATGACCATGTATTGCTTTAAAAGTAAGAAGTAGCATCTTAAACTTAATGCGGGCTGCAACAGGTAGCCAATGCAGCTGGAAAAGGATGGGGGTGATGTGTGCTGTACGTTTAGTGTGGGTGAGAACCCTAGGAGCTGAGTTCTGAATGTACTGAAGTTTTTGTGTAGATTTGTCCGGAAGACCAAAAAAGAGTGAGTTACAGTAATCAATACGAGACATAATGAAAGCATGGACCAGGGTAACAGCGTCCGTATCGGTGAGAAATGGATGAAGACGGGCATGCGATGAAAAAAGGCTGTTTTAGTGACGGATCTAATATGAGCTTCAAAGTTAAGCAACGAATCAAGAAGGACTCCAATATTTTTGATAACAGGAGAGGGAGAAATAATTGAACCTTCAATGGAGAGGGAAAAATCTGAAGCTTTTGATACTTTAGCTCTTGGGCCAACCACTAATAGCTCAGTTTTATCTGAATTTAATTTCAGAAAGTTGTCTTGCATCCACTGCTTTACACTGGAGATTCATGCCATCAAAGCTAAGTGAGAGGCAGGTGAAGAAGATACGTAAATCTGAATATCATCAGCATAGCAATGGAACCCATTTCACTGCTGCTGCTGTTTACATAGCTATCTGATCAATGAAAGCGAACAGCTATGTCTGTGTTTTATCTCTCTCTCTCTATCTCTGTTTCTCTCTCTCTCCCTTACTTTCTCTCTCTCTCTGACACTGTGGGAAAGCTCCTTTAAAAAGAGTGCTGCCCAGTTGAGGGAGAGCCAGGGTTTGCTAGCTGGCACTGTACAGTGGTCAAACTGCCAGCCATTGATGCCTACGGTTGTGAACATGTGAACTTAATGGAATCTTCTGTGATTCTGAGTGTTGATCTGGCAGACAGTTGAAGGTGATGATGCTTTCTTCACATTTAGGTGCAATATGCAGAGTTAGTGGTCAGTGACCTTGAAATATCTCAAAGGCTATTGGTTTGTTTTGTCTTTCACTGAATTCAACTCTTGCATGCGTGTTTTACCCACAGTGTGACCCAACACACTTATATCTTACACAGAGGTTACATTAAGGGCTTTTTAATATGTTAGTCCTGTGAAACTTTCAAACAATTTTTTAGGATACCAGTCAGTATAATGTGAGAAATGTTAGATGCATTCAGAATTATGAATGAATCTGAAGAAGATTTGAAAATGACCAAGAAAGCTTTGTAACATTCATTACAATAAAATGAATCATGTCATATTATAAAAGCAAAAAAAATTAAATACATGAGGACATTGTATAATACATATATAATAAATATATGTATGTAGCAAGTGATGTTATATATATATATGCGAAGAACTCCCACATCATATTTGTTCATCTTTTATGTGAAAAGAAATGGAGGGGATGAAATGAAGTCATGGTTTGCTTGAGACTGAAGGTACGCATTTGAGGGGTGAGCCATGGAATTGAAAAAATGAGTAAATACTTTTCGTACTGTCCAGTTAATGTGAAAAAAATTATGTAAGAATCACAGTGAATAAGAAACAATGGTATAGTACATAGTACATAATGTGTTGTATATAATAATCACTGAATAACTCTTTTGTAGTCTCTTGCCTGTAATAAAGGGCCGGAGGTCAGGTCTGTGTACCCCTCCCACCAAACCGTGTGTCCCTCCTGCCAGTGAGTGGACTCTTTTGTTCCCTTCTGTTCCTCAGTGTCAGATTACAGAGTACACCTAAGACCCAGTGCCATAGAAATCCCCCATTCACTCTCTATTGTGCTGGGGTACCAGGGGGCTATCCAATCTCAATTGGTGGGGGGGTTGGTGGGTGTTTCTAGAGCGTCCTGGATCTTTATCCCGCCGCTGCCTGTGAGCTCAGAAAGGGCTGGACTCTCACGCAGTTGGGAGCTTTCATCAGCTAAGCGGAGTGCTCCCATGCATGCACATACGTGTGTGTGCCAGTGAGAGAGTACTAAGAGCCGCAGGAGGAGCCAGTTTCAGGTGGAGCATGCAGACTTTCCTGTGGAGTTTACATGTGTTCTGATGCACAGCTTTGAAGTGGTACTTTTAATGCCAAGGACGCATGGAGTGAACGGAGAGGGAGCAGATTTTAACACCTGCTGAAACAGTGAAAAAAACACAGAAGGAAGGTGATGGCTGCTGATGTGTGTAAGATAACTCACCAAACCTCCTGTGAGTGCTGCTGCTGTTGGGTTTGTTTGCTGTGTTCAGAGCTTAACATACACAAAACACTACATGGTAGATTTTGCACTTCAGCACGGACATGGCAGCACAAGCTGGGGAAAGTTGATCTGTGTGTATGTATGTGTGTGTGTATGCGTGAGAGAGAGACAGGGAAAGAGTATGTGTGTGTGTACTGAGCGTCCAGAGACGGCTGTTCACTCGCTCAGAAAAGTTTTGCTGACGCTGTCGAGCTTGCACTTGAAAAGAAAGGCTATTCAGAGGGCTAGTCAATTGTATGTGTTTTTTTTTCTTTTTTTGTAATAACAAGGATTGATGTGTGTGTGTGTGTGTGTGTGTGTGTGTGTGTGTGTGTGTGTGTTTGTGTGTTTGAGTTATGGTTCAGCAGTAGTGGTTTGATGGGGAGGGGTTGCCGTGGTAATGAGCAGCAGGGGACATGGAAGCATTGTCACTTCTGGAATAGCCATCCCCCCCCCCCCCCCACCAGCACACACACCTCCCCCCCGGCTTTCCTCTCTTTTTCTCTCGCAGTTGTAATGTGCACTTGCTATAGCTCTTTTCTTTAAACCGTGCTAGGCTGTTTACTAGTCCTGAGTGGACAAACACCGGTTTGCTTGTCTCAGTCCATTTTACACTTCATGTCCTCTGTTTATAATTCTTTGTATTCTACTGGCTTGCTGTCTCATTTTTGGATAAGAAGAGATTCTCTACTAGAGTATCTTTCTACAATATGATTTACAAAGTGATTTTACTAAATCTCTACATTATTCAATAATAAAGAAGTAAACAAAGTCATCAAGGGTTCATTGATGTGAAGTGCTCTGTTGTAGAGAAACTTAGATTCAGAATTGTTGACAGCAGTGGTGATATGAATCAGACATCTGAGGTGTTTAATGCCTCTAAAGGCTCCCTCTCAGAAATGTAATACACAAAATGCACATTGTTTTTGCCTAAAACATAGTTTTAAAAATCCGTTTGTGACAGGATACATGTAGGGCATTGTAAGGCAACATAGTGCCTAAATGAACTTTTTTTCAGTTTTACTACTGTTTTATCAGCATCAGATACAAAAACTCAAAAAAAGAGTACTGGTTATTTTGGCTAACAAATAAAATGGCTGTATTTTTGTGTAGACATCATAACATAGTTCCTATCACCACACTCTCAAATCAAACACTCTCAATGATGTAGTTTACATCTCATTAAATAAACTGTGCAGGATTTTGGAAGTTCCTTTTAAATATATGTATCATCTCTCTGTATTCATTGATGAAAAATGAGTAGATGTAATTCTAAAAATGAATTTACACAATTTTAGCCTTACCCTAAAGTTTCTTTAGTTTTGCACCAAGACTAATGTAGCTTAGTCAGGGAAGCTTATACGCAACCATTTATCATGTTAGCCTAAACTATCACATGTTCACCATAAACAATGTTGAACTGGTTTAAACTATTTGAAACAGTAGTCTCAAATAGAGTTGCTTATGTAGTTTCTGACTGCTATTTATATAAAAGGACAAGAATTATGGACAAAATTCAGGGTTCAAGCTACTATTGTTATTAGCTATACAATGTACTTTTGTCTATTATAATGTCATACAGTGTCAGAAACTAAATAATTTGAAATTACGTAACAACTTAAAGTGCTTTAAAGATAATTTAGGCATCCGGCTTAAAATGCAGCTTAAATCATAAATCTGACAGCCTGTGGAGTGTCTAATACAGATGTGTTTAGTAAACTGGTGGATTTGAGTGATCATCAGCTCTGCCCTTAGAGCTCAGTCTCTGGGGAGGAAAACCCTCTGTATTGAACCTGATTGTGTGTACTAGGTGAGGATGCAATGACGGGGGACACAGATAAGTACCTGGCCCCTCAGGACCTGCGCGAGCTAGGTGACGATTCCCTGCCCCAGGAAGGCTACGTTGGCTTCAGCATTGGAGCCCGTACTGCAAGGTAATGACCTTCCCACATCTGTTCACACTGTTTTAACAAGTGCTCTCGCTCTGATGTTGCTAATACTGTGTATGTTGCCTGTAAATGTCATGAAGTTTGAAGTTGTTTGACTTGCTGTTAATCCCACAACAATTCCCATGTTCAGCAGAAAGCTAATTTAAGTGTAATTAAAAAAATGTCCTAATATTAGAAAATTAAAAATTTCCTAATATCAGTGACCAAAATGAACATAGTTCTCGTTGTTATCACAGTATTGCTAAAAGCAATGAATGTTGAGAATGAGATCAAATGGTGACAAATTTTGGGCTAAATGTGGACGGGAGCAAAGAGTTATTAGGGTAAGAACATTCCTGCAGCTTGCGGAGGCAGAGCTCAGAGTGAGACAATGTGACAATAATGCTTTTGTCAACAATGACTAATGGACAACAAGCCTGTCATTAGTAATGTTAGTTAGCATGGCTGAAAAAAATTCCTAAAAAGTCAAATTAAGCATGTAGATGGATCATGTGTGCAGAGAACAACTTACTGAAAACAAGTTCTCTCACAAAGAAAAAAGTCTCTCGCAAGGGAAAAACAGTTCCATTAATCCAGTCTGTAGTTTAGCCTTAAACTGGAGTAGTGGTATAAGAACATGGGACATTTCTAGTATTTTTCATGTGCACCACAACTTCAAAATCACTGACAGGTAAAGTAAATACCATTGAGCATCTGCAAAATGTGGTCTTGTGTGGTATTCCTGGTATGCAGTGGCCAGTACCTACCAAAAGTTTTCCAAGGAAGAACAACTGTTGGACCAATGACAGGGTCACGGACACCTAAGGCTCTTTGATCCGGATGGGGAGCAAATGCTAACTTCTCCGTCCCATCCCCCAGAAGCTACTGTAGCACAAATTGCTGAAAAATTTCATGCTGGCTCTAATAAAAAGGTGTCACACAAACACATCACAGCTTGCTTTGTATTGGGCTGGACCGTGGAGCAAAAGAAGGAGGTGGCCTGGTCTGACGAACAATGTTTTCTTTTACATCATTTGGGTGGCCGGGTATGTGTCATTCACCTAGGGAAGAGATGGCACCAAGATGCACTTCGGGAAGAAAGCAAGCCAGCAGAGGCAGTTTAATGCTCTGGTCAATGTTCTTATGACCCCCAAAATCCCTGACCTCAGTCAAATAGGCATCTGTGGGATGTGTGGGAAGTCCAATCCAAGGAGACCACACTTCACCTCACATGGATGTCTGAGACTATTGTCTGCGAGCCAGATACTACAACGCACCTTTAGAGGTCTTGTGGAGTCAGTGCCTCAAGGGATCAGATCTGTTTTTGCAGAACAAGGGGACCTACAGATTATTAGACTGGTGGTTTTAATGTTTTGACTGACTGGTGTATATATGTGCTAGACATAAAGATTTATAAAATGTACAATCATCTACCTTGATTATAAGAATCAAGTAAACTTGAGAAAATTGCTTATGATATGACTACACAGTCCCACAGACACAAAGACAAGAACAGTATAAAATACAATATGCTGTCATATTCCAGGCTTGCTGAGGTAAACATCACACTCGCAGTAGGTACTTTTGAGACTTTAATTCTGGAGTCTTGGTGGGAAATGCAAACGAAGGAGATGCTGAGCACAGCATGTCTTCTGATAAACAGCTAAACAGAAACAGCGCTACTTCAGCTAAAAAGTTAAAGGGAAATGATAGGTTTAGCTGCTTACGTCTACCTGGTCAGTGTCTTTGACACTGAAGAGGGACTGCCAGAAGGACATACATGAACAAACAACACATTATGTTAGCCAGTAGGCATGAAGAAGAAAGGACGCTAGATTCCGGTTCAGGCTGGGTATAAGTAGTTTCAAACAGAACAGTAGATAATCAGGTGAATGGGAGACACCAAAATGAAGGGGAAGAGGGAAGTGCCAGGCTCAGCCAGGCTCAGTACTCCGGCAACCCAGACAGCTGGTGGCATGGGACGCAAGGCATAGCCATGACATATACACCTAACATATATACACATAACGATCCAGAAAAAAACTTGTGTACTATATACACTATTGATTAGGTTTAAATAGAAAGGCTGGCTAGTGTATGCCTGCAGTCATAGCCTGGATCAATACTATGCATCAGGTGATTGCCAGGGTCGCATAAAGGCTAATGTTTAACCTACATGTTGCTAGCTTCAGGGGATTTTCCCCCCAATGTAAAAAGAAGTTTTTGACCCTGGCTGAGAATTCAAATGAGTTTATTGAACATAGTAAGATTAGTTTCTTTTACACATTCAGCCAGTCACTCCAAGTGGTTAGTGTGGGCTTGATTTTAATAATGTCCTTCCTGTATGATGCTAAGGTGCTCACTATTTCCTTTTAATTCTCTTTTTAGCAGCATCAGCCGGACACTTGCTTGCATTGCATGCTCTCAGACAGCACTGCAGACCTCCTCTCTATAAGCAGTGGTTTGACCATAGCTGCATGATCGCCCATGGCAACTTCTGTAGGACTGATGGCTGGCCCATTCAGGCACACTGTACATCACATGCAGTACATCACATCATGTATTTGTTCATTTGGAAATGTTTGGTTCTGTGAAAATCAAACTTGCACAACTTTGCTGCTGTTATAAACCAGTCATGGTTTGCTTGGTGTGCAAAGCTTGCTTCTTTAGTTTCAAGCTGGAGCGTTGAGTCTAATGTAGCTACTAAATAAGGGAAGCCTTGAATAGACAAAAATCAGGCTTTGTGTTGGTTACTACAGCTGTTTTAGCCATGCAGAGTGCTTTTGTCCATTTGGTACAGATTTCATGTAGTGTCATAAATAGTGGTGAGCAATATGGCAAAAGTATTTTAAAAAGTATGTCACGCGCACCAGACCGTGACGTGCACGGGATTCCGGAAATGACGCACGTCACAGGGTATTTAAACTGCATGGC
>JBBPCZ010000115.1:26852146-26873913 GCA_037974445.1 Brycinus macrolepidotus | reverse complement strand
CATTATTTTGAGATACTAAGTCATTATTTTGAGATAACTAAGTCATTATTTTGACTTAAGTTATAAATATTTTTTTACCACACTGGCGGAAACGGGCTTCCATACGCATCAGACCACTCAGAATGACTTTTTAATTTTTTATTTTTTTTTGGAAAATAGGTGGAATTCCCCTTTAACTTCATAACTGATTGAGTAAAACCTGAGGATTCCAGCAGCAATGACTGTTTTGTGTTCCTCCTTTTTGTTCCTCTAATTGCTGCATGGATGTCATTCAGTAAACTCCATCTTCCCAGAAAACTCCCCCCTCTTAATGAGGGTGAGAGCTTCGTTAGCCGAATCCTACAACTTGGGCCTCGAGGAACAAAATTTATTGGGTAGGAGTGTCCAACTTAGAAAAGATGCTACTCTTTGACAACTTTTTTGAGTGAAGCCATTGATGGTTTATGTTGGGCTGTTTTGCGTTCTGTCAATTGTTTTTTTTTGAGGCTTTCAGTTGACTGAAAGCGGGCCGTGTCGGATGTTTCAGCTCACTCTGCTGCGCTTGTTGGGCATGTTTCCTGCTGCTGTCATGGCTGCTGCCTTATTCCCGTGTTTGATCAGACTCAGACTCCCACTGTTCCATCCCACGTGGGAGGTTTCCCACATTTCATTTGCTCTTTCTGTTCAGGAGAAGGTATCATTTGCTGTTTTAATTTTTAGAAGCCATCTGTATTTCCAAAAGAAGTAACACAACTATGCAGAATTATGTTACAAAGATCTCAGTGTACCATGTCTTTCACATCTAGGATGCAATGAAATACAAAACCACGGTGTTGAAATGTATGTGTTGTTTTCATGGTACCTTCTCTGTGATTATACATTAAATGTTATTTTCTGTCATTTCTTGACTGTCATTGTGGAGAATATTGTGCTCATCTACACAGACCTTTGTTTGTCATATGTTTGCAGCAAGTCTTACAGGAAAAAAAAACATTTTTGCCTAAATCCCACAGTAGTAGAACGTTCACTACAGGGCACAAGTTTTGGCCCATCCTCTGATTTAAAAGAAAATAAACAATACACTGCTCTTTCAAAATTTTATTACAAGAAAACATTAGAAATACTTTAAACAAATGTACCTGACTGAGTTTCATTATTTTATAGTCTGTAGCAACACATTATTTAGCCACAAAGGCTCAAACCGTTTGTTTTGAAGATGACATATCAGGTCTGACTTTAGGGCATTGACATTGACATTGAGGAGTATCTCTCAACATCACACAGTTCTTCAACATCACACAATTGTCAGGATACTGGGGATGTACACAGTCGCAGACAGTGATAGAAGAATCAATGTAAGGCTTTATTAAAGATAAAGGGAACCAAACCGAAGCAAGGGGAACCACAGTAACATAAACAGAGTCCAATCCGTGAAGACAAAGAATTTTCGAGCAGTAACAGGCTAGGTTGGTACACGAAAAGACGTGCAGACAAAATGGCGGCCGAAATGCACAAAATGGCAGCATGCAAAGTTCGTAGTTCAGGAAACGGGCAAAGTTCATAACAGAAAGCAAAGTCAGGTCCAAGGGATAATCCAAAGAGAAGTCAGAGACCGCGATCGTCCATTGCGGTGACGTAGTGGGAGGTGTGCATGTGGGGAGTGACTGCGGGGCATTCGGGCCCCGATCCCAGCCAGGAACCATGTGGGTCGATGTCCTGGAAGAACCTGGAAGGGTGACATGCCAGTGGCAAGTGCTCAACTGGTTATGGGCCAATTCCGCCCAGAGTAGATGACGGATCCAGGTGGTGGGATAGGCCGAACAATAACACTGCAGGTACTTTTGCAGTTCTTGATTTATGCGCTCGGTCTGACTGTTTTACTGAAGGTGGTATCCAGAGGTCAGGCTGACCGAGACTCCAAGTTGCTTCCAGAAATGACGCCATTTCCTTCAGAAGGGGGTAGTCCTGACACGAAATCCATTGTCACGTGGGACCAGGGCCGACGCGGAATGGGCAGTGGCAGAAGTAGACCTTGTGGGCGCTGATGGTTGCTTTTATGGGCAGCACACACGACACAGGCGGCCACATACTCACCGACATCATCCTGGTTGGTGGGCCATCAGAACTACCTTCTGATGTTCTCTGCGTCCGAGTATGGCCAGGGTGCCCTGCCAGGCTGGCATCATGTGCCCACTGAAGCACCTGGGGGCAAAGATTGGCAGGGATGTGTTCTGCGCCATCTGGGGTACCTGGGGGAGAGGTTCAGTCTGCTGGGCTGCCTGAATGTCATCTAGTACGGTCCATCTTGCTGGAGCCACAACACAGGACTTATGGGTCTGCCTGATCGTAGGTAAACTGGCAGGAGAGGGCATCAGGTTTAGCATACTTGGGGCCCGGGCAATAAGACAAGGTGAAATTAAATCTGGTGAAGAACAAGGCCTACCAAGCTTGACGTGGGTTGAGACAATGGGCCTCTCTGATATATTCCAAATTCTTGTGATCAGTCCACACCAAGAACAGGTGTTGAGCCCCCTCCAGCCAATGCCGCCACTCCTCCAAGGCCAATCTGACAGCCAGAACTTCTCTATTGACCACATCATAGTTTCTCTCCGCCAGCGTGAGTCGTCTGTAGAAGAATGCGCATGGGTGGAGCTTTTGGTCAGACAGGGGTCACCGTGACAAAAAGACTCCCACTCCCATGTCCGATGCGTCGACTACGACAATGAATGCCAGTTGTGGGTCTGGATGGGTGAGAACGGGGGCTCATGTGAACCTTTGCCTCAGGGTGTCAAAAGCGGTCTGAGCTGCAGCAGACCATTGCAGCACCGAAGGGGAGCCCTGGATTTGTGACAACAATGACTCCAAGCATTCTTCAAAATTGTACTAAAATTATACCCAGTTCAATAAAAAAGAAAAGCAAAAAGTTTAGAGAATTATGTCTTGGCCACCCCATTCTCCAGATATTTGTCCCATTAAGCTGGCATGGGAGGAGCTGGACTGATAAGTTTGAAATGAGCATCCAGCAAATGATGCAGAACTGTTTGCATGCTTGAAAAGGTGCCTGGAGTGTTTGAACACAAGTTATTTCCAAAAACTGCTGGAAAGGATTCCACAAATCTGTACTACTGTGATAAAAGCAAGGGGTGGTTATTTTGATAAACCTCGTACATAAGCTTTCGCATCCGTTAAATTTCACTTACAGTGCATATTATTACAAAACCAGTCAGTTATATTTGTTTTAAGTATTTCTGATATTTTCAGAATGTAGCATCTGTGCTAAATAAAATGCTAACTGTTTGTTTTATTATTCTATTATTCTCTTTTATTTTTAATTTTTTCCTCATCCTCAAAGCCCATAGTGTTTTAGATCACAGTATGTTCTCATTGTTTTGTACTTGATTAGTTAATAAGGTTTGGAATGTTGCGTTCAATCGACATTTTTATTTATTTGTTTGTTTTTTGCATCCATTAAAGAGTTTGAAAGTTTGGGGTATAAAGCACAAAGTACTGACACTGACATATATGCCTATGCTTTTTTATTCTAAAGAAATGAAAATTTCAGCAGACAGTTTTACTCATTTTTGTCAGATGTGCCAAGTGCCCCTCTTTTGCACTACTGAAGTTTGCCCCATATGCCCAGCCTTCATCTGTCATTTTCTGACAGTCACATCAACATAACCAGTCCCACCTTTCATGTAATTGTGTTCTGGATTCATTAGTGAAGTCTGGTCTTAGTACTGTGTGGTGTGTTCTTGCAGCCCGGTGATAGTGGAGATCCCTCACTTTGGTTCCATGAGAGGAAAGGAGCGTGAGCTGATCATCCTCAGGAGTGAGAATGGTGAGACATGGAAGGAGCACCAGTATGACTGCAGGACTGAAGCCCTTAATGAGCTGCTTAACGGCATGGATGAAGGTACTACATCAGCAGCACAGCAAGAAAATGCTATTTGAATGGGTTTGGGGTGACTCCCTTAGCTGGTGGGCAGTAACTATCCAAGTGCTGGGAGTGCCTAGAAAGCATACTTGGTCTCACTCTCTTTGCGTGGATAGGATGACCCTCCCTCTCCCCCCATCAGCCAGCATAAGGCTTGCCAATGCAAGCATATTTTAGTTGATAGAATTGGCAGTTACATGAGGAAGTGCTAGCCTTCACCCTTCCAGCTCAGTATCATTGTGCAATGGTAGAGACCTAGCTAACAGGTTAGAAACTGGAAGAAAACTAAGCAAAAATCTAAGAAAAATACTGGTTTTGCCCTCTTAGCATTTAATAATAATTAAACAATAATCTTCAAGTTTCCTGGACATGGATTAAGCTTAATCTCTCATGAAAGCTTTTACCATCTGATGAAATTGCATAATGATAATTTTTAACATCCAAAAGGTTACTTTAATAATACATAAAATGAACGAGGTTTAACAACCAGTGGTCTTTCATTGTGTCCTTAAAGCATGATGAGGATAGGGGATGAAAAAGATCTTGAACAATGTCTCACAGGTCTCAACTACACTGCAGAGTCAAGCTTAAGGGCAGTTTTGTTAATACTGCTTTTTTCTTAAGGACAAAACATTTATTAAATTTGATTTGCCTCCAAAGATCTGGACAGTTTAGAAGATCTGGAGAAGAAGCGCATCTGTAGGATCATCACTAAAGACTTCCCACAGTACTTTGCTGTGGTGTCACGGATCAAGCAGGAGAGTAATCAGATGGGTCCTGAAGGAGGTGTCCTGTCCAGCATGACGGTCCCTTTAGTCCAGGCCTCCTTCCCTGAAGGAGCTCTCACCAAGAAGATCAGAGTTGGACTTCAGGTATAAAGATATTCAAATGTCAGTTGTACATTCTTGTTTTCTTTTTTATAGTTAAATGCATTCAGTTAGATTTGGTTCTGCATATCTTTACTGTTGAAAGAAAAGAACTGGAGTGGTTTCTGGACTTTACAGTTTCTGGGCTTTCTCAATAATTAGAAACCTAAATAAAAATCTATATAAACTAGAAATATAGAAAAATATCTTCACAATAAATAACAGATTGTTACCATTCAGTTTATATGTAATAAAGATTGAAACAGGCTCTGGCTATCTGCCTTTGACCTAAAAGGAAATCTTACAGTAGGGATATTAGCTAAGGCAAAACAATGAACAGTAGATTCACTGATGCACTCATTTTAGATTGTTTGCCCCACCAGGCTCAGCCGGTCCCAGATGAGACAGTTAAGAAGATCCTAGGGAACAGAGCCACATTTAGCCCCATAGTTACGGTAGAGCCACGCAGGAGAAAGTTCCACAAACCCATCACCATGACCATCCCTGTGCCCCCGCTTTCGGGGGAGGGTGTGACCAATGGCTACAAAGGAGATTCCACCCCTTGTTTACGCCTTCTCTGTAGCATCACAGGTAGGACCTGATCTTCCATAGTCTCTTTCTGTGCATCATTTACCTAATGGATCTCATATAAAGATGATATGAGCTTGAGGGGCATGAATTGACATGTTCGAAATGTGGTACTGTGATTCTGCATTACAGATCCTGCGATTGACAGTGCTCTGATCCAATAGCAAATTAACAGTACTCTAGCGAAATCAACAGCACTCAGGCCATCCCTAGCAATAAAAGTATTAAGTTACATGTATTTTTTCACAGGTGGCACATCCCCCGCACAGTGGGAGGATATTACTGGCACTACTCCTCTCACCTTTGTGAATGACTGCGTTTCTTTCACTACCAATGTATCTGCCAGGTGTGTAGCTCAGGTTTGATTATGATCCAGAACAGTGTTGCAAGTTTATGGATTTCCATCTACTGGAGTCAATAGGTCCAGAAAAATTACTAACATTAGTTGATACTTCAGATTATTTAAATCAAAAGCAGATTGTATATTTAACTGCAGTTTTAACATTTCTGTCACTTTACTTACTTTTTTTGATGTGTCTTCCATCCTTTTAAAGGTTCTGGCTTGCTGACTGCCATCAGATTCCAGAGACAGTAGGTCTGGCTACTCAGCTCTACAGGGAACTCATTTGTGTGCCCTACATGGCTAAGTTTGTAGTGTTTGCCAAAATGAACGATTCTGTAGAATCCAATCTACGGTGCTTTTGTATGACAGACGACAAAGTGGACAAGACCCTAGAGCAGCAAGAGAACTTCGAGGAGGTGGCCAGAAGCAAAGACATTGAGGTTTGACTTTCTAACATAAAGTTTGGCGGTGTTCTGTGGCATTTCTTCCTTTTCAGTCTCTCTTAACAAAGATTGTGCCTTTGTTTTGAACACATTCATCCTCTGCAGTGTGAGGTTTCTCATTTATGAAAAGACCTCAAAAGATGCTAGAAATTTAACACGAGTCATGTAATGAAAAATTGGTTTTGTGTTTGTATGGCTCGTGATTTTACAGGTTTTGGAAGGCAAACCAGTCTTTGTGGATTGCTACGGTAATTTAACCCCTTTGACCAAAGCTGGACAGCAACTGGTTCTTAACTTCTACGCATTTAAAGAAAACAGACTCCCATTCTGTGTAAAGGTAACATATTCCTTATTCCTTGCTTGTGCATTTTAGTGTTCTGTATTTAGAAAATAGTTATTTTGTGAAACCTCCTGTCATGTCACTACAGCATAGTGTACGAATCTGAATCCAGTTTCTGGCCCTGGGTTTTGTAATCACTGGTAGGTATGATACAATGAGGGCAAAGATTAACATCAACAATTAACAACCATTAATTACAAAATCCAGGACTGAAAACTGGAATTAGGTCCGTATTCAAAGACCTGATGGCTGTTCAAAGTGGTCGGTTAACTTTAAGACTGGAAATAGTGACTCCTTCCCCTGATTTTGAACAGCAAGGCTAAAAGTACACTAACATCTGCAGTTCTTGATAATCATCTTCAATCTGATCTTTCTTAAAGCCAATATGGGCTAAATCTCTGTACATTTTTTATCTATTTGGGATATATCCATGTTACTTGATCGTGTTTTGTGATGATCATGCTTATGTGCTTAATCCATACTCAAACACCCTAGATCAGGGACAACAGCCAAGAACCTTGCGGGCGACTGTCTTTCCTCAGGGAGATGAAAACCTCAAAGGGGCTTCCCCAAACTGCTGTCTGTAATCTAAACATCACCCTTCCAGCACTCAAAAAGGTAAGGTTGTACTTGTCTGGTCATCTGTGCCATATCATGTCATCTTCATACTCAGGAAAGGTAGAGCAGAGTTTTCAGCAATAAGGGTTATACTTGGCCGAAAACTGCCTGAGTGTGTCTTTTATCTGTTTTGAGCTTCTCTATAGTTGCTGTTGTGGCTATGGCCAACCAAATCAGAACTTTTTTTTGGATTCATGCTTTGGCTGAAGGTGCACAGGCTTGTGCTTTCTTAATGGCATAATTTGTGGTTGCTTCCCTGTACCTTTTCAGTTTCTTTTTGTTTTCCATTTGTTTTTTCGCTCTGGCTTTGCTCTGGGTGGCTCTTTCTCAGTGTGCTCACAATCACCCTTTTCACATCCTGATGTTTCTTACCCCCTGCTCTCCATTGCGTTATTCCCCCTGTTTCTGCAATGCATCTTTGGAACCAAAAGGATGTGGACTCAGATGCCGATGAAGAGGTAATAGTCCCGTCCCCTCATTTCCATGTGGTGTGCTGATGTTTCAGTTGCTTCAGTTTTTGAGTACTTGCTTCATGAAACTACACATTCTGTAGCCGTTGCCTGTCACAGGATTTACTGATATATAACTGGGTGGGCGCACTGACTTAACTCCATATACTGTAGAAGCGTATACTGCATGTCACTGGCAAAAGGTGACTTTCATTTTTATTTATTCATCCATGTACATGTCACATTGCTCAAGCAAAAACTTTATGGAGCTTTAGAACATAGCAAACGGATGACACATCCAAATTTGAGAATGTACAGAAGTTATACATATATATATATATATATATATGTGGAGTCACAAAAAATTTATGTAAATATAATACTTGATTATTCAATAATGCCAGCAATTAATGAAACAATATAACTGTAGGATCCATAGTTTAGAAACTGCAGCTTAAGTCAGTACCAGTATCAGTCTTTAAAGTACATAAAAAACTACTGAGTATAGAAACAATTTAGTGCTATAACACTAAACATAACATAATTTTCCTTAAGGTATTCAGAGTGGAGTAAAACTTTGCATAATGTCACAGTCAAAGAATGTAAGTTAATGCATATCTCAAATTAGTGACATGACTTGACAATGAGGGCTTATAATGGGGGAAACTGATAGGACTTTTTGTTGTTGTTGTTGCAGACTGAAAAGTCGGAACGACGTCATACCTTTGCATCTCTAGCCTTACGTAAGCGCTACAGCTATCTGACCGAGCCTGGAATGAGTGAGTGTGATATTTTACTAACATTCTTGGGAGAGTAACATGTTTGGTAGTGTTTAACATTAACCATGTACTTATTATGTGACCCACATTGACTATATATAAATTGAAATTTTAAATGTTATCTGCATTTTCTCACCCTGCATAACAAAGTCCACATGCTTGTTTTTGTACGGTTTACATTTGCATGGTTTATTGTGGTATTTTAGTTGCTGTGCTGTGCCTGCCCACTTTGTTAGATATTGTTTACTATCTCTGTTCATCCCCCCCCACTGACGAGAACAACAAAACTACGATATGCATTATATTTTACTTTGATTGGCTTATTAAAGCACCGTGCAATATGACATCAAAGTAAAGTTCCCCTTCCTTCTTTCTTGTCCCTCTTTTACAACTAGTCTTGCTTCTTTTGGCTTTGTGATTGTGCCGAGTTTTGATTTCTTTTTGGACAAAAATGCATGGAGAGTCACAAACAAACTTTCTCTCAGGTGCTTTCACAGTTTGCACTGAAATGCCTGTCACCAAGAAAACTCAGTCCTGCATGATGAGTCATTATGGACTTACAACTTAGCACTTAGCCTGCTTTTTGCCATAATATGGTTTGCTGTAGCAAAGGAACTAGGATATTTTCTTTTGTAGTCTCACTTCTGTTTTGTCAAAATATTCAAATTTGATATGAAACTGTTTTTTCAGACCAAACAGATAAAAGGCACTTTAGTTAAATTAAGGTAGCCAGTGACAGGGGAATGTAGCACATCTAAAGTCAAAAGAGACTTTGATTTACTCTGGGTTCTCTGCATTTGTTTTGCCATTTTGCGTTTTGTATATCATTGCTTCGGTTATTATGTTTCTGTATGTGCTTTGTGGGACTTCAGTTATATTTTGTATATCATTTGTGGACTATGGATCACAGTTTTTTTTTCACTTTTTGTTCTTTTTTTACTTGGACCCTTCTTCATCGTCAAATCCATTCCACATCACCACAAAACCATTGCTCTTCCTCCTTCTATGATATGTGCACCACTGACCAATTTTTCCCTCTGGTCTCTCTGTTTCTCAACCATTTTTTTGTTGGTTTTGTGTTGGATTTTCATTTGTCTGTTTAAAGAAACAGTTGAACGAAGTACAACAAGAACACTGCCTGCTGGTTACGCTCACAAACCTGTCTTTTCAACAAGATCTTACCAGGCATGGTCGACTGCTCCTATTACCATCCCTGGGCAAACAAAATGTGGACTGGGTTCCCTCTCAAGCTCACCTTCCAACACGCCATCTGCTTCGCCATTAAAGTCAGTCTGGTCAATATCCTCAGCTTCTCCACTCAAGTCTACCCTGGGAACCACAAATGCATCTCCTGTTAAGTCTGGTAGCGACATAGCATCACCCATTCGAACATATAGATCTATTTCATCCCCTATAAAGACTGTTCTTCAGCATGCCCAATACCCTATTCCAGTTTCTTCTGGTGTCATGTCTTCATCTCTTAAAGCTAACACAGAGCTTGTGTCAATTAAGGGACTTGCAGCTTCACTGTCTCCAAGAACTGTCTCTGTCTCATCACCTGGATCCATATTTGATAGAACCTTCACCACAGTTACCCAACCTGAATCTCCAAAATCAACTGCAAATTTGTACACTTCACATTTGTTCAAATCAACCTTTGCCTCCTCAGCTACTGCAGTAGCATCCCCCATTAGAACCATATCAAGTCTGTCGACTCTCAAAACTACTGCAGATGGAGCTACAGTTCTATCAGCTAACAGTTCATTCTCTTCACCAGCAAACCCTACTGTTGTTTCACCTGAAACAGCTTTACTTAATGGATCCATTTCACCAATCAAATACCCATCTACCTCTTCTTCGTCATCCCGCCTGTTCTCTGGAGGAGCTTGCAGTTTGCAGGAGAGGATACAAGCTACAACACAAGCAGCTACATCCAGTGCAAGCACAGCCTTTAGTGAGGCTGAAAGAACTGCCAATGTCTGCTCTATTTCAGGTTATGACACACTGAGATCTATGTCATCTCCTTTAAGATCAAATGTATCAAGTTCAGTTTATGCCTCTCTTAGATCCCCAGCTTCATCCAGCACACCTATATCAGCTAGTTCTATGACTGTTCCTGTGTTCTCCCTGGTGAATGTTCTCCCTGAGCCCCAGGAAAACAATGTGCCAGACAAAGTAACAATTATACCTTCGACACAGACTCAAACACAGCCTTCTACTCCCAGATCTAAACCCTCGAAATCCCCACTCTTCATTCCCCCAGCAGCATTTAAAGCAGCCACTGCCTCACAGCTGTCATCCAGTCAAGAGATTTTGAGAGATGTAGCAGATATGAAAGAGGATCTGATTAGAATGACTGCCATACTGCAAACTGATTTCACTCCTGTAACTAAAACTTATCAGTCTCAGTCTTGTAAAGAATCTAAAATGGATGACGAGGAACCATTCGGTCTTGTTGAAAAAGTGAAAGAAGACCTTGTGAAAGTTAGCGAAATCCTCACCAAGGATGTTCTGAGTGAGACCAAAGTCTCCACCAAGGACAAGGCTTCTGAAGATGAATGGGAGGAGTTCTCTAAAGATGAAATAGAAGAGGCTCAGCAAAGTGTCCTGAGATCTCTTCCTACATTTGAACCCACCCTCCCAGTTAGACCACAGTCAGTGCAAGACAAAGATCTCAGCTTAGCCAAGGTTGTTGACTACTTAATGAATGATATTGGTGCTAGCTCACTTTCAAAAATAGCTGGTGTAAAAAGTAAATATGATGAAATGAAAGAAGGAGAGGAAAAACAGAAGCGCATCCTTAAACCAGAACATAAGCTCAAAATGCCACCTCCAGGAATGCGCTCCTCTCCTTCAGAGAAAGATTTATGCAAATTAGCTGATTCATATAGTGGTACAGATGCCATTTTGGATTCCCCTGATGAGTTTTCCCATGATCAAGATAAAAGCCCCCTCTCAGACAGTGGTTTTGAAACCAGAAGTGAAAAGACACCCTCAGCTCCTCAAAGTGCAGAGAGCACAGGGCCCAAACCGCTTTTTACAGATGTCCCTATTCCCCCAGTTATAACAGAGACCAGAACAGAGGTTGTCCATGTCATTAGAAGCTATGAACACCCTGAGGAGGTCTGTGAGCCCCTGATGGAAGAAGCAGTAGCCTTGAAGTCACCGGCTTGCACTGAACCTGAGCCAACAGCTGGCTCAATCAAGGATAAAGTAAAAGCTTTCCAGATGAAAGTCACCTCTGAAGAGGACTCTCTAGTGAGCAAAAGCATGCGTCTGAAAGAGGAAACCCACATAACTACTACAACTAGGATGGTGTATCACAAACCTCAGCTTAAAGAGGCAGCTTCTGAGAGGATTGAAGAAACAATGTCAGTTCGAGACATAATGAAAGCTTTCCAGTCAGGCAGAGACCCTTCCAAAGAACTGGCTGGCTTATTTGAACATAAGGCGGGTCAGGATTCTATCAAAGGGGATGAATTAACCCCGCGGTTCCTTGAAAAGGACACAAAACCCAAAGTTGAAAGAATAATTGAGGTTCACATAGAAAAAGGTAACACGACAGATCCAACAGAAGTAATAATTAGAGAGACAAAGAAACACCCAGACTATGTATGCAAAGGCAGTCGTGGTCTAAAGGAACTTCCAGATAGAGTAGAGGGTGACTTTGAGACTCTGCAAGATGAGGAAGAGCTTACTGAGGAACCACTGCCCTCTTTCTTGGAAACCTCCAGAGTCAATACACCTGTGTCTCAAGAGGAAGACAGTCGACCCAGTTCAGCTCAGCTTATTGCTGATGACTCATATAAAGCTTTTAAACTTCTGACGCAGCACTCAATTGAGTATCATGATGATGAATTATCTGAGTTGAGGGGGGAGTCCTATAGATTTGCAGAGAAAATGCTCCTTTCTGAAAAACTAGACATATCACATTCTGATACTGAGGACTCAGTGATAAACCAGGGACATGGTATGACCCCTGAAGTGCAAGCAGCTGAAGGTTTTTATGGAGAAAAGGTACCCAAGAAAGAACACATTTTCAGGTCAGCAAGGGACACGGCAGACAAATCAGGTAAATTCCCTCATAAAGATGATCAGTATGATAAACTGACAGTGTTACACTACACCACAGAACCTGGCAGCCCCAAACATGCAGTGTGGATGCGTTTCACCCAAGATAGACAAGACAGAAATAGGGAGAAACTTATATATGAAGACCGTGTTGATCGCACTGTTAAAGAGGCTGAAGAGAAACTAAGTGAAGTTTCACAATTTTTCCGAGATAAAACAGAAAAGCTCAATGATGAGCTTCAGTCCCCTGAGAAAAAGTCCCCTATGAGAGACTCAAGGGAAACACGGTCGGGTCCAAGCTCAGTGTGCAGCAGTCCTGAAAAAACAAATCAAAAGATTGAAAAGAGCTATGAGGAGTGGGGTAAAGGAAAGCAGAAAATGTTTGGCTGTATGAATGAAAGAAAAAGTGCTAGTTTGCCAAGTAGCCCAGAGAAGCATGTTCAGACATGCTTAAATGAAGAGAAATGCAAACTGGAAAATGTTTTTCAGCCATCAAAGCAGGGTGAAGCTTCTACCACAGTTCAATTGAAGACTTCCAAAGTGAGTTCCGTCCGGCTAAAATTTGATGCAGAGGACCAAAGGCAGGACAAAAGCATGTCAACTACACAATCTAAGCCACCTGTTAAAAAACTTCAGGAAAGTAAGTTACCTGTATATCAACTTTTTGCTGGATCAAAAACATCCAAAACTGATTCCACAGAGGAAGGAAAATCTCTGAAAAAGGTTGCAGAGAGTGAGAGAAGTAAGGTAACCATTGGACAAAGTTTATATAGTAGTAAATTTGGAGTTTCATCCTCAAAAGACCCAAATGAAAACGTTTCAGAAACATCAGATACTCCAGCTACCACATCTAAAAAAAAGACACAAGTCACAGAATCAGAAACTGGCACAAATGAAAAGTTTGATGCAGCCAAAGAAATCAGAACAAGTCAAAATGCTAAGAAACAAATCCACGACTCCTTAAAAGATATTAGTATCAGTGCTGACATAAAAGGGCAACATTTAAAAACTGAATCACGTATAAAGGAGATTGGATCAACTTTAACCATTAGAGACAGTGATGAATCACAGACGAAAGCTCTGAAAAAAAAGACAGAGTCACAAATTCCTGTGAGAACATCATCTGGTCTGCCAAGCTCTGATCAAGCAAAGCAAGTTAAACAAGGCACAGAAGCCAAACAATCAGAAAAGAGCTCATCTCATATACCTACTCTAGCTAAAACAAGAGTTCAGGGTCGTTCAGAACTCTCCAGGGGAGAGACTTTAACAAAGAAGACTCAGGATTCTTTAGAGAGTAGTACTTCGAAAGATCCAAGCTCCAGTAACCTCTGTGACACAAATCTAACAGAAAAAGTATCTGTGGTCACAACCAGAGAGAGTTTCAAGGGACTGAAAACATTACCAGTTTACGTAAGTGTACAAGTAGGAAAACAAGGTGAGAAGGAGCCCATAGGTGGACAAAATGGATCTGTGAAAAAAACTGTCAGTTCAGAAAGCCGAACAATTTACACGGTCAAACAGAGACAGACGACATCCCCTCAGGGCAGCCCAGATGATGACACACTAGAACAGATATCTATTCTTGATAGTTCTGGTAAAAGTCCAGTGACACCAGAAACCCCCAGCAGTGAGGAAGTCAGTTATGACCTTACCTCTAGAACTCCTGACTCTTTCATGGCATTCATACCAGGCATTGCTAGCCCAATTGCTGAGGTCTCAGAAGAATCGGAGGACTCTGAGCAAGGTAAAGCAAGCTCATTCAAGGAAGTTGTACCAGACAAGGTAATAGCTGCTGGGCCAACCAATGGGAATCAAGACAGAGGGCAAGCAAGTAAAGACAAGCGTATCGCATACATAGAGTTTCCTCCTCCCCCTCCCTTGGATTCTGATTTATCACAACCAGATAAAAAAAGGTCCTCTCCTTCCTCAGAGACTGAGGCTGACATGATGGAGGTGAACTTACAGGAGGAGCATGATAAACATCTTCTTGCTGAGCCCATAATTCGAGTCCAGCCTCCTTCCCCTGTGCTCCCAGGAGCTAATGACAGTGATTCAAGTGACGATGAATCTGTCTTTCAGCCCATTTCTGTAAAGAAATATACCTTTAAGCTTGAAAACCAGGAACAAGATGAGAAAGAGCCAAAACCCAAAAAACATGACAAGAATGGGAATCATAAGGAACCTGGAACAAACGGCAATGGCAAAGTAGAGGATAATGACTATGAACAGAATGGCAATGATCAGTCTATTACAGACTGCTCAATAGCCACAACTGCAGAATTCTCTCATGACACTGATGCCACG
This sequence comes from Brycinus macrolepidotus, assembly GCA_037974445.1. NCBI lineage: Eukaryota > Metazoa > Chordata > Actinopteri > Characiformes > Alestidae > Brycinus > Brycinus macrolepidotus. The sequence continues at coordinate 26,859,199 of JBBPCZ010000115.1, read as the reverse complement.
GAGATTGATTCTCTAGATGGATATGACTTCCAGGATGAGGATGATGGACTTAATGATTTAAATGATGTAAAACCTTTTGGATTTTCCAGTGACAACAGAAAGGATATTTGGGCATCAGAAAATATGCTCAGACCTAGTGATCGCTCTTTCAGCCAAAGTAAACTTGAAGTCATTGAGGAGGAGTCACCAACCGAGGACTACAACAAAGTAAAAACAAAAAACGATTATTCTGGTAAAAAATCTGAAAATGGAAAAAGCAGAGAAAAGGACAAAAAACAATCTAAGCAAGAGGGAATGCCAGATACTTACTTTAGTTACAAGCTAGAAGAAGAGTTTAATACCCCGTTTAAAACTGTTGCTACAAAAGGCTTGGACTTTGACCCTTGGTCAAGTAAAGGAGGAGATGATGAAGTTGTTGATGCTAGAATTAAAGATGACGAGCCCAAGCCTTTTGGGCTAGCTGTTGATGACAAGTCTCAAACTACTACCCCCGACACTACTCCTGCAAGAACTCCAACTGATGAAAGCACGCCGACTAGCGAGCCTAACCCTTTTCCCTTCCACGAAGGGAAGATGTTTGAGATGACCCGCAGTGGTGCGATTGACATGAGCAAGCGGGATTTTGTTGAAGAGAGGCTGCAGTTTTTTCAGATTGGTGAGCATATACATGGAGGGAGATCAGGGGATAAAAGGGAAGGGGTCAGAACACCAGTTGTACTCACCTCACAGCCACAGACAGTAGATCAAGCACAGGTTAAAATGGATGACAGCACAGTAATATCATACAATATCATTCAGATCTGCACTGACCACTCGGACACGCCATCTCACAGCAACATCATGGAGCCACCCTCATACTCAGAAGTCAGTTCTAATTTGTGTTCCTCTTTTAAGATAGCAGTCAAATCTGCCTCTGTTGAGAAAAGGGATTTGGTGTGTGTGAACTGGAACAGTTCTAAACTTAAAACATCAGAATCTTCACAAGAAATGAGACCAGAGTCAAGTACAGAAAGCCAGTGCAAGCAAAGGACAGACTCATCAAAGGCAGAGCAGAGAAGATGCCTCCAGATAGAAAACTGCAATAATAATAATAACTTAGAAGCCTCAGGTTTCGACTCTAACTGCATGCAGTACAGTACTGTAGAGCAGAATCAGCACTTAAACCCTGAGCTCAACACCTCTGAGCATGTAAACGTTCCTATAAATTCTCTTAAAACAGACTCAGATCATGTTAAAGAGACTGGAAACAAAGCGGATGTAGTTTTTCTATGTAAGAATGTTAAGACAAAGTCTAGATTGCCAGTAAGAGTACATCTTTCAGCACAAGGCTGTAGTGTTGCTGGTATGACTTTACAGAGATCAAACAAAGAAACTCAACTTTTAGCCAGTAAAAGATTAGATCCATTTCCAAATATGAGGCCTAAATCTAAAATCCCGGTGTTGAGAGTTAAGAAAATTCCTCTAGGTTCTTCACTGATGGGCAAAAGCAAAAACAGCAAAAGTAGAACACAGCCGAAAGCACCTAAATTACTTGTCCTAGGTACATTAAAAATGGGTTCTTGCATTACATCAGGGAGTAAGTCTAGACAGGAACATTTACAAAGTGCTGGCAAGGGTTCTTCTGGCATATCAGGACATAAGACTAGGCAGGAGACTAGGTTGCAGAATGTTGGCAAGAGTAAATCAAGGACTAGTGAAACAGTAAAGCTTGTGGACCACCTTTCCAATGAAGAGAAAAAGATGCAGGCATATGATAAGGATGAAGAAAGCAGCACATCCAGGAACACCTCTTTGTCAGAAGCATCCCAGCCCTCCAGTACATCCAGGTCTGCTAGAGACGTGAGAGCAGAGGTTGAGCAGGCCGACAGAGACAGGAAGAGGAGGAGAAGTAAAAGGACTGGTGGAAGTGAAGGCAGTCAGGGTGCTGGGCCTCAAGTGGCCCCCAGCGTGGAAATCGAGCCTAGTTTGTAAAAATTTTCCACTTGTATGGTCTTAGTTGCATGAACCGTTGTGATTGTTTGTGGCGTGACCTTCTGTAGATGTCATTTCTATCATTCTTTCATCTTTCTCTTTGTGTACTTGTGTTTTTGAGTCCAATTTCTGATTATCACTCTATATGAAGTAGTCAGCTTACCTGTAGCATGCTAGTATGAGCAAGGTGCTGGACATGTGACTGGTTCCTCACCTGTGTAGTGCTAAGGAGTCTGTAGTAGATTGTACAAGTTTTTGCAGTCTTAGCACAACAATGGGTGTCCGCATGATTTTTTTTTTTTTTTTTGGTCATTCATTTATCGTGGATTCTGTTCTTGTTCTGTCTCTTGTGAGTTTTCACTGTGAGAAGGATTACCTGATAGATTGGTAGGATGCATTTTTCACAACTCTAACCTTAACACCTCTGACAAATTATTAAACCTACTGCCTTTTGGACATTTTATGCTCTTTTCTGGTCAACATATCCGATGTTTAAACCTTTAATTATTTTATCAAAAATGCTGCCACAGTTTTCTAATTCTAATGAATGTTTTCTCATTTCTAATGAATGTTTTGTACGCTGAAAGTTTTGTAAGTTTGACCAGAAAAGGGTAAAAACCTTTATATTTATTACATTTTAAAGTCTACTCTTTACAACTTTCGTGAATTTGTAATGTACCATTTTCCACTCACAGGCCCTCAAAGTCCTTGTGAGAGGACAGACTTGCGTATGGCTATAGTGGCTGATCATCTTGGACTGAGCTGGACTGGTAAGAGAGCGAATGCTAAGCAATATCACCACCTGGAGGACAAATCTCCTCTTTAGATGAGTTGCACGCTCAAATGTCTATTATAACTTCTCATTATTTGGATTATTATACACTATTGAACATATGCATTTGAGAACACTGTTTACTGTATCACATCTTCGTTTTGGATAAAAATGGCAGGTTTTTGGTCTGGTGTAGTGTGCTTAGCATGGCACTGTCTATGAACAGTAGGGAGTGTCATCTGCAGTCTCCCGACTTGCCTACACTGCAGTATTATGTACATTTATCGGGGGAGAGAGACTGCTAATCTATTTATAATGTGTTACAGAGCTGGCCAGGGAAATGGATTTCTCAGTTGATGAGATAAATCACATCCGCGTGGAGAACCCCAACTCTTTGACGACTCAGAGTTTCATGCTATTAAAGAAATGGGTTAGCAGAGATGGTAAAAATGCCACAAGTAAGTGACCCTATTTCTTTGTTATCTTTGATATCAAGACGTGTTAAATACTTTGGTTAAATTCTGTGACCAGGGTCTTGTACCAAAGATCTAACCTTAAATCTAACGAGAAACTACAAAATTAGTGTTAGATCAATGATAAAGGTTTATCTTTATGACCACTACCAGGGATTTTAAAGGGTTTTCTCTTTGTGGAACAGTAGCATCATTTCATTCTATAAAAAAATCCAAAAACTGTTTTGTTTTAGGCCATTATTGACTGTAACACATCAAATTGAGGATCCTGTATGCATTGCAACCCTCTTTGTTCTTCTCTCCTGTTTTAGCGGATGCCTTAACTGCAGCGCTGACAAAGATCAATCGGATGGATATTGTGACATTGCTGGAAGGGCCAATATTTGACTATGGTAACATTTCAGGCACAAGGTGTTTTGCAGATGATAACGCAGTTTTCCAGGATCAGACTGATGGTAAAGTTTAGCCCCATCTAGCTGACCTCTATTTCTCCTTTTATTTCTTTCTTCAACCTTTCTAGATGTAGAAAATCATAAAGGCTAAACACTTACTGCTCTAAATTCAAATCAAAATTCCAATCTCAATTGAGCTCTAAATTCATTTTCAAACTACTGACAGTATTCGATTCTCCAGTTCTCAGTGCTGCCCCTTATTCATACTGGTATGACTTTAACCAGTGATGGGCAGTGTGATTCCATCGTGTGTTTAACTGTATCGCTTGTACATGTTTGTAAAGCATTTAGGCATGCAGCTTTGAATATTATAAACCTTTGCCAATCAAAACTTAATCCCATCCCTGTGTGAGGAAAACAGTAGGCCTAACTATTCACCACATCCAATAGGCTCTATCCAACTGGCTCTACTCATCATGTCTATATAATTTGATGTAAGATGGGCTTAAGATTTGGTTCATGTTTTATTAATATAAACATTATGTTTATATGTATTTACAAAATTCCAAGCAAAATATGACTGAAAAACTGGTAGCACCTGCGTTATGCAGCACTGCAAATTCATTTTGAAAGATAACATACATGAAAACATAATAATGGTAACACTTCTATGCAGCATGGTTGCTTTGGGGTTTGGGTTTCTTTTTCGCTTTTTTCAACAACAACTGTACTGTTGTACATTTATAATCACTCAGCTGTTCTGATAGCATGGCAAAATGGAATGTCTGCTTTATTGATGCCCGTAGAGCTGCATAGTTCTGTAGTGTCCCAGCCTCTGGACTTTCCTGCTAGAGCGTCTCTTTCTGCAAAACCAGACCCGCTGCTCTTCCCAACCTAATGGGCACAGCAATGCCAGTGCCTTCCTACTGCTGCCCATGAGCTGTGAATTAGCTTTTAGGGCATAGCTGCTGCCTCCTCTCTCGCCCACTATCTAGTGCCTGTAGCTGCACTAATAATGCTAACTACAGCTACAGCTCTTTACTCACTGCTAACTCAGCTCACACCATTGCATCATCGGTTTAATGTACTAATATTCACCAGTAACCCTGCATTATCATCTTCACAAGTCATCTTTCTTTTTTTCTCTCTCCACTCTCTGCACTCTAGCATCCTTGATTGTCCCTAATTTCTCTACGACTTTTACCAGTTCTTTATCTTCTTCCACTCAGGCCTTACCTACTACATCTGTGTCTGTGTTATCTGTTCCTCAGTGTGCCAGTCATGAGTTTCTGTGTGTTAACTCCTTTTCATCTTTTCCCCTCCAATTATATCAGGACCCTTCTGGTCCTGAACTTTATATTTAAAGTTGTACATGTTAGGTCAAGCTATATTAATGTATAGCATACCACTAAGAAAATGTCAGCAGGGTTAAGTTTATTAGAATTGTTTGCTATTTTCTTGCAATTACATTTTTAACCCCTGAAATGCAGGCTTATTATTCAGTTATTCATCTTAACACTTCTACGAACTTCTATGAAACTAATATGCAATTAATGTAGTTGTGAGAGTGAAGAAAGCCTCTTAAGGGGTTTACACATTCCTTTCAACAGTATTATCCCAGTTCCATTATTCCTACATCTTCCTGTTGTCACTTGTGCCTCCCCTTCCATCTGTCCAAAAGTGGCATTTTGCTGTCATGGTGTTACATCCACCTCAGTCCCACTGTGTTGTGTCACTCAGGTTACCACAACATCGATCTGGAGATGCAGAGTCCCTCAGAGTTGAGCTATGAGCCCCCCACCCCTCTACGACAAGATGATTTCTTTAGCGAGGACGCTAGTGTAATCTCACCCGTTAGAACCCCCATTAGGCCCAGTGAATTGTCCTTGCCCACCACCTCCATGGGCGTAGCCTCCTCTAGTGCAGTACCCCCTACTGTCATGGCTGAGGATACGTCCCTGGGTGGCAGAGAATCCTGCAGTCGAGAAGGAGACTCAGTTGAAGATGACATGGCAGTCAGTCATGAGTCAGTTGCCTATTTGGAAGTCCAGGACAGCGAGGAAGCCTCCAAAGATTCAGAAGTGTTTGTCCACTCAGCAGTGACTCAGCAAGAGGTCTCTGGCCTGGGAGAGAGCAGTTGGTCTGGTTTTGAAGAAGGAGAAGAGGAGATGACCCAGGAGAAGCTCAAGGCTCTTTTGGAGGACATTAAGTTGGAGGAAGGCTCAGAGGATGTGGAGATAACAGAGGAAAGACTGCAAGAGATTCTCCCTCAAGTGGGACGAGCAGAAAACAAGATGTCTTCAATTGCAGGGTTGCAAAGTGAGGCTTCCAGTGCTAACAAGGAAATATCGACTTTGGATCAAGGGCCACATACAGAAAAGCAAGTACAGAAAGACAGCAGGTGAGACCTGTCACCTCTCCTTATTTATCTCATTGAAAACACAAAATCTTCTTTTGATATTCATAAACAACTGACTATATATAGAAGGGTTGTATGAGCAGTATCATGACTCAACCTCTAATCTCTCTTTAGCCAAAAGCCCACGTCTTCATCTGCTCTGCAAACTGAGAAGCAGAATGGCGAACATCCTGAACACCAAGCCCAAGCTTGCTCACTGCCTGAGGCCCAGGAACCATCCGGCAAGTTCAAGGGCAAAGTCAAGAAGGATTCTAGGAAGGAGGACGTGACCAGAGAGGCCACAGAGGACAGCACAGCTGGACCGAGCACCAAGGAGGAGGGCGCAGCAGAGCCTAAGGCCCAGGTTTTTTGTTTTTTGAGATTTACTTCTAATGAGCCCATTAGAAGATTTTAGATATAAATTTAGATTTGTGGTTTGTTCAACTTTTGTCAACTGTTCCACTCATTGCACAAGAATGATCACATCGTTACTAATTTAAAGGGATGGCTTGGCCAAAAATCTAATGATCCCTGGTATAATTTAAGTGTAGTTTATAAGGCAAGACACTAAGGATGGGCGCTAGACTAAGGATGGGCGCTAGTATTTATTGTTATTGTGATAAATTACATCACTGTAAGCTTTTCTGAGCATGATCAATACTGAAGAACAATGTATTTTAAGATAGTATGTGAAATGCTGAACAAATATCATAGTACTCATAGTTTCTAATGTGTGATGAATAAAACATCCAGGTGTGAAATGCTAACTGGTGCCTGAAATTTTCCATTATAGCTAGTGCAAAACTAAAGAGTGAACTTTAGGCACCAAGTATATCTTAGCTGCTCAAATACATAAACTTTCACTGAACTTTCACTTTCACTTTAAGATTCTACAGTCCTGGAGTACACAGTAGAATCCTAGCCTGATGAAGTTTGAATGTAGTAACAGCTACATTCCACCTTCATCAGGCTAGGATTCTACCGTGTACTCCAGGACTGTAGAATCTTAAAGTTCTCTGTGAGGAATAACAGTTCTAGGGCTGCTGA
>JBBPCZ010000115.1:26835569-26849800 GCA_037974445.1 Brycinus macrolepidotus | reverse complement strand
TGATGAAGTTTGAATGTAGTAACAGCTACATTCAAACTTCATCAGGCTAGGATTCTACTGTGTACTCCAGGACTGTAGAATCTTAAAGTTCTATGTGAGGAATAACAGTTCTAGGGCTGCTGAAATGTACTAAACTGCCTTTAGCAGGGAGTGCATAAAGACAGCAACTCCAGCTCTGATGAGGAACACACAGTCACTACCAGGGTATATCGGCGAAGGGTGATTCTGAAGGTATCTAGTGGTCCTAGTGCTGTGGTGTGTGTGTGTGTGTGTGTGTGTGTGTGTGTGTGTGTGTGTGTGTGTGTGTGTGCACGCACGTGTGCCTAAATGTGTGGGCATGGAGTAATCGCTTCACTGTTACCACACCACACAGGTAGATAACACCTGGCTTGCTTTTTTCTCTTTATGTCCTTTTCATTATTCCTTATTACCCTTCTGATGATTATTGTACATGTCACAGTACACCTGACTTTCTGCCAATGAAAAATACTACAGAGTGACATACATTCCTCCATCTGATAGAGTCCTTTCTTAGTTACATCTTTGCTGCTTCTGGAGCTTGACCAATTGCATTTCAACATGTCGCATGTGTCCTGCCAATTCTAGCTTTAAGCTCAGTTGGTTTTAATGACTAATTTGTGAGACACAGGATTTTATCACTGTCTTTTCCATCACTTCTCCACTTTTAATTTTATCATTTCACATGACAAACTATTCCTAAGCCTTAATGTATTTTAAACAACAAACCAGTGGTGGAAATTACCAGGTGTAATTCCAGCAGATAAACCTGGCGTGATGCTTCATGGGGCTGTTTGTGACTTTCACAAGATGTGTGAGAGTGTGACTGTGTGTGCTTATGTGTGCTTACTCATAAGAGAGTAAGTCTCCCTCTATATCTCCCTCTATAGGGTGATCAAGCCAAAAACATTCCTGGCGAGTCAGTGACAGAGGAGCAGTTCACAGATGAAGAAGGAAATATTGTCACCAGAAAAGTAACTGCACACCCCTTCCAAAACAAAATGCCTGTACCCATCCTCACATCCTCATATATCCAACAATCCATTCATCTCTCCATACAACCAGGCCCAGTAGCAGGATTAATTAGGCAAGGGAGCAAAAGTAATTACTGCATGGGTCGCAACCCCCTCTCCCAATCAGCTGCTAGTAACATAGACTTAGACTGATCATTACATTACACACTGAAAAAAACTTTTTTGGTCTGGCCCGCTAGACCCATTTGGCCTGTGCCCAAAATTAGTTTGACACCCCTGGCATAGATAGTTTTGACACTCTTAGGATATTGTCTATATTTGCATCTTGAAGCTTTCCAATTTTTTTGTCATGAAACTGGTCCTACCTTTTGGACATCCAAACATGGCTGCCCAACCTACAGGAGAACTTGCTGAAACTCACAGAAAATGCTGTGGAACAGATCATAAGGCAAAAAATTCATTAAAAAAAATCAATATATATATTTTTTTAAATCAGTAACAATGATACACTACAGCAGTGATGTTACTGTTTAAAGGGGGTGGGCCAATAATTTTCAGAGCACTTCTTATAATAACTGAATTATAATAATAATAATAATTGAATAGGAGAATTTGCCCTAATATTCCAGCAGCTGTACATTATATGCTTTGGGGCAAAAAATATCAGTCTCTGTGGTTGGCAAAGGCTTTATAAATAGGGAAAAATCAAATTAAGTCGTCCACCCAATATTCAACCAGTCAGGAAAAGAAGGCAAATCTATTTGCCTGTCAATCATGTTGCACATCCACAGCACCCAGCAGGGAACCTACACCTGCTAGAATTGTTATTACTTGGCTTTTGATGCTAATAAATTGCAACTTTATCCAACTAATTTAGCATGAGCATTCAGCCATTCTTTTTTTGGCTGTCCATGACTCCTCCCTTCGCTTTGCCAAATTCAATTACACCCCCTCCCTTAGCTTTGTCAAATCGATGACTCCTCCTTAAGCTACATTATTATGGTCTCAGCTAGATCAATGATTAAACAGCAACACCTAGTTAAGCATTTAACTAATCCAGCAGCCTAAGATATGATAAGATTTTGACACATCTACATCATCAAGATGAATCAAATTGGAAATGGAAGACATGTTAGATAAGGCTACATCAATAAAGGGTCTAAATTGTTTTCTCAGGTAGGAAATCCACATTATTCCCATGAATGCAGTTTGAAGAGTTGACTCCCTTGCAAGATAGATAGGGAATGGCATCAGGCCTGTATCTAATCATCCTCATTTGTATGAGTGTGAGATTTGTGGTGTGTTGCATGATATTTGCCCCTTCTCTCAGGTCATCCGGAAAGTGGTGCGACGTGTGGCTGGAACAGAGGAGAGGGGCAGGAGGAAGAGAGGCAGGCGTTGCAGACAGGCCCCTAGGGCTGAGGAAGAAGAGGGGCCCGTTAGGGAGCACCCTGAGGTCGGCAATGTGTGCAGTTCAGGCTTCTTGACTTCTGCTTGGGTTTAAAGTGCTTGTGTGAGCCACCAACATGATGCGGGTGAAACAGAAAGAGACAGTGTTGCTTGTGTGTATTTGGTGCTGAACAGTGTTTTCATCTGATGGCACTGCATTTAACGCAGTACTTAGTCATCTGACTCATTAGAGTTTGATTAGTCTTATGCCTGCTTAAGTGATTCATTGAGTGATTCAAGGAGTGAATGAGCTTGTTTTGATGTTGTTTTCGAAGTTTTTCATGAACGGTAGGGCACAGTTGCACAGTATCCTGTTTTTTGCAGGATGCTTTATGGATCACCACAAATGGAGTGATTAGCAAAGTCACGTGATGATTCAAGCAGTTTCACCATCTTACCTTATTCTCTCTGTTTCTCAGGTGCAGGTTGCAGATGAAGACAAGGGAAAGAAGAAAGAAGGGAGACAAAGGGAGAAAAAGGGTCAATCGTAACAGCTGCGTGTTCAGCATTGTATGTTAAGAAAAACAGTTTGGCAAAAAATATCATTTACTCGATTTTCCATTCACTGCAGATGTAGTCGATCAGCCAGTACATGTCTGGTGTCTAAATTTTGCTTACATTGTTTGCCATTGATTGACGAGAGTCACTGAAATATTTCTCATAAATACATCCCCAGCACTTCTCTGATTCACTCTAAATGGATCCAGCTCTCCATTAAGGTCAGCTGTTTTAAACATAGCATGACTTACTTTAAGCTATAAAAATAAACAAAATTTCACAGCTGAAGAGGTTTGACCTTGAGTCAGACTTATCCACATTTACGATGGTCATTTTTACCAAAAAATGATTCTAGAGAATCACGCCTACTCCTGTGGTGGTTTGTGAAAACAGACTTGTCTAACAAAGGCTACAAGTTAACATTTTGTTCATTTATTCTAGATCAGAACAGTTTGTACTGTTACTTGTACTGAGTCCTAAATCACATGTCTGTGCCTTATTAAGGTGCTGGATGTGGTTAGCAGTATAAGCCTCATAGTTCCAGTTCTAAATTAAAGAAACAAAATCTGGACTTCAAACATGTCTTGTCTGATTGATTACATTTGGGGCAATTGGAAAAGTTTTGATTTTGTGCAGAACGTTTTTTTAAACAGGCATTCTGACCTAAAACTTTGCAGTTTACAATTTGCAGTTATTTATTGTGTACTCTGTAGCACGGCAATGCATCTCTGAGCCTCAATGGTTCAAGAGGATTCACAAGTTTGTGTTTTTGTTGATATCCATCATGCATTAAACAAATGTGACATACCATCATTGAGAACACCACCACCATGATAACAAAATTCACCCACTAGTGTTGATGTTGATAAGTACAAACATGATATTCAGCTTCCTATCAGCAACTTTAGCTGTCTGAATTCTTTCCACATTCACCAACCAGTGGCAAAAATAACATTTCAAAGCATTTGAAACAGCTGGCTCTCACGTATCCACCCCAAAATGCATTCAAAATGCATCGTCAAAAAACTCACTCTCAAAACTATTTTGGCAAGTGGGTATGTTTACAGTGGATATAGCAATGGTTAAATTATTTGGCTGTAGTGGCTGTAGTCCTTCTTTTGGCTGTAGTGCTCCTTTAATGTTCACTGCTCTACAAGTGGGAAGACCTAGTGAAAGCTAATGCCAATTACCAACAACTGACACAAGCTGTACAGTCACAAAAGAAATGTGCTTTTCAACAGTTCCTTTCTTTCACGGGACAAGTGAAATGCGCTCACACTGATAACATGCAGACACAGCCAGAATGGTTGCCCCATTGTTTTCTAATCCCACCGTGGGCTGATCGCTGGACAGTGTTTTAGAGGCCTCCAAATTCTCACCATGCATATTTGAATGTCCTTTTAAACAGTTGGCTGCATAATCCTAAGGCCTTCAAACAACAGTATTTACACTATAAACAACTTTAATACTTTAGAGCATTGGTGCCCAACCTAGATATAGGAGTATCTTGCCCTGGAGGGTGTTTGCTCTGCCCCAGCTAATCAAATCATTAACAATCTCTTCCTGAGCTGAAGTAGGTGTGTTAAAACACTACAGTATGTAGAGCAGAACTATTCCAGAAAAAGGGCTGAGAACAACTGATTTGGAGGAAACATTTAAAAACCAAGTAACATGTTAAGTCATATGAAATACAGATGGGCAGTACTGTGCAGAAAATGCACAATTCTATTTATTTTATTTCCAGTTTAAACAGACATTAAACCAAAGTTACTCATTTTTCAGTGTCATACAATCGCTGGAATCGTACATCTTGTACAAATTATACAATGCCATCAGCACTAAGTATAATAATCTGCCAGCACTCAGTTTGTTCATTACTCTTGTGCCCCCTACCTCTGCTTTAACATTTCCATCCTTCCATTCTTAAACTAATTGCAGCTGTTTCTGTGAAAAGAGACAAAAAACATTTGCACAAGTTCACTGAAAATCTGAGAAGTGTTAACAAAAGCATGAAGAATATCCCTGTAGATTCTCTGTAAAACTGAAAGTAAGCGAAAAGAATGGAGTCTGTGATAAAGAGAAAGACATGGACCCACTAAATACTGAAATATCTGATATTGTATGTAGTCACTGAGGTCTCTGTGTAGTGTTCTGTTAAAGTTTTATTTTCTGCTTTTTTGATGATAAAGTGAATATGTTGCACTTAATGGCCATTTTGATTGGAATTTTAGTAAATGAAAGGGTAACCTCTATAAGTTTTGCATGCTGTTGTATGTTTCACTATTAGACTGACTCTGGCAACCTTAGACCATGTCTGTTTCTTGCCCTCAGATCTGCACTTGTTTCATAATTGTTTTCCTGGGAATGAGATCACTGGAAACACAACAGCTGAAGATGTGTGGACGGGGAAATGTGTGCAGCTTTCACGTAAACGCATGGTTTTCAGGAAGAGAACTTTTTTGATTTCGCATGAGCATGACAAAAACTCATTCTTTCTGTCAGTGGCACAGGACATTCAAACCGTGCAGCAAGACTGCCATCGGTGCAATGCTGCTTCTGCACTGAATGTGGGAGGAGTGCCACAGATTAAACAAAACAGTGGCACCCAAGCAATTCCGTGACCAAAGATGGTATAAAAAAAAGAGCATCGCGAACTGACAGAAACCTAGGAACACTTTTTTTTAATCACCTTCTCCACTCGCCTTACATTTTTTTCTTCTTGGACCCATAGCATTGGGCTGTATAATGTTGTTTTTGGAGATCTTGTACATAAATTAAAACTGTATAAATTCTAAAGATAACTAGCTCACAAAATTGTTAATACACTGGCAACAAAGATTTGTAAGGTGTGTTGAAACAAAATGAAATGAATGACATGAAATTAAATGCTGATTTCATCACTAAGGGAAAGTGTGGGTGTAATTCCACATGTATGTTTTTACATGAGAACAGGCTTGCTCAGTTTTAACAGCAGACTACATTTCTTTTAAACCTACTGCAATTCTCAATGTCGGTGAAATGGGCGTAGCTGTAGTTCTGTTTAAAGATTACTTCAGAGTGCTAATATTTTGATGCATGTGATTCACCTTGTTTTTTTTTCTTTTTAAACCACATAATGAGGAGTGGAAAACATTGTGTGCACACTCATAGCCCTGCTGTTTGTCACTAATATTGTTTTCTAATGACATCACTGCACCGTCAGACTCAAAGGGAGTGAAAGGACATGATTCATATATCGCTTCATACTGATTCACTGTGTCCCTACATGCAGCTGAAGGATTCCTATGCTATGCAGTCACAGACAGGCCTAAAGCAGCAGAGATTGACCGAATGTATCATGTCGACTGGCATGCTGTAAACTTTTAACTGTTCTTACGTTTATTGGCTCTAAGGTGTAAAGGTCTTTCTGTAAGCCATTTGTAATCATTCTAGCAGTGTTCTACTAGGTTTCAAGGCTGATGTGGTCTCGGGGGGCATTTTTATTTGAGTTTGGTGAAACGTGATTAAGTTGAGCATACTCGAGAGGGATCACCTTCAGGCATTCATCAATCGATCTGATAACAAACGTATGACAAAACATACACTGGATGATGGAATTAATTATTTAAGCTTAAAATAAATTGTGTTCAAACTCTCAAAAGGTGTGTTTTCATACTTGAAACTGGACTTGGATCTAACAGATGACTACATAAGATTATTGGACATTGCTTAGTACTTGTCTGAAATTGGATTGTCCGAGCTCACATGGAATTTTGGAACCATACCAACGTCAAAACGTCCATTAATATCTGTAGTTGTTGGGGATGAAAACCTGCAGCCACACAGGCCCTTTGTGGACTTGACACCCTTGAGCTAAAGCATCAAAGTGGTTGGCAGTAACAGCATGTTCAAAGCAGTGAGATAAGGAAAGTTTAGTTCTGGTCCTAGAGAAGCACTATCCAGTACATTTTAGAATTTCCCCTGCCCCCAACATATCTGCTGATGCAACTATTGAACCACGTAACAAACAATTTCTCAGTTGAATAGGGTTTATTAGAGGAAAAACATTACAACATGCACGGCCACACTGAACCACCAAGGCCAGGATTGAGTACCACAGCAGTAAAGCATTTTTAATTCATAAATCTGTCCAAACAAGCACAATATCACTGTGCTTATATTAAATATGAAATCATTTCACCGCATAATTTTAAAGGCCAAATACAACATATCGGTTTAGAGTAACATACTGTTCACATACGTCAAACTTGAATGAGTCTGTTGTGACTGTCCAATATCACTTAGGATCTCAATTTGGTTTCTTGTAACAGCCAAGATGATATCAGTGTCCCAGCATACATCCCAAACCTTGTCAGAGGAAAAGACCATGATTATTCTCAAAATCTCAACAGACAGAAGCACCCGATTCTCGTCGTCTCTCCAGTTAAAGAGGTTTTCGTTGGGGTTTCGGTGTAAATGACACTTCTTTACACTGAATGTTAAACTCAGGCCCCCGTCGACGAATCAAAACTCGAGCCTTCATCTAACTCTAAAATGTTATCAAAACTCCAACCTTCATCTAACTCTAAAATGTTTTAAACCAGCTCCTAATGTAAACCCTAGAGGCCCGAGCTGAAGTGCCGCCAGGATGAAATCGTGACCTCACAAACATGCAAGTAAGTGATAGAAACCAACCTTTATTCATAATAATAAAACAAGAAATAGCACATATCATATGCAACACACGAATAATGTTTTATCTGTCATTCCGTTAAATAAAAGAAACAAAAAACAAAATCGTAAACAAAATGTTGATTATTCATTTATTATATGACATTAGATAGATAGACAGACAGACAGATAAGAGTATCGATAAGGACAAGTGTGAACGGGGGGTGTGATGTGCGCGATTTTCTCTGAGGGAACAAAAATCTCTCCCTTTCCAAATCTACTGCAGAATTTGGATTTTCAAGAACACACACTGATGGAGTTGGCAGCCCCCTTGCTCTCTCTCACACACACCCTCCTCTCTGCCCCCCTCTCACTCACGCAGTGATCATGGCGGACAGTGATACGGATGGTGCGGGCAGCAGTAGTTCTTCTGCTGCCCCTCAATGTCCGTCTTCTTCTTCCACCAAGCCGGGTATCATCATTTCTCCTTTTCGCCTGGAGGAGCTGACGAACCGCCTGGCTTCCCTGCAGCAGGAGAACAAAGTGCTAAAAATCGAGCTGGAGACGTTCAAGTTGAAGTGCAAGGCGCTGCAGGAGGAGAACAGGGACCTGCGCAAAGCCAGCGTCACGATTGTAAGTGCCAGCAGAGCCGCCGTGTTCATGCCTCATGATTTCACTGCTTTTATACGCACCTTATTACAAGTCCAGCAAGTACTTTGAGTTGTTACTCCCCTTAAATATTCTGCAGTTCGAGTCAGTCTTCACGCAGGCTGGCTAGCTGAAGTGCTAACGCTAGCTGGCTGCCTGTTTGTTTTCAGCCAGTGTTTTGCTAGCGGGCTACTTGGCTAATGTTAAGTCGTGTTGTTCAGTTACGGTGGCACACTAGCTGCATTAATGTCAAGTCGCACTGAGACTCAAACCCCATGTCTTTGTGCCAGTAAGCAGCTAACATCAACTTTACATTAGCATTCTGTGGAGCTCCTGTTCTGCAGAGCGTTTAGATCATCTCTGGCTGATTCAGTCCAAAAAACGAGGCTGATCAGGCAGTATTCGTGTGCCATAAACTAAAAACAGAATTTTTAAACTGGGGTTGATTTGTGTACACGTGCTTGACCTCCTAGGTCCTCACTGTTAGTTGTTAGTCTGATTTGATGGTCCAGTTTGATGACCAGAGGTCGACCAAGCCCTTGATTAAAGCATGTAAGGTGCTTTCAAGAAATCAAGGCTTCTATATATAAAACAGCTATGCGTTTAGATACTTATGGTTCAGAACTCACTCTGTGTGATTGAACTTATATGACTGTGTTCTCCTAAATTCATTTCACAGAACACAGTACTAAACTCATGATGTTCCTGTTTGTTTTGGTTCAGCTCGTTTGACAAAACCAGCACTGGATCATATCATAGACGATAATAGACTGTTTCCCATCATACAGTAACATGAATACTGCTCTGTGATATATTCTGTGCTGTAATGGACAGCTTAGGGAAGCTGAGTTTTGCAGCTGCAGTGTCCTCCTTAACCTAATACCTTAGACTGAACTTATAAGCGATGTTTGCTAAAACAAAACGTTACAGTGGTGCTTGAAAGTTTGTGAACCCTTTAGAATTATCTACATTTCTGCCTAAATATGACCTGAAAATCATCAGATTTTCACAGTCCTCAAAGTAGATAAGGAGAACCCAGTTAAATAAATGAGACAAAAATATTTCACTTGGTCATTTATTTATTGAGGAAAATAATCCAATATTACATATCTGTCAGTGGCAAAAGTATGTGAACCTTTCATTTCAGTATCTGGTGTGACCCCCTTTTCCAGCAATAACTGCAACTAAACATTTCCGGTAACTGTTGATCAGTCCTGCACATCGACTTGGAGGAATTTTAGTCCATTCCTCCTTACAGAACAGCTTCAGCTCTGGGATGTTGGTGGGTTTCCTTGCATGAACTGCTTGCTGCCGGTCCTTCCACAACATCTCAATTGCATTAAGGTCAGGACTTTGACTAGGCCATTCCAAAACATTAACTTTATTCTTCCTTAACCATTCTTTGGTAGAACGACTTTTGTGCTTAGGATCGTTGTCTTGCTGCATGACCCATTTTCTCTTGAGGTTCAGTTTAGGGACAGATGTCCTGACATTTTCCTTTAGTATTTGCTGGTATAATTCAGAATTCATTGTTCCATCAATGATAGCAAGCTGTCCTGGCCCAGATTCAGCAAAATAGGCCCAAACCATGCTACTACCACCACCATGTTTCACAGATAGGATAAGGTTCTTATGCCGGAATTCAGTGTTTTCCTTTCTTTTTGGAGAGCAGTGGTTTTCTCCTTGCAGCCCTTGGAGTGATCTTAGTTGGTCGACCGCTCCTGGGGAGGGTAACAGTGGTCTTAAATTTCCTCCATTTGTACACAGTCTGTCTTACTGTGTATTGGTGGAGTCAGAACTCTTTAGAGATGGTTTTGTAACCTTTTCCAGCCTGATCAACAACCCTTTTTCTGAGGTCCTCAGTAATCTCCTTTGTTCGTGCCATGATACACTTCCCCAAACGTGTGTTAACACTTTGATAGATCTGTGTTCTTTAAATAACACAGGGTGCCCACTCACACCTGATTGTCATCCCTTTAATTGAAAACACCTGACTCTAATTTCACCTTCAAATTACCTGCTAATCCTAGAGGTTCACATACTTTTGCCACTGACATATGTAATATTGGATCATTTTTCTTAATAAATAAATGACCAAGTGAAATTTTTTTGTCTTATTAATTTAATTGGGTTCTCTTTATCTACTTTGAGGACTTGTGTGAAAATCTGATGATGTTTCAGGTCATATTTATGCAGAAATGTAGACAATTCTAAAAGGTTCACAAACTTTCAAGCACCACTGTAATGTTCTGTTTTTGCAAACATTGCTTATAAGTTCAGTCTAAGGTATTCACAAACTTTCAAGCATCACTGTATGTTTTTACTATACTATGCTGTACTATACATGTACCCAATTTGTTATATTTTTTCTTTTATTCTCAGGCCAAAAGAAAATGCCAGTGTGGCTTAGGTTGTTGCACAACCTGACATTTAGTCACAGTTCTTTGTGAGCATTTGGTTCACTTCTGCCTTTATTTGTAATCTCTGGTTCTCTTCAGTTTTGGGGCCTACTGATGATAAACATCTAGAAATACATCTTGACCATCTATGCTGTACTTTCACTTCCCTTTTTTACTGTGAAAGACTGAATATTCTTGCAAAACACAAAATGATCTGCCTACAGGACTATTTTTAGAGACCAGAAGGTGAAGCATTTTTCTCTTTAAGTTGACACTGCAGTAAGGGTGTTTTCACATATAGTCCTCTTTAAAGGAACCGAACTCAGTCCTCTAGAAGTGGTCCAAAAAGTGGACCAACAGAAAGGGAACTCAGTTCTTTTTATGTTTACAGTGTGAGTTCAATAGAAAGGGGACTCAGTTCTCTTTCTGGTCCACTTCAGCTCAGATGGGGCTTCAGTTCTTTTTCTGTTCATATTTTAGTTCGTCATCCAACCTGCCGCTGCTGTCCCTTCATGTTCCCCATTCTTGGGATTTGTTTTCTCCATAAGAGTAGATGGTTAAAAGCTCTACCAAACTTCTGCATGTTCCACAAAGATGTTCCATGTTCTGCATGTTCCACTCTATGCTACTATTTTTCTTCAGCTGTTGAAGAGCAAGAATGCTTTGAGGCTCTGCAACTTAGTAAAGAAACTTGATCTAGACAAGAATCTCTAGGTCCTATTTATTTATTAATTGATTGATTGATCCGGTTTTTAATTTTTGTATTATTATCATGTATTCGTTTGTATTTATTAGCTTATTTCTTTATTGTCTGTTGTCTGTTTCCTGGGGCTGTACCACGTGATATACCTACGACAAGCCTAGAGGGCGAAAGCTGTCGAAGCGAACCCAGAGCACTTTGTGTTCATAACGCGCGAGTTAAATTAACTGTGCCGTGGACTTAAAGGGTCTGAGTTCGTCTGGCGTGTTCACATATATGCAAAAAATGCTGACTAATCTTTCTGAGTTCGCTTTAAGAGCTGAAATGGACCAAGTGTGAGAACACCCTAACATTCAGTTTACTTAGTCATGTTTTTGTGAAAATGTTTTACTCATGATCCAAAACTGACAGATAGAGAAATGAATTTTTTATTTGCGAAGCTGCACTTTTGTGCTGTTCTGACTACATTTTTGCTGTAATTATATGAAATCCGCATATAATACAGCAAAACATACTTGAAACAGGTCTTCACCTAGACCTCTCTTCTTAGGATGTGAGACTTTGTCTCTGAACAATGTTCCTTTGATATCTCAGAAAGATGTAGATATGCATAATTATCATATACCATCAACTTAAGCTGCCCCTTAGACATCATCTTCATCATTATCATATACCATCAACTTAAGCTGCCCCTTAGACATCATCTTCATTTACATTCCATGGACCAACCGTACCAGCACTTTGAGGTGAGACTTCTACCCTGATTGCCAGATCCTAAATAATTGATAACGTTCCAGTCATTTTCAACCCACTGTGATAACTATCTGCGTGCAAATGACTGTGTCCTTGAATACCAAATTGCGCATTAGTATGTATTTGTGAAGGCCCTTAGAGTTTTGAGTTCTGATGTTTGAGTCTCTGTAAGACACAGAATATCTGAAGATCAGTTTGATCTAATGCACAGGTTCATTTTTGAAAATGTTTTTTTTTTCCAAATGTATTCTTACTGATCTGCAGCAAGCCAGGGCAGAACAAGAAGAGGAGTTCATCAGTAACACGCTGTTCAAGAAGATCCAGGCACTGCAGAAGGAGAAAGAAACGCTAGCCGTCAATTATGAGAAGGAAGAAGAATTCCTCACCAACGAGCTCTCTCGAAAACTTATGCAAGTGAGTGCTGAGCCACAGTCATACTGTGTTAGCTGTGCTTGTTCTACAGGGACTGCTGGACAGGTCACTGAGACCCGCCTGTTTATTAGGCACTCCTACCTTACATCTACACTCATTGACCGTTTTATCCAAAACACCTGCCATTAGAGAGTTTGCAATTAATGACTCTAAGTAATGTGGTTCTGCACAATTTATCAGCACACCTCCAACCTGTCCTTCAAAGGAAAGAGATCACCATTGGATCACTGCTGGCTAGACATTATTTGGACAGTGGACCATTGTCAGCACAACAGGGACACTTAACTGGTAGTGGCATGACAGTGTGGGGCATTGGTATGTATGTATCAAATGCAGTGATATTGGAGTTTCAAAACAGTTCTCTGCTGGATTGAGAATAATCCAGAAAGCAAAAAATATCCAGTGACAGAGGTCTGATACAAGATCAGTGATACTAATCGTGTGACACAAAAGCCTCAAGCTTTATAATAATAGCCTAGAATGTAGCATAATAGCCAGGCAAGCATATACAAACCATATGGATTTTTAATGTAAAACAAATATGGGGCGACCATCACTGCAAAATATTAACTTTGTAAAACTTGGACTTACTGCCCACTGTGTATCATGACTGACAACATGAAATATAAACTATCAACAGTAGGCTTTTTATAGAAGTGATGAGGCACAGCTAGTAAATTGGAGCATTTGTGCAATGCTTTTATTAATGTAAAAAACATTAGAGTAGTGTATTTTTTAAGCATACTTTTTATGACATGTTGCTCACAGCAACTGTACAAATTGTGCTTTAAGCATATATGTCTGCTCCTGCAGTGCTTGCCACATTGCTTCTCTCTAACTGTACACAAGGTGTACTGACAAGGTAAATGGGTCTAATACTGTGTACTGGGAACCTATTGACACATAGCTTATCTACTGAAATAAAACCATTAGACTGACCTGTTAAAATCGAGCTAATGAGGATGCAGCCTCAAGACTTCTGTTTTTTTTTTGTGTGTTTTGTTTTTTGTTTTTGGCTTTTTTGCATTAGTCACTGTGCTCTTAATGAATATCCTGTCAGTTTGTAAGTTCACTGCGAGGCATTTTTAATTTAATTTTAAACAGTTATTTTCTCTTAATTTTAGAATGAAAGTCAGACCAGTAACAAGATATTAAGTTAATAAAGTTTAGTTTAGCTGTTTTTTATAATAGTGCTTCATATTTAAACATATTAATCAGTTATTTGTTGATTAATTTTTAAATAATAAACTATCATAATGTTTGTCTTTAGTGGCCATGAGCCTGACCACAGATGGTTGATTATTTTGACTATTCAAAAGGAGCACAGGGACTGCTGTCCAAGGTCTGAGGTGACAGCCATTTTCTAATGAGGGTTCAGTCATGATGACCTTCTGCTTGATTCTGTTCAAAAGACAGCTCTCTGTATTTCCAACTTAGATGTAACCACGGTCTGAAAGCACAGGAATTTTTTTAGCAAGGTCTTCAGGGCCTTTTGACATGTGCTTTTGGGGAGCATTCTGGAAGGGGGAATTTTTTTTGAGTGGCTCCCCAAGGTCACATTTGAGGCATCTTCTATTTAGGGTTGCACCGATACCGATACCAGTATCGGGTATCGGGCCGATACTTCGTTAATATACTCATACTCGTATTCGTACGTGAATTGCCGATACCATGCACCGATACCACTAAACAATATCCTATTTCACTACA
>JBBPCZ010000115.1:26784048-26807666 GCA_037974445.1 Brycinus macrolepidotus | reverse complement strand
AGACACCGTGCTGTCTGATATGGTGAGGGGGAGCAGTGTTGACGGATGTCTCCTGAAGTCCACTGTCATCTCTACAGTCTTGAGCGTGTTCAGCTCCAGATTGTGCTGACTGCACCAGAGTACCAGCCAATCATAAATGATTGGTTAAACTACTGTAGGCCAAATAGTTGGTCATATTAAAGGGGTTGCATGACTGTTGGATAGGGCTCATCACCAAAAAAAGTATACTGGATGAAACAATAGCCTGTAATTGGTCATTTTATATGTCAAACAAATGAAAGTAGTTGAGGTTTCATTTCTGTGCCATCACATCCTGCCGTGGAACAGGTTTCTTACTAATTTCCACACTAATAAAGTACTTCGTGTTTAGCTGTGTTTTAATGGCTGCTGTATTTCAGGTATTGTCCTCGACTAGTTGAATGCTCCCACAACTGACTAGTGATGGGGTCATCTTTTCTGAGCTGCAGTTTATAAACATGAGGCTCATTGGCATTTATCAAAAATAATAAATTGTAATTCACTCTCACTTTTGTCAAGCACAAAGTCACAGAACACACCTCTGGAAGTGGCTGACAAACAAGCAAGACACAGGCAGGCCAAGAGAACAAGTCTACCTGACTGTGTTTTTTTTTCTTTTTTCATGACCAGAATGATAGTTCCACTTTGACATTAGGGGAAGGCATTTGTGGGGTCCTGCGCAACTAGTGTAGTCACCTTATAGAGCCACTGACTTTGATGACAAAAACATGTTAGTGTAAGCCCACACGGAACCCATACAAATTGTATTGCTGTGCTTACAGTTTGAAAAAAATGGCCACATGAGAGTGTGGGCGATTTCAACCAGACTGAAATTGTCCAAAAGGGGTGGTTAACATGGAACATGATTGACGTTGGTTGGACTATGATATTCAGAGGCAGGACAAACTGTTTAGAATAGTCACAGCAAGCATAACATGTTGGTACAATGTATTAGAAAAATTCCCTCACATCAATCTCCTTGAGGAAGAAACCGCTGGTATGAGGTGTAGAACCTTTTTAGGCCCAAAGCACCTTCTTTTTTACAGCAATTGGAGGCACCTTTGCATCCTGGGAAACTGATGTACCCTAATTGACAGGGGCTCACTGCTGCCTTTGCTGTTGCAGCAAATAAGTCAGGCTTGCTAGTGGGAGCCACATCAGTGACAGAGAAACAATGACATGAGAAAATGTATTTTTGGAGCTGTGATGACACCTACCAAGTTTTCACACGCATTTCTGGGTTTGAGAATGGAGACCATGACTGTTAAAAAGGTTTATGTGGTGTTGTAATTTTTAGTGGAGGAATTGTAGGTCTGCTTTATTACTGTGTGTGTGTGTGTGTGTGTGCGCAGACTCCAGACAGGCTGAAGGTGACTGCATTGAGCCCCAGCAGAGTCCTGGCCTCAGTCGGCTCATCTACTCCATCACAGACGGGAACAGCCCCCTGCCCTCCCCCCGCTGTGCCAGCCTCAGTCAGAGATTCAACACAGACCCAGAGAGTGCACCATCACCTCCCTGTTCTCAGCACCTTATCATGTATGTTCACACATGCACACACATACACACACACACATACACATACATACAGTTGCCCTTTATACCTACAGTGGCTGTTTTTGGAAACACCTGCCATACAAGTGATCATTGTAGGATACTGTTACTGACTGTAGCCCATCTGTAGCACAATTTATCATCCCCCTCTCTGTCTCATCCGTCAGTGAGAGCACCCAGGACCACCACTGACCAGATATTGTTTGGATGATGGACCATTCTCAGCACAGCAGTGACACTGACATAGTGGCATGGTTGTGTATGTGGTGATGGTACGAGTTCATCAGGCACAGCAGTGCACAACTGTCTATACAGTGATAACAGAGAAGAACCATTTTAGTTTCCAAAGGAAGCATATTTGTAAATGAGATTAAGGACCTATTTGAAGGTATAAAGAACCTTCACATATGAAATAGAATTTTAGCATTATGTGTAGGTTCTTGATACCTTTGAAAGGTTTTTCAGACTCACACAACCCATCTGCAAATAAAAAAAAAATTATTCTGATGTTTTTTAGGGAACCAGAAATGATTCTTCCATGACATTATACAAAGAACTATTTCTGGCACACACATTTTAAGAACGCTGTGAAAAATAAACACATCACATTAAGACATGTATGTGTAAATGTGAAAAAAGTGGGGCTTAGGACTCATTTTGCTCTCAGGTTTTTCGCATTCTCCTCAAGCACTGTTTGATATGATGTGGAATTCATTCTTGACTGTAGGCCTCAAGGAAGCAAAGCATTCCTAAAGTATAATGCTATCACTGCTATGTTTTACAGTAGGCAAAAGGCTAATCTGATCTGCCAAAGTTTTGGTCTGATACTGTGCCCAAACATCTTTCTCATTGTCTAATCAGTCCAGAGACCATTGTTATAGTAATCCTAATCTTCCCCTAGGTGTAAACATGCAAGCTGTCCATTGTGCATCATGCTTTTTAAGAGCTTCTCTACTGACTTTGAACACTCATTTTACAGATGGTTGACTCATGCATCTTGACATAAACTGAGACAAAGACTGTAAATCCCTTGATGTTAGGTTTTTGGAGAGCTCCTGCAACATTCACTCAGCTCTTAGGCTGAATTTGGTGGTACTTGCTAAATAAATGACCAAACTTTCTTCATTTGTAGTTATTTAAACAGCAGAGTTATTCGCTACAAATTACATGGTTATGGCTTTAAAAAGTCTAACTAATCTCATGTGGTCACACAATATGTCCTTTTGCAAGGTGACCCATTGGCTTCCAGCATTTCATCATGAACACATGCATGCACAACCCCCCAGAAAATCTTGGCCGTTTTTTTTAAAGCGGCATATCTATGATGTCAGTTTATTATATTTCTGTTGTCTTATGTTATAAAAACAGTCACAATTTTTTTACTTGACATCTTTTCCAACTGCTCTTTATTCCTTAGTAGTAAACTAGCTGCCAGGGTTACTTTGCCACAACTGATTTGCTCTGATTGGCTGCAGATATGTAAAACTGTGTTGCTTTTTTGTGACATCACACAGCAAGGAATTTGAAGGCTGTTTTGCTGCTTTATGGACTAAGAAGAGAACAGTATGTTTTGGAAACTTTATCTGTGTTCACATACCATAAAATAAAAAGAAATTTGTAGTATCACTGGCATGTGCAGATATGCTTTTGGTTTGTAGTGATGTATAATTTCAGAGAGAAGCCTATTTTAATGTTCAAGCCTTGAAAACACCACCTAGAAAAGCAACTGCACCACTGACCTAGAATCCTTTCACACACACAGACTTGCTCAGGCAAACATGCAAGCACACACACACACAGACACACACACAGACACAGACACAGACACACACACACATACACACACACACACACACACACATACCTTTTGTCTCATTGTGACCTACTTTAAAATAGACTGATCTTTTTCATGATTACTGACATGAATTCCTCTATTAGCTGACCAGTACTGTACAACTTTTAACCATTAGCTATGATTTACTGTGCACATGTACTGCATATACCATTATTATTACACATATCATGTGTGAATGGGTGTGTGTGTGTGAATGTATGTGTGTAGGCATATGTTAGGATGCACTGTAGGCATATGTTAGGATGCAAATTCTCTCTCTTTCAGGCCTCGTGCTGTGGTCAGACCTGTGACTGCTGAAGATACAAAGGATGCTCCGTCCATCCTGCTACTCACTAAACACATCCAGACCCTCAAGAGGAAAATACACAAGTTCGAGGAACGCTTTGAGCAAGAGATGAACTATAAGGTTCATACAACTTAGCTAAGCCTTTGTAGCTGGGTTTTAAAACCCATTTACATATGTCTGAGCTGTGTGGATTCATTAATGTCCCAGTATCAAAAAATATTAAGAAAGTAATAATGTTCTGCAGTACTGAAGCATTAGGAAGAATTTGTTTTCTTTTGGTTATATATCTAATAATTAGAAGTTTAGAAGCAGGGAAAAATGCCATGAAACTTACCTGAAAGTTGGTCTGCTAATGAGCAACTTTACAAGACAACTTTTGGTCATTGCCTTACTGCCCCCTCTGCTGGTCAATAGAGTTACTGCACCTAAATGAAACTCCACACAGATGTTTTTCATTGGCATGTATGCGCGGGTGTGTGTGCGTGTGCGTGTGTGAACCGTGCATGATGTGTATGTGAGGGTGTTTGAGGGAGGTTCTTAATTATGTTATTCTCTCCTGCAGCCCTCTCACAATGACAAGTCAGCGAATCCAGAAATATTCAAGCTCATGAGTGAACTGGCCAAGTCTCGCAAACAGCTCAAAGGTAGGCAATCAAATGTCCATGTCTTTATATTGAAGCAATTCTGACCACATATTAACATATATAGATAAAATAGGATGAAGGGTAGAGGGTGTGATTTCTACCTGCCATTTTTGTCTGCAGTCACCTTTAATAACCAGTAAGCAACTGCATCACTGATTTTACACTGAATTGTTCATTTTTTTTAAGTATATATTAAGATGTAAGACATTATTAAGTTAGATAAATATTATTTTGCCTGTGGCACAGCACTAGCCCACAGATCTATATACATTTTCACTCGGTATGTCAAGCTGATTGTGTTTTAGATACATACCCCAAAGTGCTCAACAGTGAGGAATGCAATTTTGCGCTGTGATAGAAATGCAGAGTTAAGTTAAGCAGTGCATTGCTACTGCAGTAACATTACAATTCAAAATGTATTATTACATTATTTTAATTATAAATAAAAGTAAATACTATGTACTTTAATTATTTCAATATTTAAAATCCTGAATCCTGAAATCTGAAGTTCCTGAAGTTCCCATGTTCCTGGTGGTCACCTGATCCAGCACCCAAAACATATTTGTTAATGAAAACCAAAAAGAAGAAAATGTACTAAAAAGGCAGCCTTGAAACTGACTGAAACCCTATTGAAGTCAGAAGTAAAAAATAATCATGTAACAAAATATTTCAAATACTAATATCACTGGTTAGGAGAGGTTTTTTTCCATTGTTGGGTGGAGCAGAGGGTGGTAAAGAGGTTGCAGCAGACAGGCTATTGTCACTGTAAATCTTCAAAGAGGTGTGGTGGTTGTATCTAATACACTGGCAGTTTGCTATATACTCACTATTCAAACAAGACTGTGTGCACTATAAAGCTCACATCCAATCTGGCTTTCCAAATACAGTTTAAATGAATTTGCTAAAAATACAGGTAAAATCAGACTGCAGTTAAATTAATCCAAACCAGACTTTGTGCACCATAAAGCTCATATCCAATCTGACCGTTTGAATGAATTTAGCTCATATCTAACTGCAATCTGCGTTCAAGATCTTCTGTTTTATGACCTTGTTTTTCCCACCTATTCAGATTTGAAGCTAAAGCAGTCTGTGGAAGAGTCTCGAGGTCAGGAGAGTGGCGAGCCCACCAAAGGCTACAAGTACACCAGTGAGCTGCAGGAGGCGACAGAGCATCATCAGTACATGCCCTCTTTGGAGGAGACAGTGGACCTACTGCTGAAGAGGCTGAGGGAGAAACGCCAAGCCCTAGGCCTCCCAGACAACATGAAGGTTAGGCCATCTGTGGCTGTGTTCTGTTCATGCTGACTAAACCAGAGGGGTCTGTGGTACACTAGATGATAAACTAGGTGTTTTCTCCACTCCTTAGGATATGACCCACAGGCAGATGGCCCTGGAGAAGCTCACACTGCAGAAATGCCTGCTGTATTTCGAGAACCTACATGGGCGCCCTGTAAGAGCATGTTTACTATTCATATCACTTTCCGTTTCTGACGAGCATTTGAATCATCATAATTATTGTTTATTTTATGGGATTTCTTGATATACCTGATATCTTGGGGTGTGACACTACTTCTGCAGATTACTGTGTTTATTATCCCTTTCATCAGCCTTAGTTTCAATAAGGGACACATTCACCCACTCCTCAAACTTCATCACTATTCCATAAGATCAATGTTATGAGAGAGGGAGAAAAGTGTGAGCACTAAACTGTGTCTGTGACTGAGAAAGGAGAGACAGGAAAAAATGTGCAAAATCTCTTAACTACGCAAAATCTCTCTAACAACCATTAGAAACAAACCCAAACTCAACCCAAGCCAGTGATGCATGTATTAAATCAGCCCAAACAACAATATTTGGTCAAGCCCATTGGCCTTGGGTCGGGCAGCAGACCTGTAGTTCCTATCCTGCAATCATGCTGTAGTTATCCTCATTTTTTAAGCATCAATAACTATTTAAATTATATTATTTAAAGAAACTGTTAATTGTATATCCAAAATCAGTATATTATGAGAGAATAATTTCTTGAAAGTAATAAAGGACAGCATGTTTGGAGGAGTAGCATCTGCTAAATGCCATAAAATCCAAAACGAAACATCAGGATAAAACATACAGATAGTTTGATATTGTTGCGTTTACCCCAATAAAATAAAACTATAGGCCTGTGCTTAATTTCCATGACTGCGGCTGTGCTGTTGCAGGACTCTAAGCAAGAGAGGAACCTTGTGAAGCCACTGTATGACCGATACCAGATGGTTAAGCACTTGCTGTGTGCCACTGCTACAATAACCACTATAGTAAGTGGCTTTGATATGCTAACACGACACTCTTTTCCATTAGAATGAATTTTTATTTTCTCTTATGATCTTTTAATTAGAGTGAAAGCAATTTAGATGGAAAAGATGTGTAAGCATCTTAGTCTGCTAATAAAGAGTTAAAAGGATTTCCACTACCGTCTTATTTCTTTACTTTTGCCTTTTGATTTGGTTGAATACCTCAGACTTTTTGTTTGTATCCTTTTTGGGTGAAGGAAGAAGAGGAGGGATCTGATGAAGATGATGTGCAGCGCACACCACCACCCCTGCGGCAACCCACGCCAGAGTCAGTGGATGAGGATGAGGAGGAGGAAGGGGACAGTGACCCGGCCTTTGTCTCTCCACTGGATGAAGTGAAAGCAGTGCAGCAGCCAGCAATCACCATGTCTAACCTCCATTCAGCTTCCAGGTGGGCCCTTACCTAGACCATGGTCAAGGTCTGGTCAGTGGCATGGGAATATTTATTTGTATATGGCTGGGCACAGCAGTGCTTCAGATTAATGACACTGTGTGAAAGTAAAGAAGCAAACCTTGGATCAAACATATTAAATCTTTTTCTGGACTGTCACTTTAACTTACAGCTGGGGATGTTTCCACTTATTATTTAAACCCATGGTCATTTCAGAGAGTGGAGATTCTAGCCTGAGCAGAACTAATGGGAGATACGGGGTTTATTGAGCACTGTCCTTTAAATAATCTTGAATTCCAGGTCGGAGTTGCTGGAGTGTCTGCGAGAGACTCGAGTGGAGAAGAAGAGGAGGCGGAAAGCCATCAGGGAGTTTGAGGAGCAGTTCTTTAGACAGATGGGCAGGTAACACTCAAGTGATGTTAACATGTTTTAATATACACTCATGTTATGTTTGGCTTTTTTAAAACATGAACAAGAAGAAGAACAAAAAGAGATAAACACCCACAAGGGTTTTCAGTACAGTTAGCTTAATGCACACCTAGTCCGCAAACAAAAGAAAGTGACAAGGAAAAACACAAAGAGAGAGAGGGAGAGAGAGAAAAGCATCAAAGCAAAAAAAATATAGTGACTCTGTACACAGCATTTACAAATGCATTGCAGAAAATAAAATACATTTCTCTTCTGTTTAACTGATGTTCACCCATATACAAAACTATTTCAGTAAGGCAATACAAGGATTAATCTCACTGCTTAAATGAGGCTCTCTTGCTTTTTCTCTTTTTTTCCTTCTTTCAATTCACACAAGGACTGCACAAAAGGATGACCGGATTCCAATGGCAGAGGAATACCATGAGTACAAAAGCCTCAAAGCCAAGCTACGGTTGCTGGAGGTTCTGCTTAGCAAACAGGAAATCACAAAGATTATGTGAAATGTGTGTGCATGTGTATATATACATGTATACACACATACATATACATATACATAGTGTGTATGTATATCCCTGTTTGCCTTTCAGTACAGACCCAGATGTTTGGACCAAAACATTTTTACATGTGACATGCTTGTGCCATAATAACACTACAATGCACTTTAATATCAGATCTATTTTAAGCCGCCCATACATCCCAAACATGCATGACATACCATGTAAACTCATGTGTCTGTTCTGTATTGTGCTGGTACTTCACTGCAATCTCAGTGGATAGATTGTGTGTATTTTGAAGAGAAAAACAAAAAGTGTTCGTCAAGGCTATGCTCATGGAATGTGGCACTTTACAGTGGAATTTAGGGACCGCTTTACAGTAAGACTACCTTTATGAAGGGTTTATGAATGGATTAAAATGAGTTTATTATGAGTTTGGGTTTATTATAGCTATTAATGAGGTCATCTTAAAAGTCATATAAGCAAATAAGGCAACAGGGAGCTCTTGTATGATGAATATTGATATTTGATAAATCTTACAGAAATAACGCTGACTGACAAAGACCAAGACCTAAGCATTAACAGTTGAATGTGGACTCCATGTTTGGCTGTTACCCGTTTTTTGTTTTTTAACCACTTATTTAGGTTTTTCTGATATTATTAATAGCTATTAATAAACAATTTTTTAAACTGTTCATAAGGGGAGTGTTATTGGAAAATTGTACCTATTTTTTCTTTTGATAACCAAAGCAAAAATATGCAATTTTTTTCTTGGCTTTTTATTTTGATTTGGCGTTTGTATACTTAGTGATGATGGTTGTCATGTGATCTTCAGGATTCCATGATGAGCAGCTCTGGCCAAGACTTATGTCTAGTTCCATATGCTAAATGTAGATGTAAACCCAGAGCAGTTAGATTTACAATAATTTGCAAACTCAATAGCTCCCTGAAGCAACCAGCGATATAAGTGGCAACCAATAAGGGACATGAATGAAACAGAATGTATCTCCCTATATTATCATGAAAAGGAAAGTAGCTGGAATGACTGTGGCACAGACCATCACTTCTAGTGTTCTTCTGAAGGACAAACTAAATGGCAAAGAAACAGAACCTTATAGACAGAAGCAAGTTTTAACAAACATTTTTGGAAAGACATAGAATTGTGTTGTGGAATGACACTGCTGTACTATGAAGCACAACGGTTCCCTTTTGTGTAGCCCACACTGCAAAAAGAATGATCTTGACAAGTAAAATCATAAATCTAGTCAATATACTGAACATTTCTAAGCATGAAATTATTGTAAAAAAAAAAAGAGCCAACATACCCAAGTCATTTTATCTCCTGAAAGTCTTTCATTGCATAATGTAGATATTTATTTCAAGAAATAAGACTTGAAAAAGCTAAATTATCTAGTAATAGAACAATTTCTCTAAATTTAAAATGACACTTTTTAAAAAAGGTCTTAAATTAATCAAGTAAAGGTCTTATAACAATCTCAAAATGAAAAAAATTAGATATATTGACTAGATTTAAGATTATTTCGGTTGACTAGATAAGATTTTCTGCAGTGCAACATTGCAGCGTATGGAAACAAAAGAAAAAGCCGCCTGGAAGCTACCTGATCATTCCCACCTGAAACTGCATCAACAGTACCTAAGCTAGAAGCAGGACATATGCTCACTCTAAATGAAACAACTGGTGTGGTACAATGACCAGTCATGTTTAGTGTCTCTGCATGTATGCTGACGTATAAAAAAAATTGTTTTTCGATAAGTTATGGTTTATTCTGTGTCATATTTGCTATGTTGCAGATCCGATTTGGTGTGCACTGCCACGAAGACCAACTACTCTATTTGAATGTTAAACTTTTACTGCACGCTCCTTTTTACATTCGTTGAAGCAGTAAATTTGTGTCAGTTTGTTTTTATTATTTTATTATTTTGCTGTGTCCACTTTTCCATTTTTTCCTACAAAAAAGTCTTCACTATTGTGCTGTTCTGGTTTTGACCTTTTTTCTACGCACCTGCAAAAAAAATAAATATTTTTCTATTTATACTTCTTGGCATTTTTTATTTTACATGTTTAAACACAGCATGTTGTGATTTTCCTTTAAAATAAATAACCTGAAACACTACAGGACAACGGTTACAGAACTACTAATGTCTCTTTTTGATATTGGTAGCATGCTGCATGAAGGCCTGCCATGCTTTGCTCATTAGAACAGGTGAGTGAAGTGAAGTGACCATTTTGTCATACGTGAACACACCACAGCACACAGTGTGAACAGCATTAAATTCATCCTCTGCATTTAACCCATTCACCAAGTGAAGCAGCAGGCAGCCAGGAACACAACGCCCAGGGAGCAGTGTGTGGGGACGGTACCTTGCTCAGGGCTACCTCAGAGGTGCCTAGTAGGCTTGGGATTCGAACCCACAACCTTCTGATTGCAGGGGAAACTCCCTAACCACTAGGCCACCAGCTGCTCCTTAACATTGTCTAAAATGCCTTACTAAAATCAGCTACAACTGGTTCACTACAGCAACCTGGCTACTTAACATTGTCACCTTTGCCAAAAAATGGTACATTGCAGCTCCAGAAAGTAAGGGAAGCTTTGTTTGATGCTTCACAGCCAGTGGTGGGTTTGAAAGAGCAAAGGTCATGATTTGACAGACAGTCATGATTTCAAACCAGTTTTATTCTTCCAGCTGGGACTCCACATGCTTGGAGAACATTAACTGCCATTTCTACTACATCAGCGAACAGACAGCCACACCACCTACCATCACACTAAGTGATGGGCGGAGAGGGTGGGCTATCCAATCACACTCTCTTGGACTCCCAGCCATGGATAACTGTGGCATGGTCAGGAATCAAACCCATAACCTCCCAGTCAGAGGGCCAACGCTTAGGCCTTTCTAATATGTGGGTGTATTATAGCCAAGGTTTTTCGTTTCAGAAGTAGGGGAGACTCTAAGAGGGACAGTACTATGATGCTACTGAAGTCTGCTAAATGTAAAAATGCAAAATGGAAGTTACTGAAGGACTGACAGTAAGGATTATCCTCTCATCAAATGACTTAGACTACTATTCAAAAATTCTTGAGTCAGTGATTCAGTAATACACAACCATTATAGTGGCAGATAAGTAAAATTAAAATATTTAAAAAATCCAAAATGTGTCTAGAATGATGGGCAGAGCTGTAGGTGATTGTAAAATGACTAAGAAAGAAGTTATGGCAAAATACAGAATTAATGAATAAAAGGTACTTGACTGAAAAATTACTGAATAAATGTTTTAGTATATTTTAGTATATTTATATACCGCACAAAATTATTGAAGTAACTTCACATAGACTTATTTATGACAGCAAAAATAAGACACATTGCTGCTCTGTCCACGTCCATCCCTTTGGTGTAATGGATCAGATAACCTACATTATGTTTTATTAATCATAAAATTTAACTTTTAGAAGGATGACATGAAATGTCTTGTCACAGCATATAAACTGGATATTGTTGCAGAAAAATGTAGTATTCGTAAGTGTTGTGTTTACACATCCTTAGACAAGCATTCATTTTATACCGCAGGGACAGAGTACCAATACGGTGGCCCAGCAGCTTCACTTCACTTCACATAAACATATATGTGATGTTTGGTGGGTTATAAAATGCTAGGTTATGAAAAGATACAGATTATGCACCTAGGAAAGTGAATGTAGTCTACTTTTAAAACTAACACATTCCTAATTAAGAGCTTAGGGACCATGTTGTGCCCTTGAGGGTACATTTACACTTGGTTTTTAACTTGGTGGACAAACATTTATGTAGACTGTACCTTTTCTTCTGACAGTATAATTTAGAAAATGTTTCTACAGTTTATATGTATATATATAGATGCAAACTTTTGAACGGTAGCGTACATCTATGCCACTGTAAAAGCATTCAGACATTAATGGTGCTTTTCCTCAGAACTACTTACTCGTACTCTGATCCATACAACAGTGGAGTGGTCTACTTGTTTCCCCCACAACTTCTAACATACTTTGAAAGTGTGTGTGTGTGTTGGGGAGGGAGGGTCTTTACTAAAATCCACCACATCTAGGGGCAATTACCATTTAGTAAGAGTTAGAAAAACACGAAAATGTGCAGGTCAGGGGTGCTCCAGGACAAGGGTTGGTAACACTGTTGTGCAAAAGGTAGATTACATGTAAACTGTAAAACAGATCTCAGGGAATGATGGGTAGTCTAATAGGTACATTGTGTCAAAGCAGACATCAGGGGAGCTGGAGGTGGAAGGTCAAATGGGTTGGCTAGCGTCCCACGCTAATGTTGCAGGTTTTGCAGCTGGGGTCTTTCTTGGCATTCACTGTGGACAGGCTCATGAGCTGGTGACCACTGATCTCAGCTACCATGCCTAGGCTCAGGTTCACTGGCTCTGTGTAGATGACCTCCAGGATGAGGTCCTGCGCATGACGGAAGGTCAGGTGCCCATCCTCGTCCTGCACACATGTCAGGAAGCAGTTGTCGGCTATGTCCAGCAGGGGGAGCCTCTGCTTGCAGAAACTGTCTCCTGGTGAGTCATGTGGCGCCAGTACCAGAATGACATAGTGGTAGGCTGTGTACATGCAGTAGAAGTCGGCGAAGTACAGGTTGGTATCGGGGTTGAAGAGCATCTCTGCAGGCACCTGGAAGCGGTAGCGGCCATACGGAGAGTCCTGTGGTGGCTTGCCCGTGTTGAACTCAGTGTTGCAGCTGAAGAAAATGCCCTCCAGCTTCCCACTGATGGGGGAGCCATGGCTTCCACTATTGTCCTTCACCGACGGTAGCATCTTGTTGCTTTGGGCCTCCCTGAAACCACATAAGTACATACACTGTAAACATCACATGATCAAAATCATCATACTTCAGTTATTCACCTTTAGTTGTACAAAACATCAGATTTACACAGTTTTCCACGTAGCTCTGATGTACTAAATCATCCAAGATATGACTGAGGTCTAAATTTTGCTGTTTTAGTTTAGAACTAGAGGACAAAACTAAGGAACACTAGAAATCAGTAATCACCCAAACTGTTTTATAAATACATCACCTAAACATCTTGTCAGACTTGTCAGTGTGTACTAGGACACATTATGATTGACTGACTGTAACAAATACATAGCCAAAACAACGTCAGTCCTCTTCAGTCTTTGTGTTGTCTAAAATGACTGTCCATAGTAGTGAAGTATTGTTCATTTCTACAGCTGACAGTAAGTCATACTGTGTCCTAAATCACAATGACAAATCTGTGCCATCCTAATGAAAAACCTGATGTGGTTTGAGCGAGTTTTGAGAGTGCAGTTATGAAAATGATTTGGGTGACTGTGAATTTCTAATTTGTCAGTACTGTTAGCTTTGCAGCTCCAACACTAGACTAAAGGAGCAAAACTGTCTTGTCTCATCCACTATGTCTAGGGTAAGAGGAAAATTGTGTACATTTTGTCATAAACAAATTGTTATAATTCCAGGGCCAGTTTATCCAGAGTGATCTGGATTATCTGACCACTAAACCACAGGAGGTATAGAATATACAGATAATATAGATGTAACAGCCATTTTTTCTACAAATGTTTTTTTTCTTGTCAGTGGTAGCAAGTGAAATTATTAGATATCATACAGCAAATTAATCAACAATCAGGGCTTTGTTTACTTATCAGAGGATGTCTGACATCACAATTTCTAAATGCATTGAGGTATTGGCTGTTACTTTTTCGCACACAATCTTCATCTTTTACTTTACATATCAGTGTTAATAACTGGGCATGTGCTAAGTTTTTTCTAAACTAGAAGGCCCAGACCACTTGATGCTGATGTTATACAGTCAACTTCTGGTTAAAAAAATTTGGTTAATTACCTCACTGAAAATATGAGAGAAATATAACCTTTAACTAGAAGTTCCACC
The DNA here is from genome assembly GCA_037974445.1 of Brycinus macrolepidotus. NCBI lineage: Eukaryota > Metazoa > Chordata > Actinopteri > Characiformes > Alestidae > Brycinus > Brycinus macrolepidotus. Next base: position 26,793,727 of record JBBPCZ010000115.1, on the reverse strand, counting down.
CTGAATGTCTGTTGTCAATAAGCTCATATTGCTTTGCTTGTTCGTAGAAAGGCTATTTTACACAAAGAAAAGCTTCTGAATATCTGTGTATTCTAAACAACTTCCTTTTAAAAAAGTCCCTTGTGAAGTATATGTATGTATATGTATAAGACAAAAATGTATATAAAAGTTTAATTTAATGAAAAATTCATTTAAAATGTATAAATATTTAATAATTATTTAACATGAAATAATTTAAGCTAAATTTATGTTTTAATCTTGAAAACTAAATTACTGTGTGCTAAAACTAATTTAATACTAGTTAATATAGACCATATGAACAGTCCCCATCAGTAAATAGGTCCTACCCAGAATATGGATACTTTGGCCCCATCGTGGAGCCAGGCCTAGGAGGGCAGATTGTAGACAAGCGTCTGATGCGGTGTGACCCCACTGACTGTGATGGGAGGAGTAGATATAGTCTAGATACAGATATAGTTAGATTTACTTCGATGCACAGACTTGGCTCTGGAACCGAAGTCCTGGATGGAGACTAGTTAATATTATTGTGTGCATTAAATTAATTGGAAAAAGCCTTGTGAATTTGCACAACTTCGAACATAACAAGTATTAAATAATTTTGAATGTATTAATAATATTTTACAAATGTTTTACCCACCCTGGGTTTCTGCATGTGCATGTGCATGTGCATGGTCAGGAGTAGGTCTAAATATACTCACATTCTCTTGTGTATGTACACATGTGTAGTTTATGTACAAAATTCTCAGGCTTTCTTCTACTATGCCTTATGCATAGCCTGTTGACTTGACAGTAGCTGTAAAAACTGCTGCATAAACTGTAGGTTTATAGACCCCAAGATATTACCACCTTCTGCAAATCTCCAGCTGTGCCTCTCTAGCCTCTCAAATCACATTTGCCTCTCTAGCCATCCTTTTTATGGTATCTGGGGGCTAGCTATTTTATACATATGATGGATGAATATGGCGTAGATGATGAATGAATATGGCAAAGATGATTACTTAAGAGTTCCGCTCAGGTGGATTTAAAATAAAGTGAAAACATAATGTAAATGGGAAGTGCCAAGAAGTGCCAATAAATTGTCTGAAACATGGTTTTGTTGAAGAGTTTATACTCAATTTACTTCAAATTAGATTATATTTTAGTCTTGTTTGCCCATCTTCAGCAAGTGAGGCTGGGGGAGATTACTTCTGAAACACGGTCCCTCAGTATTGGTGCCCCTCAAGGATGTGTCCTCTCCCCATTGCTCTTCTCCAAAGATGATGAATTAATCAATGTTGATGTGTTCAGGCATTGTGATGTCAAACAGCATCTCATAAGTGAATAAAGTCAAGTTATAAATAGCATACATTTAACAGAAAGATAAAGTAAAGGATGATCAGTGAGTGGAGCGTAAACTTGTGATGAGAGAGGGCGAGAGGGAACACGCTATTTAAACACCTCTTGGTAGATTGTCAACTGCCACTTACTAATCCCAGCAGGCCTATACAATACTTTCTCATGGAAACAATTAGTCATAGAATTCTTCCCACCTTCAAGGTGCATCATCAGAAGAGGCTTTTCCTGGTTTTTAAACTTGAAAATCTCTCTTTACAGCCTACTGCAGCACCACCAAGGGTTACATTTTTCACTTTTGTTTGAGTGTCTCTTTAGAGCAGTTTTTGGTGAAAAAACACAATTTTCCGCTTTCCACAAAAGTAGTTGATCGGCCAAAGCCGAAGTTTGCTTCTATAATTTTGCACTGGAGCCACAATAATAATGACTTAACAAGTAATGATGGTTTTAAACAAGTGTATGACATGTACTGGCGTGTACAGTCCAGGGCTGTGCAGAGATGTTTAGATGTTAAGGTGCTCAAATTTAGGATGCAAAATGTTAGGTTTTGTGAATCCTCTCATAACGACAACAGATAGACACAAAATTTATGTTGGCTGGGGGGTTAGACACACAGTTCACGTTGCCATTCTTCAAATGGTTGTGTAGTTAACTTTAGTAGGCTAATGGGCTCTTCAAAGAGGGAGTGGGACGCGTAAACAGGTAACTATTCTTCCTTCTTGAAAAAAAGTCTGTCTTTCCACAGAGGGCACAATCAGGTGAAAATCTGATCAAGCATGCACTCTACTCAATGCTAATTAGTAACGTATAAGCCTCCATTACTTGTTAGTTACATTACCCTGCTAGCTCCAAAATCAAATGAAGTATAAATCTCCGTGTCTGTATAGTGTTTGACTGTCTATGGAAGTGCTCTACAAAATGTACTTGTGTGTATGTGGCTTTTTATCAAAATATGTCCTGTATTATAAATAGTTCATGAAGGGAACCCAAGCTAAAGGGCCTCCTACTAAATCATCAGTCTTTTTTTTGTTTGGTGCTACAAAACAGCATGATCTCAGGTTGAGCTCCACTATCACCAAAATATTGCAAAAACCAGTAAAAGTATTAGTAGAAAGGGTTTTGTATTGTCATTGTAAGAGCAGTATAAATACATGCCTTGCGTGGTCAAAGTACTCTTTGTGCTGGTTTCGGTAGAACACGGAAAAGCAGAGCATTCTGCCTGCAATGGCCTCTGCTTTCTCCAGCAGCTGTGTGAGATGGACCATGGAGTAATCTGGGCAAGAATAACAAAGAAAACAAGTCAAAGCATTAGTCAGAAGAAACCATAGCAACTAATATCACACATCAACATGATGGAGTTACCCCCCGCCCACCATGACAAGTTTTCCTGCTCCCAACACATCTGATCCACCCTAAACTGATCAGTTAATAACCCATCTATTCTTGAGCTGAATTGGGTGTGAAAACACCAAAATGTGCAGTGCAGTGTGTACTCCAGGACCAGTTTGGGAACCATTGCATTAAATACCAGTACATTTATACATTTATATTTTAACACTAAGCTTCATGTTCATGTTGATATGAGGAGCAGGTTTTGTATTTAATAATACAAAATAATAATAATAATAATAATTTTTCCTTCTCCTAACTGTTGTTAAAAGCACACAATCTTTACATGTTACATCTTTACATATTGTTTTAATCAAAATAAACCTATAATTGTCTATAATATAATTTACTGCAACCCAATAAAGAAAACACAATTTGACATAAAGAATAAAAGGGTTACAGTGATTTTGGTCATGATAGCCCAAAACCTTGCCTTTGCAAAGTAAATCAGCCTTCTTTCAAATGTACAGACAAAGGTTTGCCCCTGCAGCCCCCTTGTCAAATTATGTTTTGATTTTCTGAGTAAAAATAATAATACATTCTCTATGTAGAACACACCTCCGCACATTTTAATGCTACTGTTTGTTTGGTCATTTTACATATTGCGGGAAAAAATTTAAACGCAGCCTGTACCAAAGTTATGGCACATTTTGTATACATTTTTGTTAAACTAAGCAAAAAAAGCAAATAAACAGAAATGACACTTTAAAATCTGCAGGAAATGGCATATTTAAGTGTTTTCTCTCTAAAGGTTGTGTACTTATTTTGACTTTACTCTTTCCTAAGAGTAATGCAATTGTTGTCTTAGAGTACTTAGCAGCCATAAGTCAGCATGATGATGTAGGTAAAAAGAGAATCATGTGCTGATATCAGATATAAAAGCATGGGCACAATGAGATTGCATGGTCAAAACTAACTGTTGTATAGAAGTAAAAGTCAGGGAGCATGGCTCTCACCTGCTGTACAGAACTCCACTATCTCGCTCCAACTGGAGACAGTGTAGTCTCCATCGCTCTGTTTGGATGCAGTCTGCACTGCTACAGTGTATTCGGTGCGCGGGCTCAGGAACCAGTGTCCCCTCACTGTCATGGGCAGAGGCACGGCCTTCGCTACCAGCTTAGTCGGTACGTCCTAGGAGAGCAGAGCAGATAGTTAAGCAGATTCATGCACACAATCTCTCGTAGCCCTTCCTAAACTAATGTGTCAAAGGCAAAGAGTTTCAACTTTAACATGCTCCAGTGAAAGGAAGATGCTGCCATCACCATGGCTCTGGCTAGACCTTTTGTTTGCTGACCTGTGTTATCATGGGATGTGTTAGTCTTCTACCATGAATAAGATCTTACACAAGAGTGTGCAACATCTGCAATAAAATCAATAGTACATTTTACGTTATGGGAACAAGCAAAGAGAACTTGCGGAGAAAGTGAAATGTTTAAAGTTTAATAGTTGATTTTAAAAACCTTGTGAAAACGCTTTGTGATAAAAAATGTCCCAAAGTGTTGTGTGCAGAATATCACAATACACAGAAAAGTAACACAATTAGAATACATTTATAATCTTGACATGGCACATGGGGAAACTATATTTACTTCATTCACACTCTTCCTTGCTGTCACCGGTTGATAGTTTTCTTAATGTAAATACTGTATGTTAAATTAAAACATCACTGATCATTCTGAATTTGTGAACCATGCAAACAATTTTCTATATATCAATAGCAAAACCTTAATGAAAGTGGGCATGTGACACACAATGAAAAACTTATCACTGTTGATCATATATTCTGTTAAGGACATTGCTCCATCATTTCACTGAATCAGTCTACTCAGGCTTCAGCATGATCTTCAGTGTGTCAGAAGTGTCATGTGGGTAGTGGGGGTGTGGAGAATGGGACACATACGCAGGAGCTGTGAAACTAGGTTTATTACATAAAACAGGCGAAACAGGCAGCACAGGGACATGGAGTACTGGCTCGTGCAGCAGATGGAAAACAGAATGGGGAACAGAGGGACAACAGTCTTTACAGAAACACAGACAAGGTTCAAAGGGAATCAAACAGGCTAGAACGGCAGGCTACAGCACTTTCAGAGAACACAGACAGGAAATACAGATTTTACAGAGATACATTCACTGTCCACACTGGCAAAGTTGTCCCAGGACCAGCTGAACACCCTACTAACATGTGGACCTTCACAAACTAGCTACCCAGGGCACCAAGAGCTTGCTGACAGGCAGGACCATTAATCTCTCAGGAAGCAGTCATCTGGTGAGAGCCCAGCAACCACATGTAGCTCCTAGCAAGGCCCCCATCACATAAACATAAATGAAGTAAACCTAAATGTAGAACTCGCTTTGGGGGCCGGCCACACCCACCTGATGAGGCCCATAGCAGACCAGAGAGGAGCAGACATAAACAACAGGAGGACCTAAGACACACAGGGGAGCACAAGCCAGGCAATAATTGAAAATCAGAAAAAGAAAGGTCAACCCCATTAACCATGGGGAAGGAGAAGAAAGCACACAGGGAATAGTAGTGTAGGCATGAGAGTGAACAGACATCTGCTTCATTGCACAGGCAGCTTAATTAGAGGGGGACTAACAAGGGCCAGGTGAAACTAATGGGAGTCATAGGACAAACCAAAGGGAGGAATAAGGAAGGGGGGAGCTCAGGAATGTCAAAATAACAGTCCCATGAAACCGGGGGAAAACTGGGCAGAATGTTAAAAGAACATTTTTAGGTCAAGTGTGTTTGTTACATGCCATGGACGGGTTTTAAAACAGTTAATAAAGCATTGAGGGTGTTTCTTATGAAGACTATAATTTTATTTAAGTAAGTATTCTTTTATTTAGAAGAGTATTTTTCCTAAATGTAAAAAGCAACTGTATTCTTTTCTTTAGTCCATGTTTTTGAAATTTACCATGGACAAAATACAATTTTTAATATTTAAAATTAAAAATGTATTCAGTTACATTCAAACCCAGTTAATGCACAAAAGCAATAGTAATACTGGACTGAACAGGAAGATTTGTATCCTGTTTTTTTTTCATTATAAACATGTGCAGTGTAGGCATAAGTCTGCACTGATGCCAGCTCAGCTCAGGGTTTATAGTCCACACCCACTCCCTGCTAATCACTCTGGCAATATAGCAACTTCTCCATGTGCAAACAGAAGTCCTGGAGGGCTAGTGCACACTGCTGATTTTCCTGCTTTATCACACCTGATTTGACTTAGCAGTTAGTTTCCAGAGTTAGTTGCTGTGTTTGAGGAGTAAATCATTAAACTGTGCTAAACACTGGCTCTCCATAACCAGGACGTACTGTTCTATCGTGACTCTTGCCAAGAGAAGAATTATGAATGTTTTGTAGAACTGTAAAACTCGCCAAGACATCCATCTGAAGACAGTGAATAAATTGAATCAGTTTTGGAATGTTGAAGTTGATTGAACTGAATAATATTGAATAAAGAGAATGAATATTGACTTAATTTATTGCTGTCAGAGCAAAATCTTCCATATCCATAATGGTAACTTTACAGTAGGAAGAAAAACATTCAAAATTTAAACTGTAAAACGAATACTGAAATTTTCACACAATGTAAAGGTACCAAATCAGAAAAGCAAAACCTAGTGAAGACAAAATGTTTTGTTCCATAAGTGTTAAAATAAAATTTTCAGCCAAGTTTCCAACAGTAGTTCTTTTTTATATGTAATTCTGAAAATAATCTAAATGAAATTGTGGTGAATTTTGAGATCTCTTTATGATTCTTCATTTGCACCCCTTTTCTAGCTCCTCAATACAGTGTGGACATCCTGCAGTTTTACACCACTAGTCGTGCCCTCATATCCACTCAACAAGACCTTCTTTCTGTGCCTCGCACCATGCTGAAGACACGTGAAGACTGTGCATTTTAATCTGTTGCTCCCAAACTGTGGAACTGTCTTCCACCAGTACTAAGACTGGTGCAATCAGTCGAACATTTTAAGGCCTTAACTTAGGACTTACCTTTTTAGACATGCCTTTTACAACTTTTATGCAATTTTATTGTTTTTTGCATTTTGTCACATCTGTCTGCAAAAAGAACTTTATAAATAAGCTTTATTTACTTACTTACTAGAATGGGTCAGTTGGTGGTCACTTAAAACTTACAGTTATGTGGTACTTTCTCTACGGCCATTGGTGCCATACTTTATGTGAACTGCATTCTGGGAATCTAGACTACCCAAGTCTAGACTACCACACAAGTCTCCTCCTGATGCATTCTCGATAAAAACTCACAAATCAAAGACTCTTCCGGGTGTTTGATCTATACTTGGCTATAGGTGAACTTTGAACTGAAACTGCTCTTGGGCCAGTATGGATGTTTTAGAGCAAATACAGAGGAGAATGCATATTGAGAAACAGTGACATTAAAGAATATGTGACATCATAGTGACATTAAAAAATATGTACCTTGTGTTTGAACTTGTTGGCGATCTTGTTCTCTTTCTTGTTGAGGTCGATGAAGTAGTGTGTGATGCGCTCCTTAGCCCTGTAGTCCATGTCCCAGCAGATTTTGAAGGAGTCACAAGTGATGTTGCTGATTTTGATGTGCTGTGGAACAGGGAGCTCCTCCATCTCAGCAATGCCACTATCCAGGGACTTACTTTCTGAGAGTGATATAGAAAGGTTTACACAAGCAATATATATGTAGGTAGTGTCTTAGTAAGATCTGCCAGAACAGCTTCCACGTGCCTTGGTACAGTTTCTATGAGTCTCTAGGACTTTACCGGAGGAATGAAACACCATTCTTCCAAAAGATAATCCATGGATTTTGATTTCATAATGAAGAGCTCTTGTAAGTCAGTGCAGAATGTAAAGGCCATAACGTATCATCACTGTCAGAACAAAACCTTGTATCTCCAAAATGGTAACTTTACAGGGGAAGGCGAAAACAATATTGACTTTTAATGTAAGTTAATGTAAAGTGTTTTCAACTTGTGTCAAATGTAAATAAATAAATAAAGATAAGGGACCCCTCATGCCCTGTAGGTTGAGGAATTGTATAATTTAATAAGATAAAATTAATAAGATATTTGTGATTGTAATAAGATAATTGTACTTGAGTAATTGTATTAAGATAAAGGTGACCAGTCACAATAGCTTTGTACTGATTTTCAGTGACCCTTCTATGTGGTCAAGTTGACCTGATTTCTGTCCTTACATATGACACTAATCCAAATCTATTTACTAATGTCACTTTAATCACTGTTCCTGTTGAAACTCCACCGTTGAATTGTCTTTGTGACTAGCACTCCTGCTGTCTGACCACTAATAATGAATCAATAATTATCAAAATCTCTTAGATCTTTTCTTATTCCCATCTTGATCCAAGTTTGTGGGGTAGGATGTTCAGTAATTGTGTTATGCTGTGCATTTGTCTGAAATAATCTACACTTATTATGATTGTATACTCATCCATACTCATATAGATCTTTTGCTTTTTTCAGCAGAAATGTTTGTTTCAAATCAATAAAGCTGTCATAAGGATTAGCCTGTGTAAGAGAAACCTTCATTTATATAGGTAATCACAGTCATAAATGCAGGCACTGCATGATTTCAGGAAGCACCAACAGGGCAATGGATGTCACCAGTGAACAACCTGTTACCAAGCTGTAATCTCTGTGTCCATGCAAACGTTCAGCATAAAGTTATTCAGAGAGGTTTGATGTAAATGTGCTGTTCTAAAGAAACTTACCAAGGCAGAACTGTTCATAGTGGTGATGATAGGAACCAAATGTCTGGTTCAATTCCACACACACAGCATGTATAAACTCTATAGAAAAGCACTGCCAAAAGAATGTGATGTTCTGGATCAGGCGCACAAGTCTGAGATCACCATGCTCAATGCCAAGCAGCAGCTAGAGGGAGATGGGGTGATCTAGAACTACTTGTCCAATGTGAGTACCCGACTTCACTAATGCTAAACACAATCTAGTTCTTACAGCAGTGTTCCAACATCTTGTGTAAAGCCTTTCCGGAGTAGAAGCTGTTACTGAAGCACAGCTTGGGAAGCACTCCCAACAAAAACCCTTGATTTCACAAGAAACGCTGGCTGAGCAATTGCCAACAAACCTTTGCCAACAAACACATACAGTGTATTTGTGACAGTCATACGTGGGACAGTCATAATGCCAAGGCTCACACATTTTGGTGTAAGCACTCATCAGCACTCAGACCTTTCAGGTGTTTAAACTAGTTTTGGGCCATACGATTTTTAATAAGCAATTAAATACCTGTATTTGTCAGTAGAATTCCACAGGAAGGAATAAAACTGTACATAAAGTCTAAGTGGATACATGTTTATTCCTAAAGATGCAGAATGAAGCTGAACCTGTGGGGCAGCCTGGGGAATTCTCAAGAACACTATCTGCACTGTTAGCACACAAACATACACAGGAAATGAAGGACCACCTCTAAAGCCTTTAAGTAATGTTTTACAGAGAGGGAGAGACAGAGAGAGAGAGTGGAACTGTGCCCTCAAACCGAAGGGTGAGTATCATAAGACACCACCAAGGAAATGGGGTAGCAGCGGCATTTAAGTATTTTTAGAAGAAGCGTGGTGTAAGAGAAGCAGCATTTGCACTATTTCTCTGGGGATCTATGGAAATAATGTTTAGTTATTCATTCATATGCAAAGTGCCAAAGCTGCAAATTCAGTGAAAGAATTAACACATGAGAAAAACTGGTTCTGAAGGTGGACCTGGCACTGGTTAGTGTCTTGGCTCTTTCACTCACTCACTCACTCACTCACTTTCTGTAACCACATAATCCTCACTATGGTCGCTAGGGATGGGAATCGATAAGAAATTATTGATGTCAATGCCATTATCGATTCTTCTTATCGATTCGATTCCTTATCGGTTCCATTATCGATTCCTAAACAGTATAAAATAAATA
>JBBPCZ010000115.1:26765128-26783948 GCA_037974445.1 Brycinus macrolepidotus | reverse complement strand
ACGAAAGAAAAACGGAAAGACAGGGAGAACAAGGGGAAAACTAAAACTCAGGGGACAAAGACCGGGACAGGCGTGACAGGGACGAGGTGACCGTCACAGTAGTAAGCAAACAGATAATTGCTTAGGCTATATTGTATGTACATTTTTTAAAGTGGGTGGAAACTGGAAAGATCACAAAACAATGGAAAAAGGGGTAAGGTGTACAGCTGTTCCAAAAACGAAATGTTTCTTAGGAAACAAAACATATGGTTACTTTTTCCCAATGCAACCAAAACTATTAGCTTTTCTGCCCAAATACATCACAGTCTGCAGCATGTAGCAGCATAACACTACCCACTTGGCCAGCGTTACCCTTAATACATTACCCTTACTGAAGTCTGTATGGTTGTTGGGGAAAATGATCACATTATGTAATATGACTCTTTCTTAAAGAGAGTATCAGCATTTTTTCCAATTGGCCTGAAGTCTTTTTTCAAGGCCCCAGTTTTTTAAAAACACTTTTAATAATTTTTGCCAGATTAGTCTTTTTGACAAAGCATTCTGTGAAGTCAGCATGAGAACAATCAGGCCAAAAGTGCTTCTGGTATAAAAAAGGCAGTGGAGGAAAACTGAGACTCTTTTTTGGCTCTATTTGCTGAGGAGTTTAATGGGGCCTTCATGACACAGTGCTCCTGTCAGCAAAATGTTATTGGAGCCGTGTTTATAGAGGGAATCGGGCAGGCTGTGGACAGGTTTTGACACTCATTATCTCAGTCCTGTCCATCCAGATTTAATCTGATTGGACTGGACTGACCTTTGGCAGGCCATCAGCACCACCCAGGCTGAACTTTACCAACTCAAATGACCCCATGCATCTCTAGAACTGTCTGAAGACACTTGATGATAGAAGAGCTTTCTCCAAAAGCAAAAGAGTTCTTTCTTCTTTGCTTCTGCAGAAAAAAGACACACCATGCAGTCAAAGCACATAGTGGGGAGATATTTGGGGAATATTTGTCTCAATGTGGAACATATTTTTAATGAAATGATAGTTTTTCCTGTTCCTCAAAACAACAGGAAGAAAGCATGATTCTGACATTTTGACTACACTTATCATTAAAGAATTCCTCATAACCAGCACTGATGCTCCAAATAGCATCGTTTTTCGTTCACTGCATCAGCCTAGTTAATTCTTGAGTTTTTCTTTGGAGTGTTGTGGTGCAGAGAAATTGACTCCATCCCCAGCCTCCCTCCATGCACTCATAAGCCAAACGAATGTGGTGGGATTCAAAATGCAAAGACACAGCCTCGCCAGAGGAAAATAAAACAAGACACAAATAAGTGACTTTCACCGCAGCCTGCAAAGCACCCATCTTGATTTTTGGAACGGCTTAGGACTGGGAGGCCCAAATTACAGTACACTAAGAAGAAATTTCAGATATTTTCAGATGAAATATTGCAACAATTCTGTCTTGCTTCCATACTGTATTGTATCCCTCCATGCCTCTTACATTATTCATTTGTCTTTGGGATCATGATCCAGTTGGACAGCGAAACAAATAAAGGAAAAGCTCCTCCATCTGGCAGTGTGTCTGTGCTCTTGTGACAAATAGTAAGGGCGCAGGCCCAGTCAGCTTTGTATGTGATGTTCATGGTTCGTTAAAGGTACAGTCCAATACTGTTAATCAAAATAACATTTTTCTCTTTTTTGATATTTTAAATGATTTTTGATTAAATGGTTGCTAAAGTAAGACATGGATGAAAATCATTTCCCACTTTCTTTAGTCAGACATAGAAATGACTTCAATTACACGTTTCAAATGGTCACATAAAAAGCAGCTCAATGATATGTCCTTGTATTGTGTGAATTGTGAATGATAAGTTATGAATGAACAACATATAAACCAAGCTTTTTAGCCTGATGTGAGTTACCCATTTTCTTAACACGTAGTATTATGCCTGCACTTGCTATAGTTATGTGTTATTGCACCTAGTGATGTCCAGCTGCAGTGAAAACTGATAATGTCTAAAATGCACACCTCACAATGTTCAAAAAAGCACAAATTAGCAATACAGTCATAGATTTACATAAATGAGAAACTGTAGAAAATATAAAATGTAGAAAATAGCAACATATAACACTGAGCTTTGCAACGTTCTGCAGCTTTGTAATTAGTCTAAGCCTTAAACTATTTTACAGTTATCTCAAGATATGTCTTAAAATAGTAAAATAAAACATTTACAGCTGTATGACTAGCTTTGGTTTATTCTACAGACTGGGCCTTTTCAGCATCAGCATAGGCACCAGTTTCATTTCGTATGACTGGGTCATCTTTTCCAAGCTGCAGTTTATAAACACATTGCTCGTAATGCAAGCCCATCTGGAATCCATACAGATTGTATTGCAATGCTGGCAGAACAGTCATGGCTAGTGTAACACTGTGGTAGAATGTGATAAAAAAAAATATATGTTGCCCATTGACGTTTATCAAACTTAACAAATAGTTCACTTTCACTTTCGTCAGGAACAAAGTCACAGAACAGAGCCCTGGAAGTGGCTATCAAACAAGCAAGACTCAGGCAGGCGAAGAGATGTAATGTCCACTGAGGTCAGCATAACAGACAGACTACAGATGCACTACAAGCAAAACCTTACTGTTATTTTTGGACGTCTGGAGAGTAGAATTTACCTGATTGCTGTTCCCACAGTTCACTCTCATGATATTTTTGTGAGCAGAAAAATAGTTCTATTTCACTCTCTCATCAGAGTTATAAACATTGACACCTACTTTGACATGGGGGGAGGGAGTTGAGGGTACTTGTATAATTTGTGGGCCACTATGCAACTTGCATAGTGAGCTTATTTGACTGCCCTTCTACTCATGCGAGTTACAAAATGCACTATGTTCTTTAATAGATTAGTAAAGAATGCAGTACATTCTTTGCTCATCTATTATATGTACAGGTATAAAGGTGGGGGAGAGCACAATCTAAAACATTTTGGGGTTTTCTAAATCAGTTTTAAAACAGGCCTATTTAAGCAAGACTAACTTTTTTTTATACATGCAATCTACACATCTCTGCTACAGCAGCAATTGGAGTGTGACAATTTAGAGATTCAAGAGCAAGATATTTTATTTGTCACATGCACAGTTATACGCCTGAAATTAAAGGCTAGAACTAAGTAATAAAAAATATGTAAAAATATATATATATATATATTCAAATAGACATTATAAGTGTAAACAAACATTTACAAGTGTAAACACAATCTGAAGTGTGCAAATGTAACAGAAAAGTAGGTACAGTGAAGTACAGGGTGCCAGTTGCTGTTGACATAACATTTTAAAGTTATGATGACATGTCCTAGTTAAGGAGCCTTACAGCCTAAAGTCCTGTACAGAGCTGTTCCCAAACCAGGAGGTGGGTCAGGACACTTTCAGCACCAAAGTAAAAAAGTTCTTATAATCACTAGAGAGATGTGAAACTTCCGCAGCTGTCGTTACACTGCCTTGTCTTTTTGGACTGGGCTTGAATATGTTCAGTCTCTGTCAGATCCTCAGAGAGGTGAATGCCCAGATATTTGAAGCTGCTCATCTTCTCCACTCCAGTCCTGTTGATGTTGGCGGGGTTGCTGGACTGCTGCTGTCTCCTGCTGAAGTCCACCACAAGCTCCTTGTTTTTGCCAACATTCAGTTGAAGGCAGTTCTCCTGACACCACAATGTCAGGTACTCCCCCTCCTCCATGTATGCTGTCTCACTGTTGTTGGAGATGAGGCCCAGCACTACTGTGTCATCAGCAAGTTTGACAATGAAGTTGGAGCTGTGTGTGGTGCTGTGTAGAGGGTGTAGAGCAGAGGGCTGAGTACACAGCCTTGTGGAGCTCCTGTATTGAGTGTGATGGTGCTGGAGACACAACCACCAACTCTCACCACCTGTGGTCTGCCTGTAAGGAAACTGAAAACCCAAGCACACAGGTGGCTGTTCAGTGCTGTGATGCAGTTTTTTAATGAGTTTCTCAAAACCTTAGTGCAACAGATTGTAATCATTCAGGAACGAGAGCTTATTGTTCTTTGGTATCGGGACAATAGTGGATCTTTTAAAGCACATGGGGACCACAGACTGAGCCAGAGACTCGTGGAAGATGGAGGTGAAGACTCCGGTCAGCTGGTCAGCGTAGCAGATCAGCAGGCGCCCAGAGATAGCGCCCAACCCTGGTGCTGTTGTGATGACTCGCTTTAAGATGATTTCTAGATGGCGGCGTGCTATGTCGCAATGGCCTCTCTGGGTCTCTCTGCTTTTCATTCGACTACACACCAAACCTTTGTTAACATGTGCATCCCAACAGCTGGTAAACATGTCTACGACCACCAGACCCTGCTTAATGGGGACGACATCACCATGCTCTGGTAGCAAACTATAACTGTCACTAACTGCGTGGATAGCATCAGCACAATTATCCTCAAAACGTACATAGAATGTGTTAGGTTTATTGGCGAATGCAGAGCCCTGGTGGAAGTGCGAGTCCGTGCACTCCCGTGTCTGTGTTTTGCATCCTTAACGGCACGCTGCAGTGCGAAGTGCGCAGACACGAGCCTGCTGCAAGCATGCTATGACTCCTCCATGTCCCGTCCTCGTATTTTAGTGTTTTTAAACTTTTTAGCTTTATTTTCAACAGTTATTTCAGTATAATTAGTATTAGTAAGCTGTGTCCTCTCTAACCAGGGAGATAGAGAAAGTTATTTCTGGATTTCTGTTGTTTATGGCTCTTTGTTTGGACTGTCCTCATGCTGCTAATGCTAACATGACTAGTGGTAGCGACCAGGTCTTTGTTTAAACCCGGGACCAGCTGATCTCATTGAGGAAAGGACGCTCTGGAGCACAGCGTGATCCTCTCGGACATCCCCCCGAAGATACAGAGGGGAAAGAAGAAGAGATAATCCTGTGGAGGAGCAAAAGTTCAAGGGAAAAGAGCAATGAGGAATGGGAAACAGTCTGGTAAGCAGTGGAGGAAGCGGTACAAACCACATCTTCCCTCCATCATTATGGGCAACGTGAGATCACTGGACAATAAGATGGACAAGCTTATGACACGAGTCAGGCACAACAGGGAATTTTGTGAGTGCAGTTTGATGCTTTACTGAAACATGGCTGCATGAGTATATTCCTGACTCTGCCGTGGATGTTGCTGGCTTTTCGTGTGTTTGGGCAGACAGATCTTGGTGCGATAGTGGAAAGAGCAAGGGTGGAGGACTCACTGTCTTTGTTAACGAGCGATGGTGCCATCCGGGTCACACTATGATTAAAGAACGTGTCTGCAACCTGGACATTGAGCTGCTAGCAGTGGGGCTACGTCCATACTATCTGCCCAGAGAGTTCTCTCACGTGATCACCACTGTTGTTTACAATCCTCCATTGGCCAACGCGAGGGCGGCATGTGACGTTATCTACTCTGTGACCGCGAGACTCCAGAAAAAGCAGCTGGATGCGTTTATCTTCATCTCTGGGGACTTCAATCATGTCTTTCTGAACAGGACACTGTGCACCATCACACAGTTTGTGGACTGCCCCTCCAGAGAAAACAAAACACTGGACTTGCTGTATGCAAATGTCAAAGAGGCATACAGCAGCACAGCCATCCCACCTCTGGGCAGATCAGACCACAACTTGGTACACATTCTTGCAACCTACCTACCACTATTGAAGAGACAGCCAGCCACTGTCAGGGCAGGGAGGGAGTGGACAAAGGAGGCCAGTGCAGCCCTGAAGGACTATCTGGAGACTACGGACTGGGAGGCTCTTTATGAGCCACATAGAGAGGACATTGATAACCTCACAGACAGTGTCACAGAGTACATCAACTTCTGTGTGGATAGCACTGTACCAGTGAAATCCATATGCTGCTTCCCCAACAACAAGCCAGTCAACATCAAAGCCCTCCTGAATGTGAAGAAGGAAGCATTCAGGCCAGGTGACAAGGGGGCAGCCAAGGCGCTTGTTTGTGAAGTTAAAGAAGGGAAAGGACAGCTACAGGAGAAGCTCTCTCCTTCTCCCACCATCTTAGCAGCTAGAGCCTGCACCCCCTCTCCTCCAGCCAATGAGGACACCCATAGACCGTCCACCACCATCACTGAGGACCAAGTGAGGAGAGAACTAAGCAGACTCCATCCCGCCAAGATAGCATAAGCCCACAAGTACTTAAGTTGTGCACCTCCCAGCTATGTGGAGTACCTGTGCTGTTGAAAACATCATGTCTGGTTCCTGTTCCAAAGAAGCTGTGTCCCAGACTACAGGCCAGTGGCACTCACCTAACACAGCACGAAGGTCTTTGAGAGACTTTTCCTGGACACCCTCCACCCCCTGGTTAGACCAGCGCAAGATCCCCTCCAGTTTGCCAACCAGGCCAAGATTGGAGTGGACGATGCCATCATCTACCTGCTGCACTGTGCCTACAGCCATCTTGACATGCCAGGTGCATCCCTGAGGGTTACATTCTTTGACTTCTCCAGTGCCTTCAACACCATTCACCCAGCCCAGCTGGGGAGCAAGCTGTCTGCTATGCAGGTTCATGCTCCCTTAATTGCGTGGATTATGGACTACCTGCCTGATACATCCAGGGATGTAAGTCTGACACAGTGCTTTGTAGCACCGGAGCTCCTCAAAGAACAGTTCTCTCACTGTTCCTCTTCACCCTGTACACATCTAACTTCCAGTACAACACAGAGGGCTGCTATCTGCAGAATTCTCAGATGACTCAACAATAGTCAGATGTATCAGGAGTGGGGACAACTTGGAATTCAGGATGGCTGTGGACAGTTTTGTGGACTGGTGTGAGCTGAATCAGCTGCAGCTCAACAAGACCAAACAACTGGTGGTGGACTTGAGAAGATCACGGTCTCCTGTCACTCCTCTGTCCATTAGGGGGGTGGATGTAGAGATTGTTCAGGACTACAAATACCTGGTTGTGCACATTGACAACAAGCTGGACTGGTCTAAGAACTCTCTGGCCTCATACAAGAGGGGTCAAAGTAGGCTGTACTTCCTACGTAGACTCGGATCTTTTAGAGTCTGCAGATGTTCTTTGAGTCTGTAGTGGCCAGTGCCATTTTCTATGTTGTGGTGTGCTGGGGTGGCAGGATGAAAATGGCAGACATAAAGAGACTCAACAAACTGATCAAGAAAGCTGACTCAGTGACGGGTGAGGAACTGGACACTGGAAACTGTGGTTAAAAGTAGAACATTTTCTGGACTTCAGTCCATCTTGGACAATGCTGATCACCCACTCCACAGCATGGTGGCAGAACTGAGAAGCACCTTTAGCCACAGACTCACCAGCTTGAAGTGCTCCACTGAATGCCACAGGAAATCCTTCCTTCCCACCACCATCAGACTCTACAATGCCTGCCACACATCCACACAATAATCTGTGCAATAGATTGTTGCTTTTTTGTTGTGTAATTTCTTACCGAGTTTAAGTAACTATCATTATGTATATGACTATGTGTATTATTTTGCTATGATGTGCAACAGTCTACCATGTGCAATATTGTGCAGTGTTCTTATCAGGTGCTAAAACATTATCATTATGTGCAATATCTTATGTGCAGTTGTCTTACCATGTGCAGTATCACGTGACGATTTCTAATGGGTGCTGAATCACTTCATTATGTGCAATATCTTATGTGCAATAGCTTTACCATGTGCAGTATCACTACTTATGTCAATATTACTTACTAACATACTACTGATCTCTACTCCAAACCACCACTTGTGTCGTTTTGTGGACACTCGTTAGTAGTACTGCGATATACGCAGGGGTATGGTCGTTCACTGCCTTGCGAATATTGCCATCCACCTACGGCTTCTGGTTTGCAAGTCTTTTCTGTTGCCGTGGGAATTATGTTTTTAGCAAACATGCCAGAAAAGCTAACAACTACACCCACAAACTTGTTGATGTCATCTGCGCATGAACGGAACATGTCCAACATCATCAAGCGTGGCCTGTAGTGTGGCTTCTGACTGGGCCAGCACTGTTTGGCCACCCCATGTGCCACCTTAAAATTTCATTTGCTATCACTGTCAGTTTTATTGACATTTCACTTCTTAATAAAATAAGCATTTATTTTAGGATTTACATCCCTTTTTGGAGGTTGTGTACAATTAATGTGTAAGTATGCATTAACATGACATTAGTAGCTTCACATTATGTTTACAGGGCAGCTGGTGGCCTGTTGGTTAGGGAGTTGCCCCTAGGATCATAAAGTTGTGGGTTCGAATCCCAGGACCACCAGTGGCACCCTTGAGCATGGTACCGTCCCCACGTGCTACTCCTTGAGCTCTGCGTTCCTGGGTGTTCACTGCTTCACTTGGGTGAATGGGTTAAATGCAGAGAACAATTTTGCGCTGTTCACACTGTGTGCTGTGGTTTGTTCACATATGACAAATGGACACTACGCATTTACATCTGTGCTCATAACACATGCCATGCATATACAGAGCGGCAGGTTACAGTGTACAAGTGTTTAGCTGATGTGAGGTGACTGGTACAGCACTTCAGCAACTTAACATGCAATTTGAAATTTACTAACTCATTTTCCTACTTGAACTGAAAACAATTATTAATCTTTTTACGTTACTCAAAAGATTACCACAATTTGCACATAGCCTGTTTGCCACTATAAAGGCATTACTTATTGCAGAGCAGGGCTAACCATGATCTAAGTAGTGGATTACAAGGTATAGTTATGATAATGAGGATTAGTAATTAAGACATTAGCCTAAAACATGGGTAATTTGATGCTTAAATCAAACCATTGTTTTATCTTATAACCATTTAAACAATTTTCTTATTTGTCTAATTTAAAACAACCCTACAAGGAAAAGGAGAGATATCTTACTTCTTTTTAAGGGAGAACAAATAGGCAGATGAGGTGCAAACAGACCTCAGCCCTTGGATCACCACTGGACACCAGAGCAGCTTCCCACCTGAGGCTAGTTCACATGGACCCAGTCTACCACCACCATGTCAGAGCATCTAGTGATCCAAGTCAATCCAGAATGTAAGTACAGTACAGTTTGTGTATGTGGTGTGCGAGAAAGAAATGGAGCTGCACTTCTGAGGTAGAGACCCTGGCATAGTATGTTAAAGAATTGTGAAGTGACAAGTGCACCACGCTATCTGCCACACTGAAGAACTCTGGGTTAGTTGAATTATCACTTCCACCACTGATCAGCAATCAAGGATTTATTCATGCTCTTTAGATGTCAGGTTAGGTTTACATAACAATTTTCTGTCTTGGTCTATGGACTACCTAAAGTAGCCTTGACAACACTCAAGCCACCTCATGTATAAAACTAACTCAGTCACCGATTCTAAAGCACAATTACTGAACTTACCATATTGGGAAAGACAATACAACATGAAATGTGGCCTGTTCAGAATATTTTTGGGTTGTAACATGATTACTGGTAGAAAACAGAATTTTAAGATTTAGGGTGAAATAAAGGATTTGCTGCATTACCCAGGCTATCTCAAAAGTATGTGAACTGCCCCTGGAAATACAACACACAATACAGAAATGAGAAGGTAGGCTATGAAAGGCATACATACATTTTATTCTTTTGTAACTAGGTCTCCAACATGTAAAGAACATTCAAAAGTACCATGTGTTCATGGTAAGACAAATTTATATTGTAACATCAAAGACCATTAACAAGGGGTACTTTAACTGCGTCAAACTCACAGATTTCAGAAGAATTGTTTCCCAAGGCACTGGCCAAATACCATTATGTATGACAGGGAGAACAAAACATTTGGTAGAATAACACAGATGAGTGCTTTTATATATTCCCTTATTAGCAATGCTGCTCCAACATAGCAGTCCTGTATGCTAACGTACATGGCCACTGTGGAGCAGATGTTCATTTAACTTTGGCCCAAAATGCTAAAAGAAAAAAAAAGTGCTGGCCCTGATCACAAGGCAATGTCAAAATAACAAGACTTCTTTTTCAGCCCTTCCTTAGGTCCCCCACTTAGGGAGAGAAAGAAATAATTCGACAAATTGAATTACAGTTTGGTCACAAATCACACAGATACAAAAATAGCACTTGATGCATCCAAAGCAATAATGTAACAATCTAAGGTATATCAAGACTGCAATATAGTGGAATTAGGCAGCCTGTGAACTTGATTGGAACAAAACTCTGGTGCTTATGTGCTTAGAAAACATAAACATAAGAGATCTCCTTGCATAGTCGGTAGATTTGAATTTTCAGTTAATACTGACTGGAGATCTGCACAGTACAGGGAATCCCCCACTTCCACTTGTACATCAGTCCATATTTGGTATAAAAAAAGACCAAAGAAAAACAACACACTATTAACTACTAACTGATCGTTTGCTGCTGTATGGAAGTTACCATAACAAACTAGTAGACAAAAAATATAGAAGACTATAAAACTGCAATATGCATTGTACATAATTCAACATTACCTCTATCACATATGAGGTCATATACAACATCCAAAACAATTAAATGAACATAAAAGAATACTATACATATAAAGATTAAGCAACGCATTGTGAGATTATTCCATGAGTGGTTAAGCTACATCCATGTCAAAACACTACCTTCGCGAGACAAGATTATTATTATTAATTTTTTTTTTTTTTTTTTGCAAAAGCTGGCAGTGCATGGAAAGGCACTTGGTTTCAACCTCAAGAGAATGACTGGCAACATTCACAGCTTTACATGTGTATAACAATTTGAAATCTCATGTGAAGAATCTACATTATGCTTTAAGGATACATGAGCAAACAGGAATGTGTAGGATTCTGGCAAAGACAAATGTACTGGTTAAGATGGAATTCTAGAACTTCAGGTATGGCTTTCATGCTCTTCTATAGGTGTACAGCATAAAGAAAGTGGTGAAAGACAGAGGAGGAGGTAGTTAAGAGAAAAACAGCTAGGCTGCAGACTAAGCCGTGCATTTGCAAAGCTCAGAGTTAAGCGAATAACTCATGTAGGGAGTGAGTGAAGCCTGTGTGTGTGTTTGTGCCCAGGGTGCCTGTAATGGAGTCCCTGAGCTTGTGTCAGTGGACATCAGTGATGCATCAGTGAGCAAGTCACTCAAAAATAAGTTTAAAACTGGCACAGCTACTAAGTCGAGTGCAGCACAGGAAACGGCTAAATAAACAGTAAGAGTAATGCACGGACGTGCCAAAGCATCAGGGCAATAGGCTGAGTTGTGATGACCTGCAGTCTCCTGATTATGCATTATAAGTGCTATACATGCTCCTTGCACAATAAAGCAGATAAGAGAGAGATTGGCCTTCAGGCAAAGTATTTAACATTCATAAAGTGCAAAGAATTAGTATGACATAAGCCTAAAATGATATAAATAAAAATTAAGACTTTACACAGAGTACTCTTACAGCTCCCTATATGACAGTGCAGGAGCTCTATGGGTCCTTCAATGTTACCTTCATTTTCATATGAGTACCATAATGCATGTAGTAGTAAATTGTACATAAAAATCCACATTTACAAGTCCCCTGGATTTAAACTTAATTCCATTTACATTCTTTTTTTTGGCACTGATTCAGAGGCTAAGCGTGTAGTCCAGTACTGTGTAAGGCAGGGGTGTAGGAAATGGCTTTGTGCAGTTAAGGCCGTCTGTGAATCGGCTGGACGGTTTACCAGCGGCCGCTCACACTGGCGATGTCCGTGTGGAACTGACGTGGCAGGCGCCCACTGGCCCCTCCCTCCAGGAATGAGGAGCGGATGTTGGGTGGGTCAAACAGCTTCTTCCGGTTCTTGTTCAGGTCTGACAAACAGGGCAGGGGTTTTAATACATTACTGTTCAAAGGTTCGTAAGCACTTGTCACATAAATATCTTTTATTTACATGCAATAATCAATATACAATGTACATTAAAATAGAAATAGGAAATAGACAACATAAAATAGGAATACACAACAGAAAATATTGGAGATATTTTATTCAATAATTTTTGGAACTATGAGAAGTTTAACTGACAATATCTCAAAGCTAATGCGTTTATAATGTAGTAAATTATTAAAGCCACATCACATTTTGTAGCTTTCTTGTTCAAGTACCATTTTTAAATGGCAATGGTGGCGCTCTTGATAACATATTTTCAGCTGCTGTCATGATAAACTGTAACATCACCTGAAGTATGATACTTTAGAGCAGCAATACCAGTCTCTTCTGAACAGTGCACATGGGAGAATTACGTGGAAATAAATGAGCAATAAAACTAACAAAAGCAATAACAAAGTAGAACACTCCACCCTTAACACTTCCACAAGCAATCCTCAATCCACAAGCTGTATGAATGTGAGCAAGACTGATAGGCTACAATCTCAAAGGAGTTGCAACCATTATATGATGATGGTGATCTGCAGAATTCCCAAAAACATAAGGCTGTCACACATACATGATTTTCTGTCTCCCCATATATGCAGTCACTGTTGCTCACACTGGACATCCAATAAACATTGGACTGCTTTCACTCTGTGGAAATCACAACTTCAGATTCAGTTTCATTTGAACTCTGCATTCACATAATGTAATGTTAATGTTATTGAGATACTGAAAGTAATAAATTAATATTTTTAACGGAGCGTATTTTGTCAAATGAGATTAATTGTGTCAGGGTCACATTAACGTTAAACACTGGAAAAACTTCTAAACTTGTATGTCCTGTCTTGTATGTCCAATTTAACATTATAAGAAACTCTAAAGCACCATTCTACAAAGTTACATTTTGATTTAGCTATTGTTGTAACTGCTCTGGAATAATTAAAAAAAAAATTCTCTGTGTACGCTCTTTTTCAGGTGAGAGCATTTAAGGGTAGATTGGCTAAATAGTGCCAGAGCTCATGGAATGTGTCATTGTTTGCTTTTTAAGGATACAAGAAGAGAGGTACAACTCTTCTCCCTCCTCTCTTAAGATTCCATCAGCACCGATCACACTAGATATGTATTTGGCCCTTGAGTTCAGTGAGTGAAATAACCACCGGCTCAAAGTTGTTTCTTGTCCTCAGAACAAATTGCCCTTGTCCTCCCGAATCCTGGAATTCACAAACAAGCTTGCTTCACAAATAAAACCACCTCTAAGACTGAAAAGGGGGACACAGAGCTTCTCTCAGCTCTAGTCTCTGCATTTTGAATCCGCAGAGGACTGCTGTCATTGGAGAAAACACCCTGGCCAGACTTGAAGATGGGAGGCTAATATTTCACAGCAACTCCTCTCAAGTCTTATTGCAAAGCTTGGGGCAAATTTTACCTGCATGTAAGATGGCAATCTGGGCCAAAGATAACCAGGAGAACAAACCCAGTCATGTCCCATTCCCTCACTACCCTGCCATAATACAGACTCTCAGTCATGTGGAACCTGCTGTGAGTGCTAGTAGCTGACTCCAGTTGAACACTGACAGCTCAATCAAGCTTAATCATTAATCTTCACATTCCAAATGGTATGGGAATTATTAACAACATTATTAAAGACATCACAATCAACACTGAGACCACCTGGTTGTCTTTTTTTCCATTATTGGGGTAAAAATATAGAAAAACACGCACCCGAGATGGCCAGCAACATTTTCCGACGTGCTCCAAATGTGGTGATGCCCAACTCCTTCAGGTCCTGATCGGTGAGGGTGAGGAACGTCTGCAGGTCAATCTGTGAATCAGAGAGAACAGCAGCTGCATACCCTGTGGAAGCTAACAATATGAAGTGGGTTGAGGTAAGAGTAAAGTTGTGACTGTGATCCTTTTGCCTGAACTGGCTGATAAGACAAAATGGTATCGGAATAAATTACATCACAATAAGCTCTTTAAGCATATTTTAGGTATTATCAGTACTACAATAACACTGATCAAATGTATTACGAAGAGAACTATGTGGTTCTCCCAAGTGGCATAGCTGTCTAAAATTTTGCTCTATTGTCAGGAAACGGCAAGCTTGAATCTTCACAATGCCTGGAGTAAAGTAATACACTGCCCTGCTTAACAAGTCGTAGTGATGTGCATTATAGAGCACCAGTCCGTTAAAAATACATTTTGACTGCAATTAAAATGTTTTTTCTTTTACACTGTGTTTATTTAGACTTCTTATTCCCCTGGGAATTTTTTTTTTAATTGTCTCAAATCATATTTCACTTTTAAGCCAAAAAAACCCCCAAAAAAACCAGATAATGTAGTTTGTCTTATTATAATAATTCTTCTTAATAATAATAATAATCCTACCAAAACTGCACAGGTTGCTGTGCTACTTGAGTGTGTCAGTGATGAGCAGTGGAGGACAGCAGAGAAAATATTGTCTCTTTGTCAACTTGTCAATGAAGACAGATTTAAAGCCACCTAAAAAGGTGCAATAATGGAGCGCAAGCTAAACTCATTCACGTCGGTGGAACACACACAACAGCTAGCCAGTGCACTCTCAATTATTACAGGGTACAAACACAAAAGAGGACATGCTAGCTACAAGCCGGTGCAGTAGGAAATGTATCTGGACTGCACCTGAAGTTGATATTGATAACATAGCTAATCTGACAAGACTCTGGTACGCAGAGCTGCATGCTGCTGGTGTAAGAATAGCGTTTATGGAATTTATTGAATGTTTTTTGCATTTAGATTTAGATGGGAATGAGAGGAACTGGATTAAAACAAAAACATTGAAAATCTGGGACTAGACTGAGAATTTCATTTGTAGACAAAAGTTGATTCTTCACAGCTTCATTTGATAATATTGATAAACTTAATACATTAACATCAGTGCACTATCAAAAAGAAAATGATAAAACACAATGACACAGAGCTGCTCATTAGAGCCTTCCGAAGACAGGTCCTTACTTCTGCCCCTACTTACTAACATTCATACGCCTCTTAGAAATTTCTTGTGTCCTTACCTCCTGTTGCTGGAAGACATCAGTGTACTTCCCTAGGCCCAGTTTGCTGAAGAGCTCCGGCAAGTCGGAGCCTTTCAGGGAGGTGCTGAGGTTACAGCCGTTACTGTCCATCACTGAGGAGATGCAATCCATGTAGTTGCTGCTGCCCAAGTAATGCTCCACTGCAGGAGAGAATTACCAGGACTAGCCGTTAAAGGGGAATTCCACCAATTTTTTGTAATTCACTTATCACTACCACTGAAAGAAATGCCCACAAATTTCTCTATAATGAACTGGTGACAACAGGATGTCTGAATTCTGCAAAAATGGTTAAAAAAAAAAAAAAAAAAGTCCATTTCCCCTTTAAATAAACAAGCCTACTTAACTATTAGCATGGCAAACTGAAGAAAAGTTATCATGATGCACAAGGGTCCTCAAACTTGGTCATGGTGTAGTTCTGCCCTGCATATTTGGTGTTTTCCTTTCTCTAAGATCTTTGAACCAGCTAAAAATGCTGAATGGGTGTGTTAGAACAGAGCAAACGTACAGGGGTACACTAGTGTCAGGACTCGTAAAAGCTAAATAAAAAAAAAAATCCTAAACTAGAAGATATCCCATGTCAACTTACCTGTCTTGTTCTGTTTCCTCTTGGAACTCATGGGTGCTGAGAAGTCACTTTGTGCTGGGAGCCCGCTCCCATTACGCTCTCTCCAGTTGTCTGAGTCGCTGCCACTTCCCACACCCTCTCTGCTGTTGGAGCGTGAGAGAGACAGTGGGGATCCCTGAAATAACACACATTTCCATCACTGCTGCCCGCGCTAGCTCCAATCTACACACTCATTTGTGCATGAATAAATTATAAACAAACTCATACAGAATGGTTTGATGCACCATTCTAGAAAAGCTTACTGAGTCGGGATTGTTCAAAGAGGTGGCAGTAGGAACCTGGCGCCTGAACCATTCAATGCCTCTTAAAGCTCCCTCAGAGAAAGACGGTTATGAATACGATGCCTGGTGTCTGAGACACGTTTTACAACAGTTTTGTGAGAAATAAATTTTTTCAGATGCACCACTATTTTTCCATTATCAACATTACATATAAAAACTTAGAAAACATTGATCATTAAATAAAATGTTTTGATCATTAAATAAAAGGGCTATATTTGTGATGTAAACAGCATGGCCTTTCATTCCCTTCACCATGACTGTAGAGAAATCTGAACCAATTAACCATTTCACAGCAAAACATGCTAAGTGATTTCTTAAAAAATATTTAATTAAAAAATGGTGGTTTCCCCTCATCAAAAAGGTCCACCCAAAATATGCTTTCCTTCATCAACTACCCACTAACCTCTCAGAAGAGACTGACCAGATATCAGCCAGAGCCCTATATGACTATGCATTTCCTCACTGAGTACACACTAAAGAAACTGAACTGAGACCCACTCCAGAATAAAGTGCATGTGATATACACCTCATAAGTAGTGGACATGGTGGGTTTGTAGGACACGTGATTGGCCCTCCGCAGCTCCTTAATGGTTTCTGCAGGCATGGACTTGGAGAAGCCGAGGCCACTCCATGTATTTGTTGGTGTGCGCACTTCTGTCACAACTGGCTTCTTCAACATGGCTGAAAACAACCAAAATCACATTGCAAATAAAGAATTCAGAATTCCTAAAATCTAGAATTGCTTAACATCAACCAAAAAGAAAAACAAATTGGGCAAAGTTTGTAAATTTACATAGACCAATTAAACAACTGTGTTAATAGAGCAGAGGCAAGTACTAAACTACATGTTGAATACATTCTTCTTTTCAGAGGTCTATAGTTTACCGTTTGTTAGCAATAATGGGTGACCTGCCACACATAGAATGGAGAGAGCATTCATTTATTGAACCCAGCCAGATCTTTTGCTCTGGAGACTTGACAGTTCTGTTCCATTCTGAGCTGGCACACTAGACTAAACATATCAGGGTGCCACCACTTTGTTACCAGTGGAGGTGATTGTTATGCTGGCCATTTATAACACTTCATTTTGGATGGTACAGAACCTTTAATGGGGATTAGACTAGTAAACCACATACCTTTGGTTGCCAGCAACTTTTTCTGTTCATAGTCAAAGGCCTGGAGAAGAAGAGAGAGAATCAAATAGTGTTTAAGTAGTTTGTGGAAAGTAAATGGAAAAAGGTTGCCCTACATATCGCCTGATAGTTTGCTTCACAGAACAGAAAGCTAAACATTGCCTCATTCTTTCACAAACGTTTACACTCATGCACAGGCAAAGGTCCTCTTTCCACTGGTTCTGAGAAAAGAAAAAAAAGAAAGGAAGTGTTCAAGGGAGTGGAGAACCCACATATTTAACATGTGACTCTGCACATGAAGGGCAGTAACCAGCAACAACAACAGCAAAGTCAGAAAGGCTCAATTCACAGGAAACAATAAGAAATTGAGTAAACTAGTCTCTGGACCAGTCTCTGAAACCTGCTACTTCAAAAGATGTGAACGTGCCAACTGCTCTGGAAAGCTGCAAAGAATGGAAGCAACTGAGGTAATGGAGAGGTTTCATGAGAGGCAGGAGGTGGAATACCTGCATGTTGGAAAAGGTGGACTGTGGAGGGAGGCGAATTCGCTCCGAGTTTTGCTGGGCGGCTCGTTCGGCTGCTCTCTCGCTGCCTGGAGCTCGCTTATCAGCTACAGGACTCTCAGATGCACTCGAGTCAGAGTCTGAGAGCAAGCAATCTGAACTGGAGAGAAGGAGAGAGAGAGATAGAGACAGAGAGTGAAAGAGAGAAAGAGAGAGACAAAGAGATAAAGAATTAAAAAAAAGTAATGTGAGTAACGTTAGAGCATTTAATGTAGAGTGTATGAAACTGGGACAAAAAAAGAAATTAAAAATATAGTCCAAATTACTAGTTTCACTAGTTTCATAGTAGTTACTGATTAAGTAGGATTAAGATTAAACAGGAATTCCACCTTTTTAATTCTTGCGTAATTAAACAGTTAAGATGTATACAACACCAACTGAAATGGTTTGATGTGAAATGCTTAAGTTGCTTAAGTTTAGAGAAAAGTAAAGAGTAAGAATGGTTCACAGAAGGTGATCCAGAAGGTGATCCAGATGTCGGGAGAGTTTAGTGCCTCTAAAAGCTCCCCCAAAGAAGGTTATTACATGAAACTGTTATGAAAATGCTGCATGATGCCTCAGACATTGCATTAGAATAGTTTTGTCTAAAATGTATTTTTAAAAATATACTCAAGGCAGAAAGGCCAATTCAGGGCACCGTAAGGCAATGTAGTCCCTAAAGAAAACAGATTTGCTCAGAAGTATGACTATTTTACTGTATGTTCACATGTTTTGGATAGTGAATAAAATGGGTATATTTGCATTGTGGTCATTGCAACAACCACCAGTTTCTATGACCACCACTTTAAAGAAGTCCAAAATCCACTGTTCTGCATCAAACCTCTTTGATTAAGTGTTCACTTCTCAATGACTGAATTAAATTATTCAGAAAAATCAGCAGAATAACTCAACTAGTAATCCTTAAGTTTTAGGGTTTCAGCTTCTATTACATGGTTGGTCTTACAACCAAAGTATCATCATCTCTTCTCAAAAAGGTCCAACAATCACTGAAGGTGATTTGGTTCTAGAGAATAATTTTCTGCCCTGCCTGTTATAGCTGCCTTAAACACCTCTATTCAGAGTCATTTACTGCATTAGCCAGGTAAACTGGAATCAATTGCACAGAGTACATCTGAACAGGGAGTGAGAGAAAGAGCAAGTGTGTGTGGGAGAGAGAGAGATAGAGCGAGTGTGAGAGAGAGAGAAAGACAGAGATTGAGAGACAGAGGGACAGAGAGACAGAGAGACAGAGAGACAGAGAGACAGAGAGACAGAGAGATGGGGTGGGGGGTTATACTATGTGACC
>JBBPCZ010000115.1:26738130-26751588 GCA_037974445.1 Brycinus macrolepidotus | reverse complement strand
GCTCTGATTGAATATTGAATTGCCAATTGCAAAATGAATTGCCATTTGAATTTTTGTGCTTATAATCTTCCATAGTTTAGTGCCTGAGGGAACGCACAGACCAAGTGCATGCAAGTTAAGCCATCCCACGTAATACCACTCAGCCAATCAAATATGTGCGTTCCAGGCGGTAAATATTGCGACTCTACACTGAAGGCAGACAGATGAGAGATACAAACGACTGAGTGAGAGAAAGGAAAAGATACAGACGACTGAGTGAGAGGAAGAGAGAGATACAGACCACTGAGTGAGAGAAAGGGAAAGATACAGACGACTGAGTGAGAGGAAGAGAGAGATACAGACGTGAGAGAAAGGAAGAGATACAGCTTTCGCCCCTTTATTTTTCTGAAGTTCAGCACTTTATTTTTATAAATGCACAATTCTCACATTTTAGTTATTTTCTCTAATTTTGAAAAGCAGCCCTACTTTATTTTAGTAAATGAGAGAACATACATATCGGCAGTCATACATGTATGTTCAGTTCTATGTAACGTGACAATAAATATTGTCAAAATGTTTTTAAATTGTACTGAAATGATTTGATTTGACAGTCAGGTATTGATTATATGCAATATTGATACAACTAATAGGCTACTTAAATATATATCACACTAAATAGTTATATATTATGATCTTCTGGACCTTTGCTTCTGGACCTCTTTAAATTTTAGTTGAATACCCTTGGCATATAGTATAGGTTTAACTGCAATGAGGTTACCATGCAAAATCTATACTAAAGTATGATTGTTAACACTGAAGAAAAACATTACTGTCAACAGCAGTTGTTTACTGGAAGATATGACCAATCTCAAAAACGTCTATGGAGGAGAAGTACCCGAAACATTAGAGGGTGGGCTAACTGTTGTTAAAGAAGCTGAGTGCATCTGAAAATACAGTTAAAATACAGTACATTTACATGGACTTACACCAACACAAAGGTATATTGTTAGACTGTCAGGGTGCATAA
This sequence comes from Brycinus macrolepidotus, assembly GCA_037974445.1. Classification (NCBI taxonomy): domain Eukaryota; kingdom Metazoa; phylum Chordata; class Actinopteri; order Characiformes; family Alestidae; genus Brycinus; species Brycinus macrolepidotus. The sequence continues at coordinate 26,750,582 of JBBPCZ010000115.1, read as the reverse complement.
GCCTGCCACTTTTATGCCTGTTTTCACTGTATTTATTTTTTTTGCCATGTGTCCTTTTTACAACAAATATATGGTTTTCTACATGATAAGACATTTCTGTGTGAGACTGTATTTGTATACACAGTTTAGGACAAGCACATCAGATCTCCAGTTTCTCAGTACACTGAGGCTTTTGCACATGTATTTAAAACAAATAACCAGACTTACACGTTTTTGCTCTGGTGTAAGTGTCCTCCACTGCTGGGCTATTTTTCGTATAATGTCCACAACTTTGATATCTGAAGGGGAGTAGGCAGCTAGTTTCAGTTAGGCTACATCACACATAACCAATGTAATACATGTACTAGATTACACAGAAAATGGGCTGATTCAAATGCATTACTGCGCTACACAACTTACTTGGATTTTCTTTGATGGCAATAGGCTGCTGAACTTTCACATACTGCATATATGCAGTGAGCGGCCTTTTTGGAGGAGCCCTGTCTGTGGTGCTAAAGTGTTTTAATGTTGGAACGCTGCAGGAGCACCTGAGAACTCTTTAAAAAAAAAAAAAAAAAAAAAACATGAGTTATGTAATCAGGGTTCCTAAACATCCCTCAGGAAGAATTTCTAAACTTTTTGAAATAACGTTTCCAGATTACCAAAAAAAAATTAAGTTTATCAAAAAGGCTATTTTAAAAGATCAGTAATGTTAACTGTATCGTGGCAAGATGATCATAGGGACACAGTCAGAACATCAAAATAAAATAACACCAATTAGGAGTTTCTTTCACTTAAGTCGATTTTTAAAAATTAACTTATATTACTCCAGGTTTTTAAATGAGTATTTTCCCATGCAATTCCATACCAAACAGATTTACACAAGAAACCAGCTAAAAACCTATATCTTATTACGGTTCAGACTCACAGATTAAAATGTTATATAAATATGTTAACGCAGAGTGACATTTGATCCCTTGATAAAAGCGTAATAAATACCAACCCTGTTCCTCAGTTGGCAGTAGAAGCAACATTCGGATCGTGTAAAGTGTATAAAATAAGTGTGAGGGTTTGAGGTTTGACGCCTGGTTTGTGTGCCGTACCTGACAGTAGATCCAGTGGAGAACAGCCCCAAAGTCTTCACCAAAACAGAGCCGACGGACAGAAAACTGAACGGAGCCATTATGCAAGTAGTCAGGTTGTATCAAATGAGTTTGTTGTAAATCTTAGATGGTTCGAAAGAAAACTCGTGAGCTAATTATTTCGATATTTCTTTCATTTCTCTGTATTTCTCTTCTTTAGGCCCCCGTCCTCTAAAGGCGCCTTAACAGCGGAGTGCATTGTGGGAAAAACGCGGAATTGCATACGATACATTTTTAAGTCAGTCCAACAAATAAAATAAAATAAAATAAAAATAAATCATTAGTACGTTAACTGTACCTACGTTATGTTTTTTAATGGTTAAAGTAGATTATTAAATAAATCTTAGTTTTATTAACAGTAATTTAATTCACAATTATTCATTGCTAAAAAACGGCGAAAAAACAATTTAAAAAAAGTTTAAAATGACAAAACGCTGTTTAACGCTATTTAAACAGTATATAACCACAGTTAACTTTCTTCAAGTATATCTGGCCGTCGATTTGGTGGATTTATTGGTACTAAATGGTCTTGTTTATTCACAATATGCGCTTTATTTTCATGTACACGAAAAAATGGTTTGGTCTATTCACATTCTTAGTTTTGTGGCTCTTTTTTGTGCCAGTGTCCAACAAGGGAAACAAATAGAAATATAGAGCAAAACAAAACATACAATATAATACAAAGCGAGCACTTAATACAATGCAAATGAGAAAAAATACATGCACAAACGTACAGTGACGTGGACTTTTATTTTGGCGCCTGAAGCCCCATTGTGGTTCCTCGTTAGCTGTGTTAGCTCTCTCAGGGAAACAGACAGAGCTGCTAGCGGGGAGCAGTAAATCCGGACTGTCCGCACAGACCCCCAGATACACCGACACAGACACACATAGTTGTCATGGCATTAAAAAGAATACAGAAGGTAGGAAACCTCTTCGGGTCGACAAATAATTGAGATGTTTCAACAGCGACAGCAGTAAATCAGTTAAACACGGTCGAGCTAGCGAGCTGAAGTTAGCCAGCAAAGTTTCTTCGGGCAGCTGGTGTAGATTCATCTTATACTTCCCTAAAACATATATTAGAAAGAGATCATTTTTTGTCAACTGTACGCTTATTTAATGGGTAGGAGACGGCGGGGTATGTACGTATTTAGTTTAGTCGCAGACGTCTTTTACCGATCTGCTGTTTCATGTAGTTACTTTCAAGTAATTTGACTTAATGTTTTCAGTTCAACTCTGTGCTCAAAAGACGGATAATTTCCTTATTTAGGAAAACTACCACAATCCGGCTGTTGCGGTTGATGGCGATCGTGACGGTTAGTGAGTAGTCGGTTATTTACGGGTGTTTATTTACTGTGTTTTTGTGCTTTGTCGTCGTGTGTAGTAGCAACATCAGCATCAGTAATGTTATTCACGACATGGAAATCCTCAGGTTGTGTATTTTGTTGTTTTTGTTGTGTTGTGCCAGCAGTATTATTTCGTTGTGAGCGTTGGCTTGATGGAGCTAGCTATCTGAGGTTTAGCTTTGATCAGAGGTTCTTGTTGCCACAGTTGCAACTTGCCTGCTTTAGCTAAGTACTATATTTTTGTGAGGGTTGATAACAGTAGAGAGCAGGCCAACGACTTGTAATGAAAGTACAGAATTCAGTGACGCATACTGGCAAGCTTGGGTAATTGAGGTTAGGCTTTTCCCCCCCTCACACGGCGGTTTATTTCCAGAAGGCCTGAAGTGAACAAAGACCTGAATAAGCTAAGCTAGTGGCGCTTCACGTTGCTTCAGAACAACAGCGTTCAGCGGTTTCGGGAGAAACGGGCTGATTTTTGTGTGCGAGTAGATTCACGTCGTCACACTTCTGCTTTCTTTGTCTAAGCTGGCGTGTATTGTGTGACTTTCTCCACGATTCAGGTGTTTTATGTGGCCGAGCTCGGCGTTGTTTGGGTCACATAGCGTTTCCACAAAAACAAGTTCAGAAGTTCAGGCGTTGTGTAATGTTTCCTAAATTTCCCGTGTTGCGTTTGACGTGATACGACGTCAAAAGTTGAGAAACTGCCCCTGACTACTCCGGACATGGGCAGCTTCGATGGGCCACAGTACTGACATTACTCTTCCGCTGGGAAGTCCAGTTTGTAGCGTTTTGTCATTTTCAAACGACACGTTAACTTTTCAGTGACTTCACGTTTTACCTGTTCGTCTAATAACAATTTGGTCAAAGTGGAGAGAATAAAGAATTGAGTTTTTTTTTTTACCCTCCTGTTCCAAATATGGTATGAAATTTATGGGGGGGGGAACTCTTTTTATATAACATGGAGGTGTATAAAGACGAAAGTAAATTGTCGATTGTTAGTGTTCCTTACTTCCTTACTTACTGTTCCTTAATTTGCATAGTTAACTGAGAAATCCTGCTTTGTTGACTAAAATTAAAACTCGCATTGTAACAATTAAGAACATGTGAGTTTAGTCATGATGTTTCTCTGGCAAAAGACAAAAATATTGTAATTTGTCAGAGTGCTCTTTCACATATTGTGACCCCCATCCGGTGTAAGTATTGCAAAGGCAAATATTATGAACGAAGCCTAAATTAACATTTTTTTTAGGAGTCCAGCTCCACAAAGGAGAACGTAGGGTTACTTATATGAGATTAGTTATTAAGGCTTATCTAAACTAGTGTTGAGATTTTTTCCCCCCATAAACACCTGTTGTTGTTTTTTTTGCTTTTCAGGAGCTGCAAGACTTGCAAAGGGACCCTCCTGCACAGTGCTCTGCTGGACCAGTTGGGGATGACTGTAGGTTTATTGAGGTTTGATAAGACATGCCACTGTTTGACTGTAGGCTCGTTGATAAGGTTCACAAAATACTTTCTCCTTCTTTCTGTTTCTTGATTTATAGTGTTTCACTGGCAAGCAACGATAATGGGACCTGTAAGTATTTTTACCTCTAAACCTCATTTTGATCTTTCTGTTTTGTTTTGCCTTTATATAAAGAGCTGGTGGTCCTCTGTATAAGAATTTTACTCTCCTATAATGATTTCCTCCCATAGATGTATCTTACTTCTAGTTAATTACTTATTGTTTTGTGATGGTATGCTGCAGAATGTAGAAATACAGACGATATGACTTTCAATTACCCCTCCCACAAAACTTATTTATAAACCCAAATACTATATAATGTGTGAAATGTCAGGACAGTATAAAGGTTTGATAACAGTGGTTTAATACCACTTAAGCCTCCTGTCATGAAGAGGAAGTTTTAACTGAATTTATTTTCATAGAAAAATTGACAATGAACAATTTAACAGTCTTTTTTGTTCCTTGTATTCAGCTATTGAAGTACAAGCAAGTGGTGAAATTTTTAGAAAAGCTATTGGTAGTCATCTTTGGGAGAACTGTGGGTCGGTGCTGATATCCACTATTATTCATGTACATAACACATAGAAACTGGGACCACATGTACATGGATTAGCGTTAACTACAAATATAGCACTTATTGCTTTATGATTACAAATGCTGTACAGTTACTAAAATGCAAACATTTATCACAGCAACCCAGTGTTGTCTAAACCTTCCATTCAATATATCATGACAGTTCAGTTGCAGTTGCATCTATATTAGCTGTCTTCCTTTCTAGCTGTCAATGCTTAGTAGCTTCCAACTAATGACAGAGTCAGGTCAAACTTGCATAAACATCACTGTATACACATTACAACCAGTCGGGAGTTAAGTTTTTGTTGTTTTTGTACGACCCATGACGTGTCTCTATAGATGTTTCCTGCTCTTTTATTTACATTTATTTGCCTGTACCCAAAAGATGAATGTAACATGTTTTTTCTCCTGTATCTTAACAGAGTGATAGTCCATACCAAGGAGGAGTCTTCTTTCTTACTATCCACTTCCCCACAGACTATCCCTTCAAGCCACCAAAGGTAAGTAGCAGTTAGATGCTTTTGCTCTTTATTTTGCCAGTGTCTTGTTTCAAAGCATTATTGACACACTTTTGCTTTTAATAGGTAGCGTTTACAACAAAAATTTACCATCCAAACATAAACAGTAACGGAAGTATTTGCTTGGATATCTTGAGGTCACAGTGGTCCCCAGCACTCACAGTTTCAAAAGGTACAGACATTCAGAATATGTCTTATGATTATCAAATTTACTGTGTTTTGCTCAATTTTTTTTTTTTTACATTGAGTTATTTATACAGTTGTTGGCATCATTTTACAGTTCTTTTGTCCATATGCTCATTGCTCTGTGACCCAAACCCTGATGACCCCCTAGTCCCAGACATAGCACACATCTACAAGTCAGACAAAGAAAAGTAAGTACATTTAGCATGGAGACTTATTGATAAATGTTTCTTGTTTTATGCGTGACATCCTTTTGAGTTATTCAGCGTTTGTCAAATATCCAGTATGGAAGATATGCGGAGGAAGAAATACAATTTTACATGAAAATCTAATCTGTGTTTCTGTTTTTAGATACAACAGACTAGCAAGAGAATGGACCCAAAAATATGCAATGTGAAGACTTGATGGACATTTTATAAGTCACAAATCACTGTAAATTCTAGTATCTAAAAAGTACTTAGGTTATATTATTAAACACATTCTAATATTAACATTTACCATCTGCAATGACCAATAATAATAGCTGAACTAGTATTTTTGAGAGGGCTGTGTTTTGCACAAAATGACATGAAGTGGTTATTGATTTGGTGCATCCTCCCCCCCTCCCCGAAAAGGTGTTGGGCACTTTGTGTTTTCTTGTTGTATAAATCCTTTTAAAGATTCGCATGAAATTATGCCGCTGCAGTGACCCGAGGAGAGATAAATTGAGGAATTGACAACTGTTTTATTGTATCTCTTTCAATTGATTCCATTTCCTTTAGACATTTTTATTGTATAGTTGAAAACTATACTGGATCTATTTTTTGTTTGTTTGTTTTTACTTTTCATTAAAATTTGTTGAAAAAAATTCTCTTCTTTTTTTTTTACATTATACATAGTTAACATAATTGATTTTGCAATATGTAAGCAGTTGTGTGTCCACTAGAGGGTGCATGATTGTCAGAATAATATAAAGATCCAACCACTGGGCTTTAGCAACAGTTCTAATTCATCCACATATTACATCCATTAGCGTATGACCATTTTACTTCTGGTCATTGGGGACCATGTTCAGCACAGTTTGATGATTGCCCTGCTGAAACTCTGATTCTACTTATCTGGTAAGTAACACTTTTGGTCCAAACTGTTCTGGACACCAACCCCATTAGAACTGGGATTGAAAACCCCATACTTATGTCATAGTAAGGTGTGCCCAGATCTGATCATGGGGGCCCGATGCGTAGCACGGTTGGGTAGTTCCCCTCCTGAAACGAACTCGCTCAATCTCCCAATTTACAGGTGTGTTTAAGCAGAGAATTCCAAACTGCTCTGCACTGGCCCTCCAGGAGTAGATTTGGGCATTGCTGACTTTGACACGGTCAACTACAAAAATTCACAACAGTTGATGTTTGAGGTTCTGGACCTGCCTGAGTTAATGTATAGAATTTTATAATACGTTTTAATACTTAGTTATTTGTGTCTCAAATAGCCATAACAGCATATCTGGTCTTACTCTTATCGCAGGGTAATTGCCTAAAAGTTATCATGTACTCCCAAAGGAAGTCACATAATCTATTGTAATATTCTACTCTGGACTGTTTGTAAACCAGATTATGCAAACCTGCAATCTTCATCAAAAGATAAGAAAGTTTTCCATTGCCATGGTTCCAAAGTCCCTAACAGTTTGTCTGAAGGGACTACAGTGCTTCTGAAGCACTCATTTACATCTGGTCTGTGTGGTGTTTCTGAAAATGTAATTCCAAATGATCAACTCAAATGTTTATTGTGAAGTGCCATGTCAAGTGTTGTAGTGTTGTGGGAAGATCCTGTAGCTTTTGACAGCTTAGGCTACATCATTTAAACAGTCACGTTGTGCCACGTTCTATTTGAGTATCTCGGCACTATTTTCATACATTGCTTTTCAAGTTTTAAAGTCAAACGTGTTTGTATCTCCGAGATACACACTTTTAATTCTGATAACGGATGACTGACTTAACACGACAAACTGCACCCGGAAGTCACTTCAGGTCGTTTATCATGCCAAAGAAGTGACGAAAATATTTTTTTCAGGTACATTCATGTGTCTGTAATATCTATAAAAACATTACAGAAGATAGAAAAAGGCCACAGTGCTGTTAATTTTGCAGACTCCCAGTGAAGGCCTTTAAGGCCACCTCCGCTGTGTCACACCGTGACGTCACGAGAGGCGTTCGTCGAGCAAACACCGAAACTCGGAACCGCGGACCCAGATCTAAACCAGCAGGGAGACACGAGAGGCGGGCATTTGTGGCTCTCCTTGCGCGGTCTAGGCCTTTGGTTCCTGACGGGGAGCGGCGCGTAAAAAACGAGGTGGATGAGGGACGTGGTCAGGCTGAAGAGCCGGCGGTTTTAAAGTCTGAGACGAAGCGTCGACGCGACTCAACGAAAAGACGAAACGATGGCGCTCGGTCGCACGGCGAGAGCCGGTTATCGTTCGTCTCCGAGCTGCGGGTGAAAACTCATGTAGTCCCCGTTTTTTAGGGCGAGCCGTTTTAAGCGTTACTGAGGGCAGCGACGAGGAGCTCTTATGGACTCGTCGGTGGCGCTGCGAAGGAGGTTGGAAGTCCGGAGTGACCTCAGTTCTAGTCACGGGTCAGATCCTGGTTCTGGTTCTGGTCCTGGTCCTGGTCCTGGTCCTGGTCACGGTTCTGCTCCGCACCTGAACGGCTGCGTGCCGCTCTCCCACCAAGTGGCAGGACACAAGTACGGCGTGGACAAAGTAGGTCAGTGGACTGTTTATTTTGTCTGAGCCGCTTCAGCCTGTGGTTAAACATTTCAAAAGCAGGTCTCGTCTGCATAGGCGCGGGTTTTCAGGGACCCAGGTCACTGAACCACCTGGTAGTGTTTAAGGTTTAAATCAACCACCAAGTCTGCGAAGCTGTATAGTCTTTCAGGTCTTTGAGTCATCAAGTTCAAGGAAGTTGATCCTGTGGTGTCATCATTATACTGCAAAATTACACCACAGGATCTGCTCTTGGGTAGTTTAGGGTCTCTTGACACACATTTGCTTCAGATAGGTTTGCCACGAATCTCCCAAACTAATTTAAGTCATGTGCAGTCTTATGACAGTCCCTTTGACTGATTGACATTGTAAATGTTTTCGGGCAGTCAGACCGTTGAATTGTCTAGTAGCAGTACGTAAATACAACCTGACCTGGATGATTCCACCAGTTGCCTTGACTTATTACTACCAGACTAGTTCTCAACTTGTTGGTTTATCTCCTTTCTTTTACTTGATAAATGTATTTGGAGAAAGGGTCCAAAACAGTGTCTTTAACAGAATTTTAAGATGCTTATGATCTCACAGAAATGTCCCTTGTAGGACATTGTAATATTTGTCAACGTGTGTATCTTTCCTCTGTGTAGCATTTTAACGTAAACCTAATAACACAGATTACTGGTTTATTTCCCAGGTCTTTCCAATGTATGATCCTAGTGTTTCTGTTTGGTCTTACTTGGAAAAGGCCCAACCCAGACTGTGAAGGATATATAAATGAAAGTGTATTAAAATGGAAATGTTGCGAAAATATCCTATAGGATAGATTGCTCTTTCTTGTTTGTGTTGGTTTAATACAGAATCTGTAGAATTTGGGCTCCTATGAAATAACAGTGGATGTGAAGTGAAGTGAAGCGACTACTTCTGTTTCTTAAAAAATGGGGCAGCTAGTGGCCTAGTGGTTATGGAGTTGTCCCTGTGATTAGAAGGTCATGGGTTTGAATCCCAAGACTGCTAGTGGCACCTCTGAGGTAGCCTTGAGCGAGGTACCGTCCCCACACTGCTCCCCGGGTGCTGTGTTCCTGTCTAAAAGTTTCAAAATTAGGGTGCTAGTCTGGATTGGAGCTTAAAGCAGTTTGTGTTCTCAGAGTGAAATGCTTGACCAACACTGTTCACAGAGTTCACAGCCATAATCTTTAATCTTCTTTAGCCTGCTCTCAGAGTATGTAGCCCGTACTTTGATGTAGCCAGTATGGCTGTGTTTCTCCTGATCTGTGAACTTGAGAAATCTGTAAATGTCCAAAGGGTGTTCTGTTATTTGGGCCAGTCGGAGCAGCGGTGGTCTGAGTGATGTGCAATATGCTGAGCGAACATATGCACACGTGTGGCATGCTTTTTCAATCTGCTCTTGATTTTGTGTGAACGAGAATGCAGTATATACAGGGAGGGTCTACTACTAAGCAGTATTAAAATGAGTACTTCATACTCTCTTCTTCTTCTGCTTTTGGCTGCTCCCGATTAGGGGTCACCACAGCGGATCAACCGTCTCCATTTCCTTCTATCCTCTGCATGTTCCTGTCTCACACCAACTGCGTGCATGTCTTACCTCACCACATCCATAAATCTTCTTCTAGGCCTTCCTCTGTTCCTCTTCTGTGGCAGCTCCATCCTCAGCATCATTTTCCCTACATACTCAGAGTATCTCCTCAGTACATGTCCAAACCAACTCAATCTCGTCTCTCTGACTTTTCTTCCAAAAGGTCCAACTCGAGCTGTCCCTGTGATAAGCTCATTCCTGATCCTGTTCATCTTTGTCACTCCCAATGCAAATCTTAACATTTTCGACTCTGCCACCTACAGCTCTGCTTCCTGTCTTTTTGTCAGTGTCACTGTCTCCAAACCATACAACATAGCTGGTCTCACCACTGTCTAGTCCATCTTCTCTTTTACTCTTGCTGGAACCTGCCTGTCACAAATCCTGCCACCCTTCTCCACCCATTCCACCCTGCCTGCACTCTCTTCTTCACCTCTCTTTCACATTTCCCATTACTCTGGACTGTTGACCACAAGTATGTGAACTCCTTCGTCAGCTCTACTCCCTGCATAATTACCATTCCACTGTCCTCCCTCTCATACACGCACAGATATTCTGGCTTAGTCCTACTGGCCTTCATTCATCTTCTTTCCAGAACATGTCTTCATCTCTCCAGGGTCTCTTCAACCTGCTCTCTACTCTCACTACAGATCACATCATCTGCAAACATCATAGTCCATGAGGACTCCTGTCTGATCTCATCTGTCAACCTGTCCATCACCATAGCAAACAAAAAAAGGCTCAGAGCTGATCCTTGGTGTAAACTCACCTCCACGCATCAGCCACTCCTGCTGCAGACCTCACTGCTGTCACACTGTCCTCGTACATATCCTGTACCACTCTCACATACTTCTCTGCACAGTGCAACTCCTTCTTACCTTTGCTGTACTTCTCCATCAGCACCTTCATAGCAAACATTGCATCTGTAGAACTCTTTCCTGGCTCACTGTTCATCACGTCTCTTCTTAACCTAGCTTCCAGCACTCTCCCATAACTTCATGCTGTGGCTGATCAACTTTATCCCTCTGTAGTTACTACAACTCTGCACATGGTACCAGTACACTTCTCCACTCTTTAGGCATTCTCTCACTTTCCAAGAATCCATTAAATAATTTGGTCAAAAACTCCACTGCCATCTCTCCTAAACACCTCCAAGCCTCCACAGGTATGTTATCTGGACCAACAGCCTCTCCATTCTTCATCCTCTTCATAGCTGTCCTTACGTCCTTTTTGCGAATCCTCTGCACTTCCTGATTCACTATCTCCACATCCTCCAACCTTCTCCTTCCGTCTGCTCAACATACTCTCCCTGCCTGTGAGTACATTTCCATTCTTATCTTTTACCACCCTAACCTGCTGCACATCTCTCCCGGCTCGGTCCCTCTGCCTAGCCAATCGATACAGCTCCTTTTCTCCCTCCTTTGTGTGCTAACCTCTCATACAACTCGCTATACACCTTAGCTTTAGCCTTTGCAACTTCTCTCTTTACCTTATGGTTCATTTCCTTATACTCCTGTCTACTTTCTTTGTCTCCCTGACTATCCCACTTCTTCTTCGCCAACCTCTTCCTCTGGATACTGTCATGTACTTCCTCATTCCACCACCAGGTTTCCTTGTCCTCTTTCCTCTGTCCAGATGTCACCCCTATCACCTTTCTAGCTGTCTTCCTTACTACTTCTGCAGAAGCTGCCCAGTTATCTGGCAGCTCTTCACTGCCACCCAATGCCTGTCTTAACTCCTCCCTGAACTCCATCTTACAGTCCTCCTTCTTCAAGTTCCACCACTTGATTCTTGGCTCTGCCCTCACTGTCCTCTCTCTTTGACCTCCAGAGTCATCCTACAGACCACCATCCCATGCTGTCAAGCTACACTTTCTCCAGTCACAACTTTGCAGTCTCCAGTCTCCTTCAGACTTACCCTCCTACATAGGATATAATCCACCTGCATGCATCTTCCTCCACTCTTATGTCACCCTGTGCTCCTCCCTCTTCTTAAAATACGTGTTCACCACAGCCATTTCTATCCTCTTTGCAAAATCTACTACCATCTGACCTTCTGCATTTCTCTCCTTGACACCATACCTACCGATTACCACCTCAAACCTGTTCCCTTCACCAACATGTCCATTAAAGTCTGCTCCAATCACAACTCTCTCCGTCCCTTGGGTATACTCTCCACTACTTCATCCAACACACTCCAGAATCCTTCTTTCTCATTCATCTCACATCCACCGTGTGGGACATATGCACTAACAGCATTCAGCATCACACCTACAGATTCTGACTTCACACTCATCTCTCTGTCTGACACTCTCTTCACTTCCAGAACACTCCTTACATACTCTTCCTTCACCTACACCTACCCCATTTCCCTTCCATCTGGTCTCCTGCACACACAATATATCAACCTTCCTTCTCTCCATAATATCAGCTAGCTCTCTCTTTACCTGTCATACTGCCAACATTCAAAGTCCCTATCCTCACTTCCTACTCTCCTCCTGCCTCCAGTCACGCCTTCCCCCTCTTCTTCTTTGGCCAACAGTAGCCCAATTTCCACCAGCACCCTGTCAGCTAACAGTACTGGTGGGGGTTGTTGTTAACCCAGGCCTCGACTGATCCAGTATGGGAAATTTTCTGGTTGTCTACTAGGGCTGCACAATATATCATAAATTTATCGTCATCGTGATATCAACCTGCGCGATATACATATCGCGAAAGACTGACTGAACTGCGATAAATGGTGTTTTTCCAAAGCTCGTCATATCAACATATTTGGCCAATCAGATGGAGTCCTACTGCCTTATGCCCTCCCCTTAGTAGATGCGAGTAGTGATGGGCACAGCAGTTCTTTTAGATGTGCTGAATCACTAGAGTCAGTTCACTAAA
>JBBPCZ010000115.1:26711446-26721978 GCA_037974445.1 Brycinus macrolepidotus | reverse complement strand
TGCATTCAGCGCAGTCGGACTGAATGCAGCACGCGATAACGCCAGAGAGACAACGGTCGTAACACAGTTGCACAGTTCTATATAGGAAAAAAGTTATTGTTCTTGTGCATTGACAGTTTGGTTTGTCTCTCTTGCATTTATTCATTATCTTAGCTGCTTATTCTAACCAGGTTCTCAGGGGTAGGGGTTGGAGGGAAGGTGGTGTTCAGTTGGTGCTGGAGCCTATCCTAGAAGTTAAAGGGTGGAAGGTGAGGAAACAGCTTGGACAGGTTGCCGGTCCATCACAGGGCAGACAACAAACACATTCTTACACACAGCCACACCTAGGGGCAGTGCAACATCTTCTGGTTTTTCTCTTGAACATCATAATCACAGAGTGCATTATGGCACAGTTCTACATTTTATGACTTCAGGAACAGAACAATAGCATGTTTTTTTCTGTCCAAAAATAATACCCTATTGTGACTCATACAAAGGAGGTCCTTTCAACAAAATATTTGTAAAAAATGGGGATCTAGTGTTTGGGGATCGGTCGTGGAAATGAGAGAAAGAAATAAGCATAAGACAATTCATTGAAAAATTAAATTGTGGAGAAAGATAAATAGCGCATCATGAACATAATTTAACACAGTCACTTTCCTCATCAACTGTTCCCACTGTCCCTTATGCAAGCACCTTCTCCTGGAGAACTTTTAATCACAAATAGAGTTAGTTATTAAGCTCTGAACTCCATTTTCCTCATCCAGCCACATAGGTAGACAAAATCCTAGAGGAAACCACTGTTAAGTTAATGACAAAATCTGACCCTGAGCAAAGACACATGTCCTTGGATTCTTTTTTTAGCTAAGAGACAGATCGGAGTACCTCTAGCTGAGCTGCAACATAGAACTGTGATGTGTGAGTTCTTTTGGCCTTTGATTGGCAATGCTGTGCTCATGTCCCTCAAAGATGATGTCATGGCTCATCTTGGGTTTAATTGCCCCTTGCTGTGGAGTATTTCAGCTTCAGCTCTCCCCAATGCCAGCTTGATTTGTGTGGCATCTCTTATAGGGTGTACAGGCCCTGGTTTTCATCCCCTGAAGTGGAAATTACAGGATTGTGCTTTATCTGGCCTGTTGTCACTGAATGATATAGTAATACGATACATATTACTAATATGTCTTTTTACAATGTTGTTCAGTTTTCTTGCTTATGGCTGTTTTAAAAGGGTGTTTTATCTGTTTTGTATCAGGGGGATCACTGGTGCCACCTTCTCAATGATGAAATGGAGCAGGATTTAAGGCTAAAGCAGGCAAACTGATTTTCTGAAACTTTCTTGTTCACTTGCCTTAAGAAGTTCACTTGCTTCATGGATAGCTGGACTCTCCAAGATTAACCATGGTGATAATTTGCCGTTTCTCTGCTCTACATACACTCTTGAGAAGCTTGAGAAGGGCTATGGTTGACTATTCCATTGTCTGAAATAAATCAGAGCAGTTTAGCATTTTTAGTTTGCAAGGCCTTGTTACTCTAACTTGTCACCTCCACTGCCTCATGATAATTTATTAGACCACATGTAGTATCTGTGCTCTGTTTAGAGTATGTGAGCCACTGCTATATGAGTGTTTCCTTTAGCTGTTTAGAGCCATTCCCGTAATTTTGTCAGGCTGATGCTGGGGCTGGAGCGCATTTTGCAGATTTGGAAGCGTGAGCAGGAAGGGTGGCTCAGGGGACTCAGTGGTGTGTGTTAGCATTCACAGCACTCCCACCACATGCTGATTCATGCGGTGCCCGAGTCTGCCTGTCCTCAGCCCTGGGAGCTTGGGAGCTTCAGGTTTGCTTTGTGATGTTGCTGTGCTCTTAGTCCAGCGCCGTACATAAACATGATTGCCTAGTGAGGCTGTTTAATTTTTTCATCACTGATGAGGACTAATCAACTTCGTCAACAAGTTGATGCAGCCCTAGAGGCTTTCATTTTTCATGTTACATATTTTCATCTATCCTTAAATTTAAATAGGACACATTGCTAATTGCTGTTCATTCATCAAGTTCACCCTAGTAAAAGATTGAAAATATATTACTGGATTTAAGAGATGTTTTAAAGCACCTGTAATGGGCACCACAGTGTCAACAGTCAATGTAATAGCGTATCTGATTTTTTTTTTCTTTTAACCTTCCTGACAGGACACCTTAGATTAGCATTGTATGGTATGCTTATCACTATTTTTGTTAGGTTTACCATGACAAGGCTGTAGATCGAAATTTATCAATATAACAGTGAGAGGGACAAAGTTCTCCAGATATGTGCTGTCATGGCAAAAAGAATACAAAGAGGGAGACTAATTTCCACTAATTTTCACTTCTCAGATCTGTCGACTTTTGCCAGATTGTTCTTGTTCTGTCTGGTTCTTCTCCATGGGAGTGGTCTATGGCAACAGCTTTGAACCTGGAAAATCTTTTATATTCTGCTCACCATGGAGGCTCCTTCTTCCTCCAGGTCCGCATTTTGATGTTGCTGTACTTGCCTTTCTCCCTGCAACATCTGTGTTAACTCAAATGAGCCATTGTCTTGCACGTGGAAGTTTACAGGCTGAGCATGATCTCCCTCCAACCCTGTTCTGGCCCTTCTGTAATTCTCGGATTAGCTTAACTGACAGCCCTAGGAAAGCATCTGGGGGTCCCTCTGTTGAGCCCAAAAGGCACTACATGTCCCTTAACATTACTAAGTATCCAAGGCCAAATAGCAGTAAAAATTATGGGGTGAAAGTGTGATTGGGTTTGTCTTGCAAATGCTTTTTTTATTTTACAGGCCTATATTTAATTTATGCATGGACATGCTTTAATATGCTTTAATGTTAGGATAAATATTTTTGGTTTGAGCCATGATAACAACAGATTAACGTAAGGTGAAATCAGTCATCAAGGTGAACAGTAGACAGCCAGACAGAAAACTTACTGCACATACACTATGACTGAAAGTATAAGCTTTTATTTCACCATAACAGCACTTACAGTTGACTGGGGCAGATCTACAAGAGCAGAAACTTAACAAATCGACTTACTGTAAAAGCTGTCAAGCTTGTGACAGTGCCATGTTTAAAGTTACCGAGCTCTTTAGTATGATCTACTGCCAGTGTCTATAGAGAGTGCATGGTCGTATTCATGATTTTATACAGCTGTCAGCAATTGCTGTAACTAAACACCAGAACTTTTAGAACGAGTGCCCCCATAGATTTGTACCTTTGTCAAATCCATGTGTTGGCTGTGGAGACACACGACAAAGTGTTTATAATATTTTAATATTGTTTTTCAGCAGCATCATATTACAACAGGCAGCAATATTTAACTAACCAGCGATATGAAAGAAATAAAAAGCGAAAACAAATATATATTTTCTTAATTGTAGCTCACTTAAACAAGCAGAGGTATTCTATGCAAAGTACCCATTCAGACCTTTCATTCGATTCAGTCACATTTGTTTTGTGGAGAAACAGATCCTGCCATGTTTTTGTCAGTTTTAACATCAAATAAATGGACAAATATTTAAAATAAAGACTTGAACATGTTGATTTTTTAAACAACAATATATTGAATTATGTAATTCTATAATTACATAAAATAATCGTAATGTGATCTTAAGTAAAAAAATTAAAATAATGACTCATTTTATCTGTCTGCTGGTAGGCTCTAGCACCCACCAGCGACCCTGGTTTGGATAAGCGGCTCTGAGAATTAATGAATGAATGAATTCAAAATATCACGTTTCATTGAGTGATGTTTCATTGTATGAAGTCTGGCTCTGCTTCTGTCACACAATTTACAAGCATTCAGGCAGTCTACTTAATGTAAACATGACATTTTAATAGATTAATATATTTTAACATTATCTCTCTGTAGTTGTATGCTGTTCGTTGAGAATTGCTAATACAAGGTTTTGTTTCACCTCATTTGTTTGCAGTTAAACACAGGAGAGAATAGTTTGCTCTACTCTGCATCATAACCTTAGTGACTTATTCATGCCTTTTATCATTGCATCTTTTTGTTCCCTCCCACAGATGATCGCCTCAGATGGAATTCAGGAGAGCTCTCTGGTGACCATTAATATCACAGTGATCGATGCCAACGACAACACGCCCACCTTCCCCAGTGTCTCCTACAGCATCAATGTTTACACAGACATGCAGCCTGGGGAAACAGTACTACAGGTAATCATTAAAACACTCACTGTTTTAGCGAGCAGTCCACTTTCTTGGAGTAATAGATTTAGCGGCTTTGTTTATGAAGGGCTTATTGCTGGAGTAACTGTGAGATCTCTCCATTCAGGCTTATCTTTACCTGGAATTTCTTTCATTTGTTGATGTGCCAAGTCTTGGCCTAATAACACTGTTTAATTGCACTGTTAGAGCAGTTAAGCCTTACATGCTGAAGCAAATGATCGATACAAAAGGTTAGAGCCAAACTCTGCTTCTAATGACATTACATGCTGTCATTGGTGTCAAGTCTAAAGAAAAAGTTAGTATTTTAGAATTTAGGTAGTCATATAATTATTTATTTCTTCTGGGAGTAGGCCTACTCATGAAGGGATTTCCCTATTTTTTTCAATTTTTCACATTGAAACACCCTTCAAAGTTGTTCTACATTGTCTTAATTCTGCTTTACATACTCCTAGAATTGTCTCAAATGTCTGCATGGGAAGCCACCTGAGCTGCTTTTCTGACAGGCTTGGTGAAGCTCCACATATGCTGAGACCTTAGTTGCTCCTGAAAAATAACTGATTGGTGGGCGGGACTCCAAAAAATAATTTTTTACACAAAATGAAATGTATGTAGACATCAACTTTGCTACTTTTGGTTCACATATTTAGGCATACACCTGTAGATCAAAATGTATTCAAGGTTATTGATAACACAATAAATGTTTTTGCCCCTGCTTGATTTTACTTCCATGGAAGTTTCACCTCCGTTTGGCCTGTCCCTACACTTAAATACTTGACACGTCGTATTTACTCAAAAGTTTAGCAGCGTTATTATTTTGATTGTTAGTGTGTTAATGTGTTAGCTTTTGAAATATTATTATACTATCTGGAGATAAACATTCTCACACCTAAACAAATATCAATGTCTTCCTAATTTAATTAATGTGCAGCAACATATCAGACAAACGGAAAGTGTCTGAGATGGGGGCCAGTTGGCCAGTCAGGCTAAGCCCTGCCAAAAATAAAGGTGATGATCTGCTTTCAGCTGACAGCTGTGGATGCTGATGAGGGTCCCAATGGGTTGATAAGCTACAGCATCCTTGCAGGGGCTCAGAAACACTTCACCATCAGTAACAGCACAGGGCTGATCACCGTGGTGCCCGGCGTCAACCTCACCATGGGACGCTCTTATGCCCTCACCATCCGAGCTGCGGACAACGCCTCACCCTCACGAAGGAGGTAAATGACTTCAAAGGCAGGAGTAAAGCAAAAGGGGTGCTTGTGATTTGCTTGTGATTATTCATATCTAGGGATTTTTTTGCAGGAAGAATGTAATGTCTTCCCTTAATTAAAATGCAACAACATATAAAAACACACAAAAGGAAAAGTGTCTGAGCCGAAGGCCAGTTGGTGTGTGTCAGCTGACAGTGGTGGATGGTGATAAGGGCAGATATTGCTGGTGATAACAAAAGTTATAGTGTAATGTTAATGTATTTTGTTTTCGATTTATATTTATGTAATTTATATGTATATAATCCAAGATGCCGCTGCTGGGTTCGGCCGTCCCGGCAGCTCCACTATGACTGTGCTTGTTTTTTGTGTTAATTTTGTTCTTCGACACACATTCTGTTCCTGGTGCTCCGGGTCTAACTCGCTATGACTTTGGTACACTTTTTGATATAGAACACTACATTTCTCTTACCTCTGCTGCTGTTTTACTCGACACTACAACATGGCCGAAGGAGATCCTCAGAGATGCGGGCAGCGACCCCCAAGGCCCACAGAGACAAAGGAGACAAAGGAGAAGGCGTTACCGGGGTCGACGAGCTGGGGCCTAGAAGAAGCTGTGTGCCAAAGCACATCATCCCCCCCTGCCCAGCATACTTCTACCCAACGTCCAGTGGCTTGAGAACAAGCTGGACGACATCAGGGTGAGGACCAGGTACCAGCGGGACATCAGGGACTGCAACATCTTCTGCCTGACCGAAACGTGGCTGATATGCCGGATCACATGGTAACTCCGTCTGATTCGTTCTCCGTATTCCGCTCGGACAAAACGGAGGAGTCCGGTAAATCACGAGGCGGGGGGTTTGCTTCATGGTCAACAACAGGTGGTGCAACCCTGGGAATATCACAGTCCTCTCCCGGTCATGCTCACCCCACCTACAGCTCCTCACCATTCTGTGTGGCCCGTTCTACCTCCCACGGGAGTTCACCTCGGTAACCATCTCTGCGGTTTACATCGCACCACAAGCGGACAATAACAAGGCGTTATCGGACCTCCACGATGTGTTGAGCGGCCACCAAAATAACCACCCAGATACCACCCTCATCGTGACGGGGGACTTTAACCGAGCCAGACTTAAGCACGTCATGCCCAACATGTCCATCAGCATGTCATCTGCCCCACCAGAGGAGACAGCACACTGGACCACTGCTATAGTCCGTTCAAGGGCGGTTACAAAGCCATCTCCCTACCGGCTTTTGGGAAATCGGACCACGCCGCCATCTTTCTCACAGCGGAATATAAACAAAGACTCCTCCAGGAGGCTCCGGTGACAAGAGAGGTCAGTCGCTGGACTGCCCAATCAGAGGCGACGATGCAGGACACGCTTGGTGACTGGGATGTATTTTAGTAACAGTACTTATGTTATATTATACTTATGTGCGTCGAATGAAAGATCGGCATCCATAATATAGGAAAAGTTCAGCAATGGTGTGGTTTCGGTTGGCTCCTTATTTTCATACCTAGAAGAAGGACCTCTGTTTTATCTGTTTTGAGCAAGGGAATGTTATGACTTTTATATCTTTAATTCAGTCCTCAATCTTTTTTAGTCTATGTTTGTCATCTGACGTGGCAGAGATATAAACCAACAATTATTATTTTATTGCCGTAGACTGCTAAGTTTGCTAGGAAATAACTAAATTCCGGTAAGAATTCTTGTAAGAGTAATTAGAAAAAAGAGATTTTATTTGTATCTAGATTAGATAGTTATGTTAAGGAAAAGAGTTTCAAAGGATGTGAGCATCAGCTCTATTTTCGGATTAATACTTAGGGCACTTCTGTGAATGGTTCCTGTGCCTCCCTCTCTACCGTTTAGTCTAGGTCAGTGTACGTAGTTGTCGCCTGTGGGAGATTTGTCAGGTCTAATCCAGGTCTCTGTAAGACATAAGGCATCAAGCGAGCGATCTGATGTGAAGTAGTCCCAGCTTTAGCTTTAAATCTAAGGTGCTGGGCTTGTTGGTTATTTGAGAGAGATTAATTAAATTATTAGAACACACTTTTTGAGTTGTCCTTCCTTTTTGAGAACTCAAGTATAACATGTACAGCATTAAGCTTTCACAGCACTGCCCAGATGCACAGTCTTACTTTGAGACGAGTGTTCATTTGTTGGTGCGGGGGTTCATGGGGCTGTTCTCCTGGTGCATCGAATGGGAACTCCGCCGAAGCATGGCATCCATAGCTGGCAGTTCTTGACTCAAAATTCTTGACTCAATTCCTGAAGATTGTGGTGGTTCCTTCCCACTCAAGAACAGCAGGGAATTTGTGAAGGTCTGGCCGTCCACAAACCCTGAAATCAGCAGTTCACCTTACAGTTGAAACACTTTGGCTAGCTGAAAATAACAAACAGGTTTTGGATGATGGAAGTTTAGTCTTGTCGCACAGGGCCCAAGTGCAGAACAAAGATCTAGGTTCCTTCATGAAGAGGGTGTCTGTAGGCACTTAGTCTCCCTTAGTGACCTCACCATAGCACAGTTCTGAGAGCCGAGTACAATGGAAGGATTTTTGCAGTGATTTTTAAAAGTTTCACTTGTTGTGATGTATGACTGTGTATGTGGTGTCTGGTCACTGTAACTTTCCTACACAGTCATAGGGGAGGACTGCCCCTCCCTACCTCTGGAGACGTGGTACTTACAATAACAAACAGTGACGCGCATATTTTTTTAGAACTGACCTTAGCTTTAGTGTCTTGAAATCTGTTTATGAGTCTGCTGTATCTTTCGCTCCATGAGACTGAATTGTTGTTTCACGTTTTGTTGCTTTCCAGCCACCGCAGTGGGAGACATCACAGACTCTCTCTCCGACAGACATTTTTAATGCAACTCGACTGTCCACTCTATCTTCCCATGCATTGCAGGGACGACTCAACCACAAAAATCGATTTTTTAGATGATCAATACTTGGCCCCTGATCAACCTATCAGTCTGTATACACACGCACTACAACCGATCTGTCTGAATACACATGCCCTACACTGGATATTAACAGACATTTTGACGTTGGAACCATGCCAGTATCACAAATAATGTAGGAGGAGAAGAGATGCCAAATTCCAGCTAAAAATAATAATATTAAAATAATAATAATAATAATAACTTAAGAAGAACATGAGTGTGATCGCTTCCGCAATCACACTAATAAGATAGCAATGTGAGTTCATGCTTCAGTTGAACTATTTCCTTCCTGTCAGTGGATCACCAGCTTCCTGACAGACAGAAAGCAGCTAGTGAGGCTGGGGGAGATCACTTCTGAAACACAGTCCCTCAGTATTGGTGCCCCTCAAGGATGTTTCCTTTCCCCATTGCTCTTCTCCCTCTATACCAATGACTGCGCCTCCAAGGACTCAGCTGTTAAACTCCTGAAGTTTGCAGACGACACCACCGTCATTGGATGGTGATGAGTCTGCATACCAACAGGAAGTTGAGCGGCTGGTACTCTGGTGCAGTCAGCACAACCTGGAACTGAACACGCTCAAGACTGTAGAGATGACAGTGGACTTCAGGAGACATCCCTCGACACTGCTCCCCCTTACCATATCAGACAGCCCTTGTGTCTACTGTGGAAACCTTCAAGTTCCTGGGTACCACCATTTCCCAGGACTTGAAGTGGGAGACCCACATCTCCTCCATCCTCAAAAAGACCCAGCAGAGGATGTACTTCCTGAGACAGCTGGGGAAGTACGGTGTTCCACAGGAGCTGCTGATCCAGTTCTACACTGCAGTCATGAGTCTGTCCTGTGCTCCTCCATCACAGTCTGGTATGGAGCAGCCACTAAACAGGACAGGAACATACTGCAGCGGTCTGTACGGACAGCAGAAAAGATCATCAGACCCCCTGCCCTCAATTCAGGACCTGTACTGCTCAAGACCCAGGAAAATCATCACAGATCCCTCATATCCTGGACACAGACTTTTTGACCTGCTGCCCTCTGGCAGACAATATAGAAGTCTGCAGACTAGGACCAGCCGACACAGGAACAATTTCTTTCCCCTCGCCATCACCCTCCTAAACAGCTGATCTGTCACACTGCTTCACACCTACAGTACTGCAATTGCACTTTATGGACACTTTGTGGTATATATCCTGTATTTTCTGTACATAAGATCTAGATTGTACATCATATTGTATTGTAATATAATATAACAAAATAATATATATATATAATATATATATAAATAGTATAAACATATGTACAAATATTTATATACATATATTAATATTTATCTTTATATTTATAAATATAAATCTATATTGCATATTCATATTGTAGATTGTATATTATTGTATATTATATTGTTCAGTATATTGTTCATTGTATATTTACATACTATTGTTGTTTCATACTGTTGTGCTTGAGAGACACCATCGACCGGAATCAAATTCCTTGAATGTGCTCACTCACATACTTGGCCAATAAACGCGATTCTGATTTTGATTCTGATTCACTTTGCTGTATAAATATCCTTGTTTAGCAACTATGCTAGACACTAATCACTAGTACACAAACAGTTTGATGTGTTGATCGGCATTTTTAGAACAATGATTTTCATTCTAATCACCTTAAAAAAGGCCTGCTTAACGTAACATTAGCTAATTTTAGTCTATGCATAATGTAACATTCTGGACTGATATGTTTTGATTTTATGGCTTACTTTTTAAAATGGCTATTTTATATTATGTTTAAAACTGGCTCAGATTATTTGTCAACCTCCATTATCTGAGCCACTTATCGTTGCTAGGGTAATGGAGTGTACTGGAGCCTAACCCAGCTCTCATAGGACAAAAGGCAGAGAAACACCCTGGACAGGTTGCAAGGCCATCACAGGGCAGACACACACAAAACCACACCCACATACACTCAGTCACACCTTGGGGCAATTTAGCATCTCCAAATCAACTGAAGTGTATGTCTTTGGACTATGTGATGCCTTTGTGATAGGCACATAACAGTTTACTCTCTGTTTATATATTTTATGTTTATTGTGAACAAATTATGCAGAAGATAAGATAAGATAAGATAAGATAAACCTTTATTAGTCCCACAAGTAGGAAATTTGCATTGTCATGGCAGAAAGT
>JBBPCZ010000115.1:26663054-26684706 GCA_037974445.1 Brycinus macrolepidotus | reverse complement strand
CTGATCCAAACAACCAATGACTTATAAAGAAAAATCATGAAAATTATCAGGGGTGCCCAAACTTTTGCATACCACTGTATAACAGAATGTCATGCAGACTTTCTGACATTCGCTTAACCATCCTGTTTTCTGACTAGACATCTGTCACATGTTCTTTATAGAGCCATCTCATTGTCCAAGAGGGAAGTAAGGGACTTTTAAAACTGCATATGTGCTAGACAAGAGTATACACATTTTATTTGGATTGGATTTAAGCCTCAGAAATGACACACACACAAGAATACTTCCCTTATGGATTGTCATGGCACCTAAATTAGCGACCATTAAATGAAAAGACACAAATCGGAAAGATTAGTGGGTCATGAAAGAGTCATTCATGTTTCAAAAGAATTGTATTTACAATGTAATTAGAATACAAAATGAGAGAGCACTAGCAAGCCTAGTAAGCAGTATTAAAGTAGTCACTCAAAAAATCTATTTAAAAAAATCCCTAATTATGTCTCAAACAATAATGGGATTGCTTTACTCATTACTTTCTAAAAACCCATACTCATCTGTACCAACTGCAAAATGCAAGAAAAATCAATAGTTCATTTCGTTACATTATTTAGCAAGAAATAGCCAATCACAGTAAAAAGGCCGGTCACTATCCTTGCCTCTGCTCTGAACTTGGTTAAAATTGTGAATGGCAAATGCTGGCTGAAAACACCCAGCAGAAAATAGTTAGGAAATAGTCAGTAGGAAAAAGGTTAAGAAAGAAAATTAATAAATTGTAAAAAAACAAACAAACAAAAAAAAAAACAAAGAAAGGGGTTAAGGGGTTGAGGGGTTGTGGCTCACTCTTTGTCAGCACTGGAATCTTTATTCATATAAACAGAATGAGATAATCCAACAGATTGCTCATGGGGTTTACGGCGGTAGAAATTTTGCGTTTTGCATTTGTGTGTGTGTGTATATATATATATATATATATATATGTCATGGCCAAAAATATTGGCACCCCTGCATTTATGTCAGAAAACGCACCACTTCTCCTAGAAAATTGTTGCAATCACAAATGCTTTGGTATTGTCATGTTTATTTCTTTATTGGCACTGGACGAACACAAAAAAGCAGAGGGAAAAAAAACCCAAATCTGAGACTTTCCACACAAAACTTCAAAAATGGCCTGCACAAAATTATTGGCACCCTCAGTTAATACTTGGTAGTACACCCTTTGGAAGAAATAACTGATTGTAATTGCTTTCTGTAACAATCAGTGAGTCTTTTACATCTCTCCACTGAAATTTTGGACCCCTCTTCCTTTGCCAGCTGCTCCAGGTCTCTCAGATTTGAAGGGTTCCTCCTCCCAACTGCTGTTTTTAGATCTCTTCACCGGTGCTCTATGGGATTTAGATCTGGACTCATTGCTTGCCACTACAGAACTCTCCAGCGCTTTGTCTCAAACCATTTCTGGGTGCTTTTTGAAGTATGCTTTGGGTCATTGTCCTGCTGTAAGACCCATGACCTCCGACTGAGACCCAGCTTTTTGACACTGGGCCCTACATGGCCCTACAGAAGGATTGTGGCTTCCACAGGTAAATTTTAGCAAACTCCAATCTGGCTTTTTTATGTTTCTGTGTCAGCAGTGGGGTCCTCCTGGGTCTCCTGCCATAGCGTCCCTTCTCATTCAGATGCCAACGGATAGTGCAAGCTGACACTGTTGTACCCTGTGGCTGTAGGTCATCTTGAATTTGTTTGGCAGTTGATTGAGGTTCTTTATCCACCATTCGAACAATTCTTCGTTGTAACATTTCATCAGTCTTTCTCTTTTGTCCACGTCCAGAGAGATTAGCTACAGTGCCATGGGCTGTAAACTTCTTTACAATGTTGCAGACAGTGGACACAGGAAAATTAAGATCTCTGGAGATGGACTTGTAGCTTTGGGATTGTCCATGCTTTTCTATAATTTTGGTTCTCAAATCCTCAGACAATTCTTTGCTCTTCTTTCCTTTCTCCATGTGGTACACACATACACTCAAAAACAAGATTGAGTCAGCATTTCTCCATGTTATATGGTTGCAAGTGGGAATTTCCATATTGCCAGCACATTTTAGTTGCTAATTACAAGTTTAATTACAAATTAAAGGAGCATCAGATGCTTGAAATACAATTATTTCTTACAATTCTGATAAGGTGCCAATAATTTTGTCCAGGCCATTTTTGAAGTTTTGTGTGCAGTGTCTCATATTTGGGTTTTTTTCCTCTGCTTTTTTGTGTTCTTCCAGTGCCAACAAAAGAAATAAACATGGGAGAAGTGGTGCATTTTCTGACATAAATTTGTGCATTCTTGTAGAAACACTGGACAAAAAAAAAATGTAATGTTAGAATAAAAATTATCAGTTTTACTGTTAGTGTAGTTGAACATTAACTGAAAATGAATGGCAAGTAAGTTCAGATGTCAGAAGGTTCCTCCAAACTTTTGATGGCCAGTGTACAATATTTTCTCTTGGGCAAGCAAATTCAATTAATTAACCAATTCACCTTTCATTGCACTTTCCAGGTGTCTGTGGTCAACCAGCTTGACATGCAGGTGGTGGTGTCCAATGTGCCCCCCACTGTGGTGGAGCAGAATAAAGAGCAGCTGATTGGGTAATGACTTGATTTGATTATTCTCAGCTCAGCAGTGACACTTAGGTGTTTAAAAGGCTGTTTTTTTTGCTGCCGCATTAAAGAGTTAAATGCTTGAAATTTCCTTCCAAGACAACTATAAATAGCAATGTTCCCTCCTATATATAAAAATTATAAAAAAAGTTATTTCTCTAACTGTTATCTAATTGTTCTAATTGTATCAAGTAACCCCTGTCCCAATACACCAGTCCCAGATCATCATGGAGCAGATGTGTTAGGGCAGAGAATGTAGCCCATGGGTTATTTCAAAGTGCGAGTATGCAGAAATCTGTCACACTTTCATATGTGCTTCTATATCTAATCCATATCTGATACATGTAAAATGTCTCTGATGTGTAAAATGTGGGCTCTTTCAGGTGTGTTCACACTAAGGGCAGGAGGGACTCCAGAACTAAGGATGAGAACCATTGTCATAGACACAAATTAGGGTGGAGAGCTGGCAGCCAATGATATTTTTCTGCATTTGCATTTCTCTCTCTCTCTCTCTCTGTCTCTCTCATTGTAGGATACTGGAGCGCTATGTGCAGGACCAGATTCCAGGTGCCAAAGTGGTGGCAGAATCCATTGGGCCGCGACGATATGGGGACACACACGAGCAGGAGGACTATGCCAAATCTGACCTTCTGGTGTATGCCATTGACCCCCTGACCAACAGGGCTCTCTCAAGACAGGAACTGTTCAAGTGAGCCTCTTTTATGCAACCCCATTTATGGGATTTAACCTTATAGTCAATGTAAGATAAAAACTCTTTCCCCATCTCCCAACCTTCACCTATCCATAACTTTACTTCCAGAGGAACTGTTAACAGTCTTTTCTCTTCAAAGCTACGCTTCAAACTTCATAAAAGACTGCTCATTCAAAAAAAATTTCTCAGGCTAGCACATTTTGGTGCAGTTATAATTGCCTCCACACTACAATGTTTTCAAACAAACTTACATTATTGCTTCTACAGTTCTGATAAAGGAGTGCAATGCAGTGGCTGTCACATTGAAGAATGTGATTTAAATTCTGGGATGTTTTTTCATGCGAATGCTTTATGTAAAGAGCATTTGCCTTAATCCTCAATGGCTCACTTGTCACTGTAATTAGCTGGCTCTGACTTCAACATTTCTATGGCTTATGCTGGCTTCTTAACAATCTGTGAGATACCAGCTTCCAAATGACACATACTCTCAACATTCTGACAGACCGACCCTTCTGCAGTTGTCTTCCCATGCTGAAGTGCCCGAGTCAGTTACCACCAGTTAGAAAAAATGTGGTTTATTTTGTTGGACTAACTATAAAAGATAAACATCCAGCACCTTCTAGTTTCTTTACAGCTACAATGTAGATCAACACAGTTTATTCTTCTGCTCCTCCAGGTTTCTGGATGGGAAGTTACTGGACATCAACAAGGAATTCCAGCCTTACCTGGGTCGGGGTGGACGCATCCTGGAGATTAGAACGCCTGATGTTGTGCAGAATGTGAAGAAGGCTGTGCAGACTGTGGGATACACAGAAGGAGCCTTGCTGACCTTGGCCATCATCATCATCATCTGCTGCATACCAGCCATCCTCATCGTCATTGTTACTTACCGACAGTGAGTAGCCAGTCACAGCCAGTGACTAACTAGTGTGTGTTGGTCATCATACCTGCAATTTACATGGTCAAATATCAGTGTATTAATTTTTATTCTGTTCCACTTATCACAATTAACAAATTAATTCTGTCTTATATTTAAATAAAAAATTCCAGATTATAGGTAATCATTTGCACAAGTAATTCAAAATGTAGACAGTATGTGACGAAGCAAGAAAATCCTTCTTCCTTCACAGAATTAATTTATTTCCTTGGGTAAATTTTGAAGCATCCATACTAGATGCTCCACACAATTTGTCTTGCTGTAACAAAGCAGGCAAAATTATTGTATTGACAAAGAATGTCAGCCTAAAAACTGTGGAACGACCTCCAGTATAGATGAGTAAAAATTAATTAAAAAGAGACTGCTTACTCATCTGGAGCACACATGTATGTATATGACAAATGAATTTGACAGTAAATAATAGTACAGGCTTGCCCTCACTTACTATCAGAGATGCACATACACACCAAATTAGGCAAATCTCAGCACAGAAGAGTTCTTTGAAAATGTAAAGCAAAAATGTGTAGGTGTTAATTTTTTTTCAGTTCAGTGATTATATCTGAAAACGGCAAATACTCATGGCAGATCAGTACAGACTATCCAGGATGCTGTTGGATAAAGTTAATAAAATATAGTCTATTAAAGATGTTTTCAGTATGTGATAAACTGGCAGAGAAGGATGAGTTTGAGTTTGAGGTTGTGCCTGTTGTACCACTGAGCTAGGCAGATAATGTCATTAGTATCAGCATCAGATTTGGAACAGCTGTAACATAACAGACAGCCGAGTATCAGACAATTACACAAACTGTTCACCTATTGAAATGACCTCTAAGATCCCTAACCAGATTCCTCTGTGACACCTTAAACACCTATGAGTATTTCGCAGTGGCTAGAAAATACCGCCTATTGTTCTATTTAGCTGCATAGTGCTAAATATTCCACTGCATTTTGCAAACAGTGATGCCAACTTTAGTCACATCTTCATGAGAATCCTTAATGTTAGGTATGTATGAACCTTTCTCTCAGATTCACAATGGTAACACCTTGTAGAGCTGGCCTGGTCTTCTGTTTATTCAGCATGAAAGCAGATTAATTACTGCTACTGGAGACAAACCAGAGACGCTGGTACAGTAAAGAGAAGATTTCGCTCCATTCGCAAAACGTAATGACAGGGGCAACGATCAGAGAAAGCCAGAGAGGTTTGAGCAAAGAGATAAAGGTCTGCTTCTAGGAGCCATGTCTTTGTGAAGGAGCAGTATAAAACATAACTGCAGGAAGGATGAGAAGAAATCACCAGAGGCCTGCTGCAGTTGTGTTCTTTAGAATATCACTGTGCCAAGCTCTTTATTTTTTCAGTGTGTTTATGATAATGCTTGGTGATGTAATGAGGTGATGTCTTTCTTTTTCCCCATGATGCATTATCTGCAGATTTAAAGAGTAAGTACTGAAGTAAGCATGAAAGCTGGAATGCATATCTCTTTTTCTTGTACCAGATTTGTTGCTAAATGCAATTATAGACTCCATTAGGCATTTAAAAGAATCAGTTTGTCTGTTTGATATTGCCTTCTAAAATGATAAATGAGAAATATGCTCATGAGACAAGTTCTTTAAGACCAGCTGCAACGGGTGTTGTTTATTTATGAGTGCATGTATAATGTATTGGCCTTGCTGTGAAGAAAAGCTAACGCCATAACTTGTTGAATCCATCAACTAAAGGCGACAGGCCGAGTGTGCCAAAACAGCCAGGATCCAAATGGCTCTCCCAGCTGGCAAACCCGGTATCGTGGCAACCAGCAATCTGTATGAGGAACTTGGCGATGGTACCATGTAAGTTTTTTTTGATATTTACTGTTATCCTGAGAATCAACAACACTTCTGTTTCAGAGCTATTTGACACCTGGTCCACATGCACTTCAAACACATTTTAACTGAGCTTGAGTAATTTTTATTGAGTTTGGGTAAAACTCTTACACTGTTCTGTGCATGTGAGCATCTAGCCTCTGCAATTTTATATTCAAATAAAACACAATCTTGTTTTGAGAAATTTAAGGTCTAATTAAAATTAAATATCAGTGTTTAAGATTATGGTTAATTGAGGCAACTGAAATGCAAACACCTCACAGGAAAATCACTGTTATGAAGTGTAATTTTGCTCTGCAGCAGGGTGGTACTTCCCTGTAATTAGGACTATTAATGAATAGAAATTTCTGCAGGTTTTTTTTTTCAATGTAAATTTTAGTGCACCTCATCAAGTATGTCAAGGATGTCTAATGTTAACCATCTGTCTATCTGTAAATAGTATTTTACCCCCCATGTCCCAGGAAATGCTGTAGTTGTTCTCAATTACAGCAAACACAGTGTATTTGTGATGCAAAAAGCTATCATCGCCATCACCATTATTCTTTGGCTGTTCCATACCTAAACAAAAAACATTCAATATTTGTATTTCATCCTTTCTTTTCTGTCTGTCATTTCTATCCTATCTTGAATATCAGGCCTAAGTAAGTACACTTTATTGCTATTAACATTAGCTGCCAAACGTATGGTGAGTGCTGCATAAAGTATCTGTATGATTGGTAGATGTGGGCTCTTGAGGCTTTTTCTGTAGGTTGTAGTCTTATTATAAGATGCTCTCTTACATGCAGTAGCAAACCTTTGTCTATGTATATCAGATTGTGTTGGATTAGCATATGCTACACATCCTTTCACTGGATCTGGACACCTCCCTGATGTATTATAGAGCACCTATGGATGTGCAATAACTTCTGCCAGTTTAGCCATATATTAGTTGCATAACTGGTTTCTCCTCCCTACTCACCCGTCCTTGCCAGCCTCTTCCTCTCTTCAAGATTCTAACTCTTATTGTCTTATTGTGCTGTTATGGTGAGTGCAGGAATAAACGGTGTGTCCTAGAAGAAGGCGATCGGCAACGGCTCATCAGTACATTTGCTTCACGTGCCATCACAGCACACAAGCAGTCCACAGCTAACGGTATCCTGCTGAACAACCTCCCCCGGTCTGAGAGCAACATAACCTTCCTGTCTGATGAGAATCCTCTGACCACCACTAACCCACTGTACCATGACGATACCAATGTCAGCAGTCCAGACGATCTGGGAAAATCCCAATGGTGCCGGGACCTCCTGGGCTTACACTCACCTGGCATCAAGGGTCTGAAGAGCTTGCGCTTCCCGTCCAGTCGATCTGAGCATTCATGGACATTGCCCTCCAGGCTGTGCAAGCGGGAGGCCAGTGAGGGCCTGAGGAGCAGACCGGTTGTTATGGACCCTGTGCAGTGGGAACTGCATCTTCTGAAGATGGAGCTGAAAGACAGCAAGGAGCATCTGGATGCTTTTGCCACCCTAGCTGTTGAGGGCCTAGAGCCCAAACTGACAGTCAAAGAGCAGGCCCGGCAGTTTGAGCAGCAGGCCCTGCAGGAGATGAGGCAGAAACAGGGACGTGACTCCCGGGGTTCCTTGTCTGCGGACTACTTTCTCCCTGCATCTGAGGCACTGCAGTCCATTACCATAGGAATAGGGAAGGATGGTGACCCTCCAGCCATTATAATCACCCAGAGTGATGGTACACCACCCCCAAGTCACAAGCCTACACCACCAGGCTTACGGAAATATGGCAGCCTATCTGCCTACATTGGGGAAGAGGCCTATGAGGTTAGTGTAGAGATCATCCCGGATCCTCCCGATGTACCCGCACCTCGGCCACCAACAACTTCGCCACCCCCAAACTCTCCATCTTGTGTATCTCCTCTGACCAGTCCCCCTCCTCAGTCTATACCTTTACCACCTCTCCCCACCCCTCCTCCCCCTCCTCCTCTGCCTCCTCCCTCTTCCCCCACTGCATCTCATTCTCAGATTGCCTCCCCATTTGTCCTTCCTCTTTTGCCCTCAGTGACATCCCTTCGACCAGTGTCCTTACGTCACCCACCACCACCGCTCCCAGCTGAGGCTCCCAAGAAAGAACTTAAGGGGATCCTTAAAAACATCCAGAACATAGCAGACATAGAGAAATCCGTTGCCAACATGTACAGTCAAATAGACAAAAAACAGCGGATGTCAAAGATGGCACCAAAGCCACCGGTGACAGTGGAGTCAGAGACAGGCAAACCAGAGGTGGATCCTGTGGAGAAGGCAGAGAAGCTCAACAATCCAAACATGGACTCCATTGTGGAAGAGCTGGAGAAACGCTTCCCCTCTCAGTCTACTATCCTGTGACTCTCTACTATCCTGTGACACATCTCATCTTTTTCTCTCCAATTTCTCAATGATTTGTTTGACGTCCTCATATTTGTTGTAATGTTTTTACTCAGCTCATTTTTATCATTGTGTTTTCACGCTACTGTCAAATTATATATCCTGTGCTCAAGTCATTCGTTTTTGAATATGGACCCCATTTAACCAGTTCAGAGAGGCGAAGCTGTTATAGTGAGTATTTGTGTTTCATGATTTAGAGTAGATTAAGTAAGTAGATTATGGAATGTGCGTGAAAGTTGAATGAGTCATTTGCAACCATAACAAGTCTGTTTTATATCAGAAAATTACACTATATGTCAAGAAGTTGGCAGACACTTTCTCATGCTAATTTACTCCACACTTTACTGCTGTAATGCTGTATCCTGGAATGCATTTAAACTAGATCTTGGAACATTGCTGTAGAGGATTTCATTGCATTCAGAGGATTAGTGAGGTCAGGTACTGGTGTTGGATGATTAGCCACAAACACCACTTATCCTCATCCTAAAGGTATCCACTGGTGCACCATCACTACATCAAATGCCGTTTCAGTGCTCTAGGGTGCTAGGGGGGCTTTGTATCCTTCTAGCTGATGTTTGGCATTTTGCATGGTGACCCTAGGGTCATGTGTTGTTACTCAGTAGCATCCCTTCCCATTGGCAGTGCTTTTCCAACAAACTATGTATGCTCAGTCAAATAGCTGTATCAGCAATGGGTACAACTTAAAGTAGTTGAATTCATAAATTTGAAGGGGTGTCTGAGTTCTTCTGGACATGTGTACTTGTGTTGACTATTTTATACTCATGCTTGTGAAAATTGGGCTATACTTTAGTCTTGCTGCACTGAATAAATGTCCTCCATAAAGCTTTTCACTGGGTACATTGCATGCTCTTTCCTCAAACCCATCTTTCTCTCTCTCTCTCTCTACTTGTGTTAGCACCGACTGTATAGGTTTGCAGCCTCATGCATTATGTAAATGCCTTCTCAACAAAGTCATATGGCTCACATACAGGTTGGAAAACCTGAAAACAATCACACTCTCTCCGCTTTAATGCCAAGAAATAAAAAGTGAAAGAAACCATGCTACCATATTGAGAGTGAGAGTGGGTGCTGCTGGCTGAAGCTGTATTTCAGAAGATGGCGGTCACTCACAGTAGCCAACCCTTCGTTTAATTTACTTCTCAAGTGCCTCCATTACAGAACAAGTGAGTCTCTTACTGAAAGGACGTCTGTTCAGAAAATCACTGACTGAAGAGGAATGAATAATATGAGAAAGGAACCTATCTCAATGTTAAATGCCTATGATGCTCCATGGCTCTGCAACCTTAGCTGTTAAAGGTACTAATTGGCTGGACAAGTCAGAATGTGAGTGGTTTTAATTAATCACAGATGTGCATCTGGCCTTGTATCCCCTGCTTCATCTTTCAAACAGCAACACGGCACATTTGATTCAACTATTGTTTCCTTAATCCTGTCTTTAATTAGTGCTCCATTATTGCATGGATCCTGCATCATCATAGATGCTTATCATCACCTTATATCAATATAGCCATCATCCACTATTATCAAGGTTCAAGGTTACTTTATTTTCATCAGCAGCTGTGTACACATACATAGTGTGATGAGAATGTTTCTGTACAGAACATGGTGCAACAGATAGCAACATTCAACAGAGTGCAAGACAGAAACATTGAAAACAACATAATAAATAAAATAAACACCACAACAATGTAACGGTAATGTAATATAACAGTATAGTGTAGATGCTATGTAAACCTTCAGAGTGACTAGTACTGCACCATAAGTATGATTATTGCACAGGAGGCCGTTAGCAGCATTGAACAAAGTACAAAGGATGACAGGAACGATACAATAAATTGAAAATATAGCAATGTAACTGCAGCGTCAATGGGGTGTAAATCCAAGACAATACAATAATTAGGCAGTACAGGAATGTAATAGTAGTGTGAATGGGATGTACATCTGAGACAATACAGTACTATGTTTTTCATGTTTTTTTTTCTTTTCTTTTCTTTTGTTACTCACTGGAGCTTATGAAAATAGGTTTTCATTAAAAATGTTTCCATTTTAGACACAATCATTTTTACATAATTTTATATTGTTTTATGTTTTATTTATCTTTGATCTAATGAAAGCTATTATTGTCACTGCACAGCAGCTGGGGCAGTCCTGTCAGACTTGTGTGATTATGAAATGGCAAATTGTGAACCAATTCACCTGTTTTGACTTTGCTTGAGTGTTAACTCAGAACTTGATGGTTCGGATGAATTCAGGTTCAGATAGAATGTTGTCAGGCTTGGTTCAGGTTTGGATGCTCTGTGTTGGGTCAGACAGAAAATTTTTTGGTCTGTGTTAGGGATCAAATTTAAAAAACATCAGGCTCTTTTAAAGATCTCATATCCACCATACAATATTATTTAAATAGGTTCTCTGGTGTTCTCCAAAAAGATGTTGCTAGGACCATGACACATTTGTGATATGAGAGAGTGAACAAGAGACATCTTTATTGCTTCAAAAAGACAGAGAAACTCCGTTAAGACAAAGTAGCGTTGACTTTGGTCAGGATGTTTCTGTGTGGATTGCACCACATAAACCAAATCAAGCCAGCTCTGAATATTTCTTTTTCCCTAGGTTATGTTACAGTAAATGCTTTACAACATTTAATAGTTCTTCAAGCTGACATATGTATTATGTAATAAAAATAAG
The DNA here is from genome assembly GCA_037974445.1 of Brycinus macrolepidotus. NCBI lineage: Eukaryota > Metazoa > Chordata > Actinopteri > Characiformes > Alestidae > Brycinus > Brycinus macrolepidotus. The sequence goes on along the minus strand of JBBPCZ010000115.1, from coordinate 26,673,437 downwards.
GCTGTTTTTAATGTTTAATATTTTTCATGTTGTTCCTACAACACTACAATGGACCATCCACCAGGTCAGTCCCCCTGAGCTTTCAGAGAAGCAGTGCTATTGTGGAGATTCACAATTTCCAGAAGTCTGTAGACACCTGCTATTTTAACGTTTCTTCTGAAATCAAGGTATTAAATGGGAGTTTGTGCTCTCTTTACTCAACTCTACTGTTCTGCAAAGGCTTTAAACTAGATGTTGGAACATTGCTGTGAGGATCTAATAATATTCAGCCAAAAAGAGCTTTAGTCAAATCAAGTGGTAACATTTGATTTGATCTTTCAAACTTATTTAATGGTACTCCATCACTCCATTATACTTGAGAGCTTTCAACCCCTCTAGCTGATGCACTGTGATTATGTGTGAGTTGTGTGCACAACTGATAGCCTTAAGATTAGCTGATTTCACTAATTAGGAGTGTTTGGATACATTTGGATATATAGTGTGCATTATTTTATGGCCAGGCATAAACAGTAATGTCTGACCTCCTCTAGGCAGACCTAGAGAGCCTAGCAGAGAAAATGTGATTGGTATTATTGTTATTGTCACAGACAATTTTAAAGTCTTATATACACACACGCGCGCACACACACGTACGTACATGTGACATGACTAGAGAGAGAAAGTCATGCATTATTTTGTGATGACTCTTCATTACATTCCTCATTACTCTCCCATCGAAGAACAATTGCCGTAATTTACACCCAGTGGTCAGCCACCCGAGTGGAATTCTAAGTAGCAACACAAACAGAGAGATACTGCATGTCTCTTATTCCCTCTCTCTCGCCTTACTTTCTTCTCTCCTGTCTTCAGTGGATAGAAGCATTACTTTACATCGTTCTTTCTAAGATTGGTCAGATATGTTGTTCTTTCACTTTCTGTCTGAAGTTGTGTTAATTCAAAGACCCAGTGTTTGAGCCTATAGGCCAGGGGTCACCAACGTGGTGCCCCCAAGGACCACATGAGTAGCCCACGGACCCATTCTAAAAATAGCACAACTCATTAGTGAGCAGCGTCTAACATTTAATTTTATCCTGTTGCTATTCTTTTTTAATCACATATATACAATATCTATAAAAAAACATTTAAAACATGTTTATTATACATGAAGTTTAGATAAGTTTAGGTTAACTGTTCTAGTGTATCAAACTGGTAGCCCTTCGTATGGTTCGGTACCCGTGAAGTAGCTCTCAGTTTCAAAAAGGTTGGTGACCCCTGCTATAGGCTATACTTTCCCCAACAACAATGGACACTATCTAGCCAGCAGGGTGGCTCAAACCTAAAAACTGGCAATAAGAAAAGTCCAGAAAAGTAATTCAACAATTTAAACACTCATGTACAGTAGGTCAGTTAACCAAAAACCCAACACTGATCCATGATGCAAATGGCGTTCAGAGGTGTAGCCAGCAAGTCTTGAATTTCGGAACAATGTCCCTGCGATTCCAGTGCCTGAGTTGTCTAGGCTTTTTTTTTTTTTTTTAGCTGTTTCACCTACCAGGATGTCTACCTTTTTCTCCTCCATCTTCTATGTATTCCACACTTTAAAGTGTCTGCTTTCTCTTGGATCCACTCGCATTTGCACACAGAACTTGAAGTCATAGAAACTCATTTCATTATTCTTTATAAAGACATTATTCTCATCACCATCACAAAAGGAAACATTGTTTCATAACTATTCTCAATCTTATGAATTTAAATTTGCAAAAGGTTGTAGACCACTTCAGAGAAAAGCTTTGTCTTTTAGCTACAGAAAGTGAAAACGTTTGTAGGCATTACATTGAAGTGGTTTATCCTGATAATCTGACTGATGTACTGTTATCTCCTCGCAGGAGAGGATATGGACATCAAGAGGTATGTTTTTTTATTCCTTTGAATGAAATTTATGCCTTTGGTTTTGGAGACCATGTTTAACAGTTTATGTGGGCTGATGTAACAATTTTGAATGCTGACATTTACTTTACCTGCTGCTGACAGTTGGATCTGTCCATCTTTGCCTTTATAGACATTAAATTACTTGTTAGCCATGGGTTTAGTTTAGGAGCTTCTAGGCCTTTGAATTACAAGGCCTAGGTACATGAATATGAAGATAACACAGTCTTTGAATGAAAATATCTTCGCTCTTCCCTGTATTTCTGACCTTTTCTCTGTTATTTCCTCCATACTTATGAAGTGTAATATTTCTCTCTTTTCTGTTATTTCTGCTCTGATTCCCTTATGGCTCTTCTGAAGCAACAGCAATTGCTCCAGCCCTCTCTCTTGAGACCGGAGGTATCTTATCCTGTTAGAAAGATGAACAATGTCCCAATATATTGCACCACTCACAAGTGTTTTCATATGCATCTTTAATACAGGCTTCAGGACACTAAACTGTCACATAAAGTGGGATATATGTATTTACAAAACTATAAAAGCGAGCTTTGATATGAAATATGCTATGCATATTAGCCTTTTTCTGCACTGGTGAGTGGACTATACATTTGACATCATTTAGAGAACATTTCTAGCTCTAAAAGGACTTATCCCTCCAAGAAGTAAAATGTTATTTATGTTAAAAGAAGTGTTCAGTGAAAAATCTAATCAAACACATTTTCCACTAGATTAGTGGAAGACATTTTAGTGTCTAAATGTTTCTTCTTTAGTTTAAAACTGCAGCTACTAGGTTAATGTAGCTAACAAACACTAGAGCCCAATAGTCACCTCCAAACAGTCCATAAAAAAATACATTACCAGAACTTCTCTCAACGAGCTCTAACCACATCTAGGTCTGCATTAAGGTTGCACAAACTTGTCAGACTTGGCTTACTGTAAACTTTAGAAATAATCAAGACCTCACCACTGCAGGCAGCCCTTTCATACAACCCCAGGACTGGTATTCACAAAGCAAATCAAAGGACTGAATAATAAACCACATGAACAAGTCTGCTGAACCCTAAGGTTTGAGCAGGATGAGATGTATTTTTACCAAAAATGGCATGGGTTAATTTGGTAAAAACTATTCAAGTGTTTCTTCCAAGTGTTTCTTAGTAACATTAGTCTCACACCTCTAACATTAAACTAAAGAAGCAAAGAAAAATTGGACACCAACCATGTCTTGGCTGATTGACTACGTCTGGGTTAAGTGGAAATTGTGTAATTTCTTTGCAAAACTATTTCTTCAAGTGGAGGCTGCCCCTTAAATTTCACATTCTTCTCTGGGGAACACTGTGAAATCTAATGACTCCTGCTCTGACCACAGGAACTGTCTATGGAATCTGGCATCGACCCCGGCCAGGATAATTATACACAGGATTACTATAATTATGACCACAGGTGAGTGTGTGTTCAGCATGTTCAGACCATACCACCATCCACACACCAGGGCTTTTGCACCCCCTCATCCTGTACTCCTTTTTAACAGCTCTTAACCACCACCCCCACACCCAGTATTGGAGCTCAAACTGAAGTGCTCTTTACCAAACCTTTGAGTACATGAGCTGATATTATTGTTAAATATGGAATTACAAGTGCCATATTTTACGTCTGAGTCAGTGGAGCTGCTGCTGGCATCTTCTTTTACTATAATAGCCAAGCCAATTATTCACTGAGCTGTGTATAGTGAGAATTGTCCATACAGCATCTCACTGAAAAAGAGAAAGATTAGAAATGCAGATTTAATTATATGCTGTGAATTAACGGCTAAGTTAAAATCAAATACATATTCACAAAACCAAAGTGAGAATAATAATTTCAAAGGATGATGAGATCTAAAGCCTCTAAAAGCCTCTAAAAGAAAGAAGTTGAAATGCATGAGATCTCATCATCTTTTAAAATAATTATTCTCACTTTGGTTTTGTGAACATGTATTTTACTTTGATTTTAACTTATTATCTAACTAAACAGTTAATTAAAATAATTTTGAGGTCTGTCACATCACCACTGGAAATTTTGTTTCTGTAGGGACTGATTTCACATGTGTCAGCTTCAATAAACAAGACAATAAATGTTTGTTCCAGTGATAAGATGGTCTCTTTATTAATCTGAACTGAATTTAGGTTTAAACAGTCTTATCCTCAGCAGGGATACTTAGTCAGAGCTTGCTGTTGCCTTACCCAGTGTTACAGCACCATTGAGATCCTATAAGGAGAAAATATAAGGGTGCTTTAAATAGAGATCATAACTAGATAATAATCTATATTATCAATCATTTCCAATGACATTCTCCAAGAGGAATCTAGGAGGTGTAGATCCCCCAAAACTTGTGGCCACAGTTCTGGTAGCTTGATATGGTCATCAATGGCAGTTGTTTGCAGAATAAAGAAGGAAAGACCTTAGCAAAAACATCTGGGGAAGGTCCTACATCAAATCAGCATTTCCAAAAAGCCACATGCTCAGAGTATTTTTCTAAGCAGCACAAACAGCATTACAGACAGCTCAAGTGAGGGGAAGGCTTCTGTTTCCCAGGCAACTAGAGATTCGTAGAGGGAGTCACAGAGTTTCCCCAGTGACTCTCAAGAGACTGGTGCAAGGCAGAGGTTTTCAAAGATGCTATTTGGGATCCCTGTGCAGCGACAGCCTTATTAAAGTGATAGTGATCATTCTGTCATACATGAACACACCACAGCACACAATGTGAAGAGCACGAAATTCTTTCTCTGCATTTAACCCATTCACCAAGTGAAGCAGCGGGCAGCCAGGAACACAGCGCCCGGGGAGCAGTGTGTGGGGACAGTACCTTGCTCAAGGGTACCTCAGAGGTGCCTAGCAGCTCTTGGGAATTGAACCCACGACTTCCTGATCGCAGGGCGAGCGCCCTAACCACTAGGCTACCAGCTGCCCTGGGTATACTTAAAGGCTCTGATTAAGGGTTTTAAGGGATACTTAAAACCCTTAATCAGAGCTTGCTGTCGCCTTGCTACCCAGTGTCACAGCACCATAGAGGTCCTGTAAGGGGAAAATATAAGAGTGCTTTAAATAGAGATCATAACCAGTTAATAACTATCAGAGTCTTGAGACATGACTCTCACTAAGGCTTTAGCTGTTTACTGTTGCTGCACATTGTTTGTAAATTAACGACATGAATTCCATGGGCTACAATGTCTACAGAGTGGTAAAAATACAAAATTATTACGCTATGCATGCCAGAAGGTATGTTTGACACTGCTACTGTGTGTTTGTGTGTGTGAGAGTGCTTATAATATGTGTAGTAATTCCTCCATTTATGTCTTTCAGGTACGAATTGCCTCAGTATGGCAGTCACAGGAAGCTAATCTCTCCAGCTGGAACATACGATGAGTATGGGGAGGTGATTGTGGAGGATGATGGCAGCTGTTACTACAGTCCTCATGAATCAGAAGGAGAGGTAGATCACATTTTGTATTCTTTCCATGCTAATATTGAGAACTAGTCAGTAATATCAATATTGCAGTGAATTGAAATGATAGATATTTGAACTGATTTCCATAACCCTTTACAATAACAATAATAGCAGTATGGACTGTAACAGGTTGCCCGGCATGGTAGAAGGCTGACCCTACCTTCAGGTCTGAGTCCACACAAGCCTGCTAAAATAGTTCCTAAAGATCTACCTTCCAGGCCACAGCAGTCCCAGCCGAAGCCAGCAGAGGTCACTGCATCCCATTGCAGCTCAAAGGCTGTGACCAAACTCAAAGCAGTGATGAAACTAAGCAAACTGCTTGCCACAGGCAAAACTTCAGGCCTGCCAGCCCCTCTCCATGCTCCATGGAAGAAAGCCAGAATATCTCCCATGACGTTCTCCAAGAAGAATCCAAGAGGTATAGATCCCCTTAAAATAATGCGAGGCCACAGTTCTGGTAGCTTGGTCATCAGTGGCAGTTATTTATGGAATAAAGAAGGTGAGACCTTAGCAATAACACATATGGGGAAGGTCCTACATCAGATCAAAGAGCCACATGTTCAGAGAATTTCTCAAAGCAGCACAAACAGCATCACAGACAGCTCAAGTGAGGGGAAGGCCTCTGTTTCCCAGGCAACTAGTGATTCGGAGAGAGAGTCACAGACTTTCCCCAGCAACTCTCAAGAGACTGGGTGCAAGGTGGAGGTTTTCAAAGACAATGCCATTTGGGAACCCTGTGCAGAGAAAAACAGTGCTATGTCATCCACACATACTTGTTCAAACAGACAGCAGGAAGTGGCATATATGAGTAGTTTTGATTCAGATGAGGAACAAGGAATGCCTGAAGAATCTGACAGAGACAGCCAGTCAAAGGCTATGCAAGATGACTCTGAAGGTGAGTCAAAGACAGATAAGCACTCTGAGACAGACCAGGGTTCCGAGACAGAAACAGAAACTGAGAGAGAGACAGAGACTGAGAGGGAGTCAGTCAGTGAGACAGCGTCAGAGACTGAGAAAGAGTCAGACAGTGAGAAGGAGTCCCAAAACAAGTCAAAGAAAGAGACTAAGACAACACAAGAGACAGGAGACAACATATCAATGAGGAGAGTTAAGTTAGACAATTCTGAGGAAGAGTCACCCTCCTCTTTTGGACCTTCTTTGTTCAGTTCCAGTTGGACAGCCTCAGAGAACCCTTGCAAGATCGGGGTGGCAGAAGATCAGAGATCATTTAGATTTACCTCCAGCAGAGTCAAGGTCAGTTCCACGTCTGGTTCTGAGTCTACATGCACAAGCTGCAGGTCTAACACATCTAAAGATACCATTCAAGAAGAAAGTGGTGAGGACAGTGAAGATAATCAGTTAAGCGAGGAGGGGTTAGATGAGGAAGATGAAACAAAATGCATCTCATCTACTGTTAAAGACATTTTGGATTCTAAGAGGAACAAGGCTTTTAAATGCCATCGCAAGAGCTTTACCTTTAAGGGCAGCAGCTGCATGGGAGGAAACACAAAGAGCTCTAACCTCTCACCTATAGTTGAAGATGAAGAAGAGGAAGTGACATCTGCAAAAATGTCAGATAGTAATGCTGGCAACAGATTTCAGGTCTCTGCAGATGGAACAGGAAGTCCAGATGAGAAAGAGGAAGAGGAAGCTGAATCAGGAACTAAATTAACATCAGACCTACTCAGTAAGCGCAAATGTCTCCTTCAGTTATTGTTTGGACTTCATACTAGTGGCTTGTTTAAACACCCTGAGTAGATTGGTGTGAACTTTCCCTGAGTTTTTGGCCCAAATTTTCTGACTTCCATGCTTTCTTCTCAGAAGTTCTATTTCTGCATTTCACTCTTAAATCCAGCCAACAGAGCTTTTGTTTATTAAGGTGGAAAAACGCTGTGTAACAAAAGTGTCCTCACAATAAGTTTGTGTATCTCCTGCCCTGTCAACAAGCAGAGGTTTTAAGAAAACCTACTGGCATCAGCTTCTGAACAAAATACGTGCTGGGCGGCTTCAACCAGTTAATCATCAAAATCTGACACAGATAAAGCTTACAAAAGTTACTTGGCTGTGGTACTGCTGTCACATTCGTTCCCGAAAACACATTACCTCTGATGACACTGTCAGGGTTCATAAAATGTTTAAGTGCTGTGAAAAGGGATTGGTTTCTCAAGCAAAAAAGTACATCTAGTTGTGGCCTAACCTAAATTTCCGGTCCCTTTCTTTTAGGGCTGTGAACGCATTTATACATCATGATGTGTTCAAACAGAGTTGGAAGTAAACTACAATGAATGGAAACAAGTATTTGGACACTTTTGTTTTGGTTATTTAATATATTATCAGTGCATGTATCCACTTAAAATATAATGTCTGTTGACTTTGACTTACAAATGAATGAAAGGTGCGTATTCATAAACATAAAGGTCTTAAAAAAGTGAAACCATTGTTGGCAATTATAGCTACAGCAAGACATCTTAGCTTAGCTTAATTAGCTTTTTGCACCATTGTGGTTTAATTTTGACCTTTTCCTGAACCCTTATTTCTCCAGCTATGAAAAAATGTCTATATACTTGTGTGCAAATTTCAGATATGCATCTCTGGCTTCTTTTTACCTGGAGAATTTCGTGGGGGGTGTAGGAACAGAGATGGTTGCAGTGCAGTTTGTTGTATATTGTTCCCTGTGTAACTGTTGATCCTGTTGCTTTCAGGTTGTCTTGCTCCTCTTTTTAACTGGCTGCTGGCTTTTCTTTTATCTTTCTTCTCAGTAGTCCAAAAGACATCTTGCATGGACCCGTCTGGGGGTGATTAGTTGCATTAGTTTCCACTATGCATATTACCAGCTGTACTGACGGGGATGTTTAATGTCTTTGCTTGGGCTCTGCTCCTTTTTCCATTTGAGTGTTCTTTAAGTGTTCTCAGCTTTAGGAAGATCTTCACTGCTCGTTGCATGAAATCTTACCAACCAGTGTCTTTCATAGTGACACCAGATGTAAAGTGCATGAGAACGTTTGATTTTGGGCTTTAATATGTAGAATCTATTTCTTTTTATTTCTAATATTTTTATATTTTTAGTCATTTTAACTTTTTTTTTAGAAAATGTATTCAGGAAAGTAGATCTCCAGGGCCAGGGCTGGTGAACACTGCACTTCAGTGAAAATGTCACATTTGTGGATTATCAGTGTATCAGAAATGAATAATCCATTTTTGTACTTAATTAATCCTAAATTAATCCTAATTCTGCTCCTAAATGAATCCTAATCCCGTGGCGCAGTGGGTAGCACTGTTGCCTCACACCTCCAAGGTTGGGGTTTCGAAGCTGGGTCCTGGCGTGTGCGGAGTTTGCATGTTCTCCTCGTGGTGGCGTGGGTTAACTCCAGGGTCTCCGGTTTCTCCCACAGTCCAAAGACATGCCTGTCAGATGAATTGGGGATTTTAAATTGACCGTAAGTGTGAGTAAATGGTGTTTGTATGTGCACGCTCTGCGTTGGGCTGGCGCCCCGCACTGCCTCGCGCCCGTAGACCCCATGATAGGCTCCGGGTACCCACGACCCTAGTAAGGACTAAGTGGTTACAGAAAATGAATGAATAAGGAATAATCCTAATCCCATTGTGGAGACATTTCACAATGCTGAATTGTTTTGTAAATCAACCACAAAGATTTAAACCATAAAGTGAGATTTACTCCATTATGGTCAGGCCTTGCATATTTTCTCTCAGCTTATTGCTTTTTGTTTGTGTGCCACTCCTTTTACAGTATTCTAGAATGAGGAGAATCAAGTTAGTGGTTGATCGTGAGTACGAGACCAGTTCAACAGGAGATGACAGTGCCACAGAGGCTCAGCGGAATCGCTTGTCCAGTGTGAATGTCAACAGCCACAGTAATATCAATGGAAGAATCTACCTGGCCCAGAATGGCTCCATCATGCGGACGTGGCAAGCGGCCCAAACCAACAATATCAAATTCACTTCGCCCATCCGAATGGGGAAGCATTTTAAGAAACTGGACAAACTGGCCATGACTCAAGAAGAAGTGGTCGTTATGGGCGCCACTGGGGGTGAGCACAACATTACATCTCAGCCTCTCAGCAGGTCACAGGCTTCTAGCACCACAGATCCAGAGAACATAGCGTCCAACAGGGTGAAGGGAAAATGTAAAAGAACACAAAATGTGGATGAACAAGAGTCCACAATAGACAATGAGGACCTGCTGGGGTCGCACAGTGACCACACACTATCTGATGAGGAAGAACTGTGGATGGGGCCTTGGAATAACCTGCACATACCAATGACAAAGCTGTGACTTTCCTTGATATATAATGCAACATATGTGAATTTATATTGTCCTAATAAAGAAGAAAAATAACACAGAAACACACATACACACTGCAAATTTGTCACATCACAACTTGCAGCTTTATTCAATATCATGTCTGATTTTCTTGGCCTTCTGAAAATCACCAGTGAGCTTGGTCGTTGACCATCCAGTTCATAAGCAACCTGCACATTGGTGCACATTGGTGTTTTTTGATTGTTACCCACGGAACAAGTTGCCGAAACACTGTATACAAGAATATTTATTTGTTTTTACAGTTCCTGCAACTAAAATAAACATATCTGCAGTTATTTTTAAAACACATTCACCAGTTAAGATAAATGGGTTTAATCAGGAAACTGTTAGGATGCGGGAATACTGGACTGCATTAGTGTTGTGTCGTTCGCGAACGGTTCGTTCAAAAGAACGAATCTTTTAAGTGAACGTACTGAACCGAATCACTTCTTCAAGTGATTCGTTCGTTTCTCAGTTTAGTTGAGCTGTCAGCAGCGCCGCTGCAGGGAGGGAGAGAGGGACTGCGCCGTCTCGCCGACGCCTGAATGAACGAATCACTCAGTGAACTACACTCTCCTGAATCATTTTCCTCTGAAGGATACACTTTCATGGCGACCGTTGTTCTCCGTTGTTTTAACAGATTTAGTTTCCAGATAAACAAACTTAAAACGTT
>JBBPCZ010000115.1:26637208-26649082 GCA_037974445.1 Brycinus macrolepidotus | reverse complement strand
GGAGCAGGTGTGTTAAACTTGGTGTTATCGCCCTCACACTCTCTCATACTGGTCACTGGAAGTTCAACATGGCACCTTGTGGCAAAGAACTATCTGAGGATCTGAAAAAAAGAATTGTTGCTCTACATAAAGATGACCTAGGCTATAAGAAGATTGCCAGCACCCTCAAACTGAGCTGCAGCATGGTGGCCAAGACCATACAGTGGTTAAACAGGACAGGTTCCACTCAGAACAGGCCTCGTCATGGTCGACCAAAGAAGTTGAGTGCACATGCTCAGCGTCATATCCAGAGGTTGTCTTTTGAAAACAGATGTATGAGTGCTGCCAGCATTGCTGCAGAGGTTGAGGGGGTGGGGGGTCAGCCTGTCAGTGCTTAGACCATACGCTGCATACTGCATCAAATTGGTCTGCATGGCTTTCATCCCAGAAGGAAGCCTCTTCTAAAGATGATTCACAAGAAAACCCGCAAACAGTTTGCTGAAGACAAGCAGACTAAGGACATGGATCACTGGAACCAAACAACCAGTCTTTCTGATCAGCCTGTTCAGCCATGTTTTGCAATAGTCGGCCTCATCACTGATTGGGATGACAGGGAGTACAGAGAACTGACCTAGGACTTTGTGGACTGGTGCCAGCTGAACTACTTCCACATCAACACTGGAAAAACCAAGGAAATACTCTCACTCTAACATATAGCCTTGATGTTTATAACTATCAAACCAAACACTCTTTATATTGTGGAAATCTTGAGTGCATTCGGAAAATACATGCTTTTTAGAAGCACCTTTAAAAGGCGATTTATGAGGGTCCACATCACTGAAGCTCACCGAGCTGCTCAGTGCTGTCAAAGGAGCTGACATTTGCATGGGGTGGGATATGTTATCCAACAGGGATGGCAGCTGAGCCACCATTCTCCTCTCACTCAGAACCTCCACTGGGTTCAGAGAGCGTCCTAGAACAGAGCTAGCCCTCCGGATCAGCCTGGTCAGCTTCTTTCTGTCCCCAGTGGAGATGCTGCTGCCCCAGCAGACCACACCGTAAAAGATGTGTGGCTCAGTATGCCACTACTGAGTCATAAAAGGTCTGCACTCCAAAAGACCCGAGCCTCTGTAATAGGTACAGCCTAGCCCTTTTTTGTAGAGAGAGTTTGTGTTATGAGTCCAGTTCAGTTTATTGTTCAGATGAACACCACGGTACTTGAAGCTCTCCATAGCCTCAATGTCCATAACCTGGAAGTTGCAGTGGAGGATGTTTGTGTCTGTGGAAGTCTACCACACATCATTCATAACAAAATGGAGTGTTGAGTTGAAAAATGTAACTGAAACCTTTTATTCCTGATGACTATAAATGTTTGATGAAGCTTACAGGTATAATGCTAACTGACAGAGAAGAAAACTAAGATCTGCAATACCAGCAAGATCTGAGCTTTAACAGTATAGGAGAATGTGGTATTGGAGAATGTGGTTGATATTTTCCCTCCCTATGAAGCTTACAGGTGTAATGCTAACTGACAGAAAAGAAAACTAAGATCTGCAATACCAGCAAGATCTGAGCTTTACCAGTATAGGAGAATGTGGTATTGGAGAATTTGGTTGATATTTTCCCTCACTAATTATGTAATAATAGCATGTGCTTATGATCTAACTAATAATGATTAATAAGCAAATAAATCTATTGTTAAGTGTTACTACAATATCAATTCTGGAAGCCATGGTCAAAAAAGAAGCCATGGTTGTAATATGCTGTAATCAAATTACAATTCTAACATCCTGTTTGTTGACAGCATTGTGAAGAAAGGTACTGCCTGGGTTTTGCAAGCTCTTTGGCGTACAGACTCTAATTAGAAATTGTGTCTATCTCCTGTTTATCATCGTGTCAATGTTTTCACCCCCTTTGATGGCAACATCTAAGAGGAGCTTGTGAGATAGGTAACTTCTCACCGGTAATTACATCCAGCCTCTAAATTAAAGACACCAACACTGAAGTCCCTATATAAGCAGCCTTTCCACTGAAAGTGTATTTATGCCATATACCCCTCTGCCTGTCTTCCACCTGCACATGGTTAATCAAAATTAAATAATTATAGGCTCCCTCATCTCTTAAATGAAAACCGCTTAAAGTAAAGTTAGAGTGATGGAGTGATGCCACTCAAACTTCATTGCAAAATCTGATTTCTACTGTTCTCATAATGGGTACAATATTATAAGAATATTTAATTTATTTCTAATGAAATACATATATTAGCCAATTACTAGCATTATTTATTAACATGAGCAAAATGATCTGCCAACAGAAAGACACAATTTCATCATAATAAAAACATTTAGATAAGAGTCATGTATCGCCGTCTAAATACCGAAAACAAGACAAAACTACACTGGACGCGATGATCCTAGAGACCCTGCGGGAGCTGCGCCTGCAATTCGGAGCGGGCTACGAGACCTCAAAGCAGTCTGGAGCTGCAAGCTGGTGGAAGTTCACCCGAAAGCGGTGTGTCCGCACCCGGTAATGAGGCAAGCAAGCAGGCTAAAGGCTAACCCAAACAGACCCGCTCTCCCATCTCTTCTGCTGGTGACTACACGCTCTCTGGACGACAAGATGGACTACTTAAAGCTCCAACACTCTACATGGAAAGAAACGTAAGGGACTGTTGTGCTTTAATTTTCACTGACACTTGTGTGATGGCATTCTGGACTCCTTGTACCGCATCGACAGAGACAACTTGAAGAGCGGTAAGAGGTATTTATACAATGCATTATACAGTATATGCATTTATACAAACAATGAGTGGTGCACAAACATTACGATAGTAATCTCTTTATAGCAATGAAATGTTGGCCTTTCCACCCGCCGCAGGAGTTAAGCTTTGTTGTTTTGTTTGCCGTGTACGTGCCGTGTGACCTGCCTGAATGACTACTGTCCTCACTCATTCACACCGGACATCATAGAGTGCTTTGAGAGACTAGTCATGAGCCACACCAAAGTCACCCTTCCCAGCTCACTGGACTCTCTTCAGTTTGCTTCCCACCCCAACCGGTCCACGGAAAACGGCATATCCACTGCTAATGGAAGCGCTAGCAGAGCTGTATGAGCTGTAAACAACCTGCAAACTGCCCACTCCAATGGGGCTTTATCATCGCTGGCAACTTCAACCACACAAATCTGAAGTCTGTTCTACCCAGATTCTACCATCACATGAACATTGCAACCAGAGGTGATAAATGCTTGGACAACGTTTACACCAGCATCAAGGGCGCTTACCAAGCCCCGCCCGCACTTCGACATCTCCGACCACATCTCTGTGAAACCTGTTCCAGCCTAAAGCTCCCTCCTTAAATGCACTACACCTGTTCAGAGAGACATTAGAGTGAGGCCTGAGAGGGGCATCTCAGAACCTAAACACTGTTTCGAGTGCACAGACTGACTAGTGTTTAGAGAGGCTGCTATTCATGAGGGCTGCACTGACATGGAGCAGTACACAGCAGCTGTGACAGGCTACATCAGCAAATGCACTGAAGATGTTAACTGTCTCCAAGAGGGTTATCGCAAGCGCCAACCAGAAACCCTGGATGTCTGCAGAGGTCCAGAGGAAGCTGAATGCTTGGAATGCTGCCTTTAGTTCTGGGGACAGGCCTGTCCTCAGAGCTTCACAAACTACCCTGGCTAGGGCAATCAAGAAGGCAAAGTATGCATATGCCCAAAAGAAATCCAAGGGCACTTTCAGAACACCAGTGACACTTGGAGCATGTGGAGGGGCATCCAAGCCATCACAGACTATAGACCGCCACCTGCTCTCTGTGACAGTGATGCCTCTCTCCATTACACACACAGTGTGACGCACTCAACAGCAAGCCCACAAGGACATCCATCCCTCTCACAGGTTAACAGGTAATCTGTCAGACCACATCCACAGTAAGACAGACTCTTATTAGAGTAAACCCAAGCAAAGCTTCTGATCCTGACAACATACCTGGACAGGTGCTTAAAGAGTGTGCAGACCAGCTGGCCAGCATCCTCATTGATGTATTTAACACCTCTCTGAGTCAAGACCACTGAAGTCATCCCAGTTCCAATCATCTGTGACCTGCCTGAATGACTACTGTCCTCACTCACTCACACCGGACATCATAAAGTGCTTTGAGAGACTAGTCATGAGCCACACCAAAGTCACCTTTCCCAGCTCACTGGACCCTCTTCAGTTTGCTTACCACCCCAACCGGTCCACGGAAAACGGTATATCCACTGCACTACACCTGTCACTACTCTTGTCACCTGGACAAGAGAAATTTTCACGTAAGGATGCTGTTCATCGACTTCAGCTCAGCATTCCACCGAGACTTTTCACTAAAATGAGCAGACTGGGCCTCAACACCCCCCTTGTGAACTGGATTTTGGACTTCCTGACTGAAAGGCCTCAATCAGTCCACATCAGCACCAATACCACCTGCACCATCACTCTGAGCAGAGGAGCACCACAGGGCTGTGTCCTTAGCCCTCTGTTTTTCACGACTCCTCAGCATAGTCCATCTCAGACCATATTATCAAATTTGCAGATGACATGACAGTGGTGCGTCTCATCAGGAACAATAATGTCTCAGCTTACACAAAGGAGATGACGAGATTGGCCGAATGTACCATCGAAAGTCCGCTCTCCAGTTGCATCACTGTCTGGTATGGAAACTGAAATGTTTCAGACTGTAATACACTGCAGCGGATAGTGAGAGCAGTTGAGAAAGTTATTGGTGTGCCTCTGCATCCTGTGAAAGACATTTGGTATCAAAGCTTCCGCTCCGGCTCTGAACGACTGCAGCAGATTCATACTGCAGGCCATCAAACTTCTGAATGCACAAAAATGTAGACATGGTTAACAAAAGTTAACCATGTCACTGGTTAACAAAGTATATATGTATGTTGTATACATGTATTATTGCACATTTTGGAATGTTTATATCCTCTTCACACTGTAATATTGTATGTATGTATGTATGTATGGTGCAGTATTATTCATTCTGGAAGGTTTACAAATGCTTTCTACTTTTATGTTACTTCTGTATGTACTTACTGTATTGTCTTGGATTTACATCCCATTCATACTGCTGTTACATTGCTGTAATTCCCTGTTTATTATACTGTCTCAGATTCACATCTTATTTATCTTATTCACACTACTATCACATTACTATATTGTTGTCTATATTGTTTCAGTTTTACATCCCATTCACACAACTGTCATATTGCTATACTGTCGATTTATTTTATCGTTTCAGTTTGACATCCCATTCACACTACTGTCACATTGTGATATTGTCTACTTATTGTGTTGTTTCTGTCATCCCCTGCACTTTGCTCAATGCTGCTAACTCCCTACTGTGCAATAATCATGCTTATGGTGCCATGCTAATTGTTCTGGAAGGTTTACATAGCATCCACACTATACTGTTACATACACTGCCATTACAATTGTTGTGTGTATGTATTGTGTTGTCTTTTGTCTCTTTCATTACTTGCAGAACTGAATGTTGATATATGTTGCACTGTGGTCCATGGAGAAGCGTCTCATCACACTATGTACATGTACATAGGTGCTGATGACAATAAAGTCCCCCTGAATCTTGAACCTAGAAATACACTGCATAATCTTACATTACCCAGCTAACAATCTCACATTGAAAAACATTAGATATATTGAATATATTTAAGGTGTTTTTACAACACCTTAAATACTTAAGGTGTTTTTTTGCAATGTCTACATTTTGGTTTTTCACTTTCAGCCCATCCTTGCTGCACACAAGACTTAAGCTGCTCAGTGGTTCATGGTCACCACTGCATTCTCCTCTTCATGATGCACCAGACATTATCAATTGGAGACAGATCTGGACTGCAGGCAGGCCAGTCAAGTTCACGCACTGTGTCTACGAACCCATGCTTTTGTAATTTGTGCAGAGGCCTGCAGTATTTCCTGCAGAAATAGTGTATACATGCAGTTCCTGGAAAAAACTCATCTTGACAGGAGCACATCTCTCTAAAATTCTAGTGTAAGCCTTCGCATCAATGGTGCCTTCACTCCATGCCATGGGAACTGATGCACCCCCATACCATCACAGATGCTGGTTTTTGCAACTTGATAACAGTCTGGATGGTCTTTTTCATCTTTTGCATGTAGAATCTGATGTCTGTTTTTCCCAGAAACAAGTCGAAACGTGGACTCATCTGACCACAGAACACATTTCCATTGTCTTTTGATCCATCTCATATGACCTGGGCAGGAACACCAGAAAACTTGCCGGCGTTCCTGCACAAAATTAATGTATGGCTTCCTCTTTGCATAATACAGTTTCAGTGAGCATTTCTTGAACACAATCCACAGTGGCAGATTGTGTTCAGCAACAATAATTTCCCAAAGTACTCTTGAGCCCATGTGGCTAAGTCTGTACTGTAGTTACTGTAGCATGATGGTTTATAATGCAATACCGCCTAAGGGCTCTAAGATCATGCACATTCACTGAATCTTTTCACAATTTTATTCATTCTCTCATGAAGTTCAGCACAAAGTGGTGAGTCATGACCCATCTTTGCTTGCAAAGACTGAGCCTTTGGTGGATGCTTCTTTTATACCCAATCTTGATACCCTGTTACCAGTTAACCTGCTAATTGAGGAATTAGGTTTGTCGGTTAAAACACTGAAAATCTTTTCTTTGTCCTTTTGCCTGTTAAGGAAAGGTATAAGTGAATTAACAAGTGACAGATATTAGTTTTTATTGCATTTTTGGAAATAAGTTTTGTCATTTTTACATCATGTGGAGTTTCTTTAAACTTTAAAAAAGTAAATATTTATCCAACCTTTCTAAGTAAGTCTCTCAGGGAGCCCTCACTTACTTAGCTTTTTGTTGTAAAATAGCATTGTGGCACAAAGCCATTGACTTCAAAGTAAGCCAAGCTTTGGAGGCAGTCTGCAAACATTCACACTGCCCCCTTCCGAGGGCCTTGAATTGCTGTTTTATTGTCTCCAGCACAGAAAAAGAAAGAAAAGGAAGAAAAAGAGGAAAATTCTCTTCTGCAGTCATGTTTGCAGATTAGTTATGAATGAGTGCCAGAAACATCCTTTAATGGCCACTTAAACAAAGGGCAAAATTGAATGGCTGAGAATCTGCTCTGGAATCTTAGAAATGCTTGCTCTGTTGCTGTCAAATAATTTTTCTGCAGTGCAAGTAGATGGGGAGTTTTGAGTTTCTCTTTGTGCCATTGTGACAGTTCCCCGCACAGATGTTTTTTGGCTCTAAGCTGTTGATGGTATTGACAAAAGCTGGGGGACGGCCTCCCCAGCAGCAGCCGAGCACACGGACAGGACAATTGCAACATGTATATCCTGTGCTTTGAAATGATTACCCCACTGCTTTGTCTCCTTTGACAGCTCCAAGTAAAGACTTCAAGGCCAGTTACTCCAGAGGAAATGCAAAAAAAAAAAAAAAAAACACTTGGTTGTCAAAGAAGAGACGATACTATAAAGGAGGGAATGTTCTAAATGGTAGGAAACCATTTTTTAGAAAAAAAAAGAAAAAAAACCTAAATGGTAGGATTATGACACCACCCTGCTCTCTCAACATAAAACTTTCTCAAAAATGCAAAACACTCCCACTCAAGAGAAGTTTTGATGTTTTTTAACACAAAATATACAGTGAACAAAATATCTTTGAACATAAATATTAAGTCACTGTGCATTCGACTGCACATGCTCCTTCTTAAGTTAGGTCAAGGCGTGTGTTTCTGTCTTCATGGTAGTATCAGCAAGTGGCAAGTATCAGCAAGTGATCTCAGCATTCTTAAACACACTCAAACTGGTTTTAAAAGAGAATGGAACTAAGTAAGCTAAATAAAGGCTAAATAAATGGGGAAGAGCTTTCATCTGGGAAAGCTCACTTCAGTATAAAGCAGACATTCAAGACAACCACCAGATACATTTCTGCACTCTTCACTGGTGTGCCCAAACTTATATGTGCTGATATCCTTTATAAATTTATTTGTGATCGCATGGCATTTCATGTCATATTTGTTGAATACATAATCTTACATTTTATTTTTTCTGTTTTATTGTTCTTCAGTATGTTAATCAAAAAAACAACAAAACATGTCATTTAACCAGGGTTGTTCAAACTTTTGCACACAACTGTAAAAGATACTGGAAGGGTAAGAAAAACTCTTAGACATGGTTTGACACAATGTATCAAATATCACTGCACTCTTTATTTAGAATAGAAATAGACATATATCACTGTATGATTGTGAAAATTGGTATATACATTTACAATACATTGGTAAAGGTGTGATGCATCCTCCAAAATCTGTATTGACAAAAAGCAAGTTAAGTGCCAACTTTCTTATAGTATTTACAATACAGTAATGTACTGCAACCATCAAATGTCAAGTTCCATAGAGAAACATTTATACCTACTCTGCAATGTTGATACACAAACCGTAGATTGAAAGAAATGAGAAAAAGTTTTTTTAAAAAAAGAGTATTCCAATCAAAGTCCATCCATTGACTCTACTTTCCTTGTTTTTCTTTGTGATTGGTACACATTTCCAGGAGCTTTTAAAAAAAACATCCTTATATTAACAAACTGCATTTCAGTGTCTCTGGCAAGTATGGAGGCTTCGAGAGGACTTGCTGTGGTCTCCTTTTTGTGTCCTGCAAGACAGGCCTTCCTCACAGCCACAACGCTGGAAGATCTCCAGTCCATGGGTGCCTTTCCGCTTGTGCTTGGTGCAGACCTGACCCTCTTTCAGGACGGGTTTGCAGATCTTTGACCAAAAATGACGGGCGCAGCACAGTCCCTCCACACAGTCAGATGATCTTAGACAGGTCTCGCCCTCAAGGCCTGAAACACATTCAGAAGAGAGAGTCAGACCAAAAACTTCAATGGTGAATAGTGGCAGTTTTCATTGCCCAACTTCCTGAACTTTAAGGACCTGGCAGGGGGTCCAGAGTTCCATTTCTCATTCTCTTAATTACACACCTTATACAGCTCCAGAAAAAAATAAGAGACCACTTCAAAAATGTATTTTATAGGTGCAAGTATTGAACTAAACAGTTTTGCCTTAATTTTTAAGAACTGCTGACAATATTTCTCCCAATTTCCAAATAAAAATATTGTTCTTTAAAGCATAATTTTAAAGGAAATGACGATATATCAAAAAAAGAGAAATGATGCAGTGTTTACAGAACTTGAATAATTCAAAGAAAACAAATCTCTTTTTCACTCAAACAAAATGGCAATAATTACCTTTGATGTACTTCTAGTAGTGTTTTGCCATCCAGCTAGTCACATTGCAAGAGGAGAGTGATTACAGCAGTGTTTTTTATACTTTTCCTCATTAAAAAAGATTTGATTCAGGTGGTCACCTAATGAGCACCTCATAAAGCAGAATGAGGTGTGCTTGTGTAGGAATTTAACAGACACTGACATGTAATGGTTGTCATACTCATAGAGATGCTGATTTAAAAAATTGCAGTGGTCTCTTTTTTATCTCAGAGCTGTACATGAGTTACACAGTATTTACTATTAATTCATAATTCATCAATTTTGAGGTAAATAACTGAATAATAAACACAAATTGAGTTAAATTATTATTACCATAATGATGATTAATTGTTATTCTGGTTATTATGATTTACCTTTCAGGTTCTGAGGTAGAGCTTGTGTTGATGGCTTGGACTGCACTACTGCTGTGGCGTTGTCCTTAAGTGGGGTGCTGACGAGCACAAGTCCTGCTACTCCAGCTTGCAGAGCTATGTCAGGATCATTTGGTTGACACACTCCTGTAAAAAAAAAAAACATCAGAACATTGCTGAAGCGTATACTTCATTATCTGTTTTTAAGAAACAATGTGATTGTATGTAAATGTTTCTGTCATCCAGGTCAGGAATTGACCGGTAGTTGTAAGTTACGGCGGTGTAAAACGTCTTACTGACTAATGAAGAGTAAAGAAATGTCTTCAGAATTGTAGCACAAGCCCAGAGGTCTACAATACAGGTTGTCAGCTCAAATTGTTTATTATGAATAAAATGAAGATAACACATTTATTCAATTATTTGGGGGTAAGAACTCCTCATTTTGATGTTGTTAAAGGCTCTTACCATTGTCACAGTAGTTGCCAGTGCAACACATAGCATCACGAATGCAGCGCTTTCTCCTCTTCTTACACTGGAGGCATGCACCACGAGACTGGAAACAGAACTCATCTTCAGCACACTGCTCATCGACCATGCAAACAAGAGGCTGCATTCATAAGGAAAAAAAGAAAAAAAACAATACTATTAGACACAAAATATGTTAGTCAGGCAAAAAAAAAAATTCAGGTAATGTGACGATGAAGAAGAATGAATGATAAAAATCAGAACAAGGGTGAGTTCAGGTAAAGTCTGGCATTCAGCTTGAGGCAGACATGAGGTGTCACAATAAATTTATGGCTCCAAGTGCAAACAATATTATTGGGTTTTTGCCTATGAAAATTACTTTTAATGAATAAGGAATCACAGTGTAATTTGCTTGTTTAATATTGGTATGTCTCAAACAAGGGATGCTTCACCCACCAGAAGCTTACTTAAAATTCATTTAAGATTTTAGATTTGTAAGTAATGGGTATGTCATGTTCAAGCATCTGTTAGAGAATGCTGTAATGTGTAAGGAATTAAACTGTGTCAGTTCTCATTTACAGTTCATTATCAATCAACAGTTATCCAAAGATGAAAAAAAAACTTGTAATTGTCTAAATTACTGTCAGCATTCGCTCATTTCACACTGACAAAACTTGACAAGCTTTTGGGATGCATGTGTTTCTAAAAAAAGTAGTCAACTTAAAAATGATCTCAGGCCATTCAAAAATGTGTGCATTCAGCACAGTACAGACATAAATGCCAAAGCAATATTTATTCAGATAAAGCAGCATACAAGTTGCATGTACTTGTAGGCTATTCAGCACACATAGCTTGAAAAAAGTGGTTGCAAAAAGCAAGTAACTTTAGTGTCTGACTCACTTAACCTGAACTCGTCCTATATGGAGAGGAAAAAACAGGATGAAGTGATAGCCTCCCCTCACCTGCATCGTATCGGTGGCGAAGTTCTGACTTCCGTCCTCCACGGGCAACACCTGTGGGCTGTCACTAACCGCCTGTCCCGAGCTGGCCACAGCTGGACCCACCTTGATGGAGTTGGAGTTGAATAAAGCGCTGGCCGCCGTTCTGAGGACGACGCAGCTGAGCAGAGTGAAGCACAAAGCGGGCCACATGCTGCCTTCGGCGGGTTAACCGTGTACTTCGCTGCTGGAGCTTACAGAGGTTGCTCTGAAGGCTTACTAGACTCTGTGCAGTCACAAGCCTTCTCTGCACACTTTATACCCGCCTGGATGTTTGTGCTCCCGCCCCTCACTGCGCGCCACGAAGGGAGGGGGGATAACATTTCAAAAGAAGCACCGCTGGGGCACAGAGCCCGGGCTACAGGGAGCTTTCTGTGTGTGTGTGTGTGTGTGTAAGGCTTGACGAGCTGACATCAAACACAAAGTGGAGTAGTCTATTAAGTGCGCTGTTATCCGCGTGTTAACCAGGATTAAGAAAATGTGTATTGGAGACCGAGTCATTACAATGAGGCAGGATTATTAAAAAAAAAAAGAAGTGACGGAAAAGGATGTGTATTTTGTGTTGTTTTACTTTCATTATGTATTCTTTATTAACTTTTTTATGTAGGATTTTTTTCGAAATAAAAGAAGTAATAACGTAGCCATTGTTGTATTATTGTTTGATATTGTTTGTGCCTTTATTGTTTGTGCCTTTAAACAGCGTCATTTCCGTTTTCAGCACCTTTCCACATTATATATATA
>JBBPCZ010000115.1:26621844-26631975 GCA_037974445.1 Brycinus macrolepidotus | reverse complement strand
ACAATCTCGTGGGGTGGGGGGGAGGAGAGCAGATATATATATATATATATATATAGATATATACACACACACACACACACACATATATATATATTGTATAATTTATATACATATATACTGTGGATATAGAAAAGAATCACCCCTTCACGATATTCACATTTTGTTGGTTTGCAGCCTGAAATGAAGACACACACAATTTTTGCATTTTTAATTAGTGCTTATAATATCTATGTGAAAGATATGACAGCAACAATTTTTAAAAATCACTGAGATAGATAAAGGATAACCATGTGTCAGTACTTTGTGGAAGCACCTTTTGCTTTAACTACTGCCTTGAGTCTGTTTGAATACTTCTCTGCCAACTTTGCACATCTAGGCTGTGTAATATTGGCCCACTCCTCCTTACAGAACTGTTCAAGCTCAGTCAAATTGGAAGGTGATTGTTAGTAGACTGCAATCTTCAGGTCATTCCACATATTTTTAATATGGTTTAAGTCTGGACTCTGACTAGGTCATGCAAGGACATTCACCTTTTTCTCTTTCAGCCAGTGTGGTCAATTTTGCTGTGTGCTTTGGGTCGCTGTCTTGCTGGAAGGAGAACCTTCTTCCCATTGACAGCTTAGGAGAGCAGCAGGTTTTCTTCAAAAATTTGATGGTATTTTGCCCCATGCATTTTCCTTCTATCCTGACACATGCCCCAGTCTCTGCAGCAGACAGACACTGACAGCTGGATGTTACCACCTCTGTGCTTTACTGTGGGCATGGTGCTCTTTGGATGGTGAGCTTTCTGTCAGATGTTCTGTTTGGTGTTGAGACCGATTAGTTTGATTTTCATCTCACCATAGCACCTTTTTTTGACTTGCCCTCAAAATCTTCAAGGTGTATTTTAGCAAAGCTCATTCAAGACTTCTTCCTTGAAAAGTGTTTTTTTTTCTTGCAACCCTCCCATACAAGCCACATTTGTGAGGCACTTGTGATATTGTTGTCACATCCACACAATGATCACTCTTTGCCATAAATTCCTGTAATTGCCATAGGTCTCTTGGTATCTTCTCTGAACAGTTTCCTCCTCACTCTTCCATCTAGTTTGGAGGGTCCTTGTAGTACCAAACACTTTACTGTGCTCCTAGAGACTGATAAATCCATTGGTTTTTTTTTGTAACCGCCTCCTATCCCGAACTTTACCCCTGACAGTGTTTTGCACCCGTAGTTTGCTTTCAGTTACAGTAGCAGTAATAGCTTTTATATATATATATATATATGTATATATATATGTATATATATATATATATATATATATATATAAGTTTGCTAAACCTTTTGATGTCTAAGAGACAGGGCAGGGAAGAGAGCTGTTTACAAATCATCACCTGCTGATATGAGCTAGTCTTTTCTCAGAGCTAAAAATCAAAGCTCACTGTTCTCTGTGAAGTCATAATGAACTTGTGGAAACAAGTGGAGCTTGTGTTAGGAGTGAACATGTCAAAATCAGAGAGAACAGTTGTAAAACTGGACAAGAACATTACTGAACAATGTTTTTATTTTATAAAAAAGGTATATAAATCAGTGAACCTTAAAAAAGCCACAAATGAGTAAGGACTACATTTTTTGAGGTTTTTGACCTAGTCAAGCAGTATCAAAACAAATGTGGGATCTATGAATGCCATTTTGTTAAGGCACTTCCAATAACGCCAAGAACTGTGACAAGCGCACAGTCTTTATCATGGAGTTACCAGAGAAGAAGGGAACAGAAGAGATTAACAAATTCTACGAAATACCATACAGATAAAACATATTACAAACAAATTAAATAATATAGCTGGGTTTACTCTGACAATAAAGATTTCTTTCTTTTCTATGAGTATCACAAAATATTAGCACTGAATATGTACATAAATATTTACCTCTGGTCCTAAAATAAATACAAATCCATAATTTGTTTTCCAGTACAGTAGTTTCTGTTCAAGCTATTGTCAGCTTCCAGGATGCAGTCTTCTAGTCATCGTTTGGACAGATGGGGCTGACAGTAGGCCTGTTTTATGTAAAAAGGCTGAAAGATCATGCTCAAAAAAATACATGGCTGGCATTCATGACATATAGCAGAATGTACATTATGAACTTTGTTGACTCTTTATGTGCTCTGGCTGCTGCCCTCACACTGGCACACTAGGTCACCTATATTTGTCACAGCCTGCCCTCTGGTGGTATGGAACCTGTAGGCACTGACACTTGTTTGTCAGACACAGTATAATGTAAATATGGATTGAAGCAATTAGAAAATACACCAAAGTGAGATTTTAAGTATAACAGAGAAAAAAATATTTGAGTAAAAACCCAAGAGTATGCTTTGAAAAAGAAAACGAATTATTAAATTATTAAAAAGTAAAGGCATTTCATGATCTTAAGGAACTTAAGTTCCTGCAAACGTACAGCACTGCAGTGTATAACCAGATGTGGCATGGGAGAGATTATATTTCAAAAATAATAAAGATATATACACATTATCATGTCAACACAGTGCCTAAAAAAGTAAAATTCAGATAGGTCAATGACCATGGAACTTTTTCAGTCCCATATTCAGAGCAGAAAACGGAGGGTTCTCCAATACTCCCTTCTTTAATTTTTATCCGCACAACAGCTGATAGCACTGCTTGTGCAATCAGTGAAAGGCAAATGAAATGGAAGAGTAAGGGCACTATTAATGAAGCGAAATTATGCAATAGGGGATGAAGCTATCAGAGTCTATATCCAGGCCTGTTTGAGGAGGTACATGGCTTAGCACACAGGAGCAAATGGGGTTTGAATAGTCATGGAGTACTGCAGGGAGCTGACATATCCCAAAGCAACGTTGGGGAAGGCATCATGGTGACCCAGAGACTTTTTTTTTTTTTTTTTTCCATTCTACCTCCTTAAGCACCAATCACCACAACGCAGCCATATCTTGAAGGGCCTGAGCCACAATTATTATGGGCTGATCAGGGCAGTTCACATGGCCTGAGTTTAGAAGTCAGTGTCCCATCCTGAGTTATCATCAGGCGGCAGGTCCTCAGTGTCCTCTGGGAAGCTGTCAAAATTACTGGTGTCGGTGGGTGATGACACCTAGTGAAAGAAAGAGAGGCCATATAGGAATTATATGTCAAAAGTTTGTTTATTTAATGCAGCTAAACAGACTTAAACCTCCCAAATTATCACCCACCATCCTCAAATCTCAACTAGATTTGCTTATGTGAGTTCTGACACTGTATGGCATATTGTTATTGACAAAAATGCTGTAAATTTCAAGGCTAAAAACAGTAGTAGCATCTTTCTTAAACTCTTTATTTTATACACACTTTTGCGCATGTTTATGGATAACAGAACACCATACAGTCAGAAATCATACTGGAAAGTGTATTTCCAATTACTTAACAACTTGATGCAAGTGCGAGGTGATTTAGGCAATAAGCTAATTAATAACATTTCAGCATACATAAGCTTTCAGCTACAACAGCCTTATAGTCCCAGTGTAAAACTAAAAAAGCAAACTTCAAGCACAATGTGTCTTTGCTTATCAACTACATTTGCTGGTAAAAAAAAAAAAAAAAAAAAAAAAACTACATTTGCTGGTGGAAGTGCGCTGTGTGCATCTGGCTGCCACGTTTCTCTGGCGTTTGTTTAGCTTTGTTTCACTTTTGGTGCTTTTTGGTGTTTGTTCTGTTTTTTGTTCTATGTCTGAACTATTTTGTAAAGCAACCTTGAGTTTGAGAAAGGTGCTGTATGAATAAAAATTATTATTATTATTATTACATTTGTAAGGGGAATTTTTTGTGATTTTGATTTTTTGCTAAAAGCTAGTGTTTAATTCTTTGAATGCTATATAAATCAGTATTTGATGCAAAACTCACTTCAGGGATAATTGGGGGGGTGAGAGTCCCTTTGCGCAGCCCTTCCCAGTTAAAGCCTTCAAACCATCTGTGGTACAGAGAGAAGTGGTCAAGGATAATAAAAACTTAGTTTAGGTCAAGCATTAAAAGACATTAAAACATATTTTTGTAGTGTACAATGCAAGTTAATCACTACTCCACTTGTGCTTTTGGATGTCTTTCACACCATTTTTCAAGTTTCCCAGTCGCTCAGATGGATTGTCCCTGCAAAATCAGACAATTATGGATTCCACCACCAGACTGGCAGAAGGCTGTACCATAGCATACAGACAGTACAGCACTTTCAGGAAAACCAACCTGCATAGTTTCTTTATTAGATTGGCAGCATTTTTGGTGATCTTCTTGGGAAATTCTATCATATCAATACCTCTCAAAATTATATTATAGGTCTTCATTGGATCAGGACCTGAGAATGGTGGGCTGCAAAAGAAGCATAACTTTTTGAGGAGACTCCGTTAAATGATTGCCTATGCATCAAGAGAACACAATTCTTTCTAAGAGTTCCAAAGCTATAAAAACTCTCAACATAAACTAGCAATGTGTTTACCTGCCAGTCAGGAGTTCATACATGAGGATACCCAATGACCAGTAGTCTGCTGAAATGTCATGGCCTTTGTTCAGAATAATCTCTGGGGCCACATATTCTGGCGTTCCACAGAAAGTCCATGTTTTCTTCCCAAATCCAATCTTTTTGGCGAAACCAAAATCCACCTACAACGAAAACAAATTATGAGATCAGTCCTGAGATCCAATCATCATATATATTTAATGCCCTGTTGAAAAAATAATAAAGGAATTTGAAAGATGCTAGCTCACCAGCTTGGCATAGCCTCTGTGATCTAGAATGAGGTTTTCTGGCTTAAGATCCCGATAGATTATCCCTTTGGAATGCAGATAAGCGAACGCTTCCAACACACATGCTGTGTAGAACCGTGTCATGGAGTCTTCAAAAGAGCCTCTGAAGACAAACATTAAGAAATATTGGAATATACCAATTTCATAATATCTCTGTTGATGTAATGTAGGATTACCAAGGATAACAGGACTGGATAACATTACCTGTCTCTAAGAATTGTCCATAGCTCTCCACCCAAGCAAGCTTCCATTAGCATATACAGATACTTGCTGTCTTTGAAAGTCCTGTACAATCTGGAATAACAGACAAGAAGTATATTGTATAAAGGCACTTTTCCATAGGCATACAGGAGCCATGCTGTACCTAAACCTTACTGTGATGGCATGGAACTTGCAGGACGCTTTGATTTGCCATTTTCTTGGACCAGTAACGGTGTTTTTGACGCGCTGGCAGCACAATTCTCTCCCAACAGTTTATGGCCGGTCGTTGTCCCAAAACTGTGTCCATGGAGTCGTACCAACAGAAAGTTTTTTTTTGTCAGAGCTGCTTTTGTTATTGTGTTTTGAGTTTTTACATTTTTTCTCAGTGCTATTTAGTCTTGTGATGAAAACCTAACCCAGCTAACTTGTGAGCAATGGCCTGGTACACATTTGTGTTTCTCAAGGCGTTAAAGATACATTTGTTAGCATCATAGAAAACTCCCACTGAAATTTATCTTCAGCCCAACAGAATTTGTACTTTGTCAAATTCCCAGTTCTTAGTTTGTATCTCCACTGTTGTTTTTTTTGTGCTGAAAAAAAAAAAAGAAAAGAAAAACATCGGCTTCTTTCCATGTTGTGATGACAACATTTCGACCAATTAGAAAGCAGTGATACAGTCCGCTCGGCTGCAGCCTGCTTTCGGCCTTGCCATTGAGCAGGGCCGTGATAGCATGGGTGCAGAAAGGTATAAAAAGGTAGTGAAGCCAGTTACCCAAATAATGGTACCTACTTATCTTATTGTTGTGTGAACTATTCAGTAATTCAAAATATACAGTCATATGCAAACTTTATTGACACACATTTTACTTTACTGTAAAGGATGTTGACAGCAAAACATGTAATTTAACTGGAGTTGTCCAAATTTTTGCATGAGATTGCTAATAACCAAAAAACAGTAGCAATTTTGTTTTTTACCTCACAATAAAGTTTGAATGGGCCTCCTGCATGATCTGTTTCTCAGAGCGGATGTGCTCCTGTTGCCGGGTATCCACAATATGGTGCTTTTTCAGTATCTTCATGGCAAATGTCTTGGTTTCCTCACTTTTGAGCTGCACCTGGGGCCCAAGCCAAAGAGAGCCTCAGAAAGGAAGGCATAAGCAACTACTCTGTAAACACTGTCTGCTCAAACAAACTCTCTTACTTTTGCAGGTGGCAGGGTTAATTATAGAAACTGAGTCACAGTCTATTCACGGTTCTGGCACGCTGAATATAGATGGAGACATTCTTCACATTGTGTATCATAGGGAGCACCTACATGTCAAGGGTTATTTGATCCCCCACCAATCAAGTAAAAGAACTGCACTAATGGTGAATATGATGCCACTTGTTTTTACTGTGGTGCTGCAGGGCCTAAAATAGGTCTAGGACTTGGGGATTCCTCTTTATGCCGACTACTGGGCTTTTCCTTACAACACAGAATGAAATTAAATTTGCATTGCACCAGTCTTCATGTCTTACTCTCTATGCCAACCCCTCTTACTATTTACTACAAGTATATTGGGGTTATAGGGGGAGCTTACATTCTACTACACACATCTGGTGGCAATGATCTAACACTGTTATCAACAACAGTGTATAAAGTGGTGCTGACCAGTATGCTTCACCTTAGAACTGGATAGGGTTTTAATACATTTTTCACCAAAAATTTGGGTGACTATTGACTTCTAATAGTTGTTGGCTACATTAGCCTCAAAAGTTCAGTGCTAAACTAAAGACCAAAATTTGAATTGTAATGCCTCTGTTTCACTGTAATGTTGAATGAAAAGAATGTATCATGTTGTAGACAGTTTTAAGATAAACTGATTGGCATGCTGTGCTAACACGACTTTATACTAGTAATGGAAAGTTTTCTTGAATAGAGCTGCTTCATTCTTAGATTTAACCTATGCACTACAACTGTGCCATGCATTCCATGTAGGAACTGACAATTTCCACACATCATATACATATATGGGTTACAAATCTCTATTTGGTTCCATAACTCATTAAGTTCAGATAGTGCAGAAAGCAGTGGCATTTCTTTTGATTGTTCATTGCTCTACTGCCATGGTCATTAAAAGAGTTTAGAGCACATCAAAACAGAAAGTATTCAGAGGCTTGAATACGAAGAAAGACATGCACATAAATTGTTGTTCAGCTTTGGGCCATCCTACCAGTTCAACTCGTCCAAATCCTCCCACCCCTAAGGTGTCGATAATGTTGAAGTCCACCAGCTTCAGGTTGGAAAAGAAGGCATTCTCCGCCTCGTATCTGCATTTTTTTAAGTGGAAAAAGGGGAACTTCTTAGAAGTATGAATAGCGTACGTAACAGGGAATGTGAGAGAGGCAGGAATGGAGGCAGGAAGGCTGTTGATTCGCCCCCTCTCTCTCTGCTCCCGTTCTGGAACAGGAAGCAGCTCGCGCATTTTGCCTTCCTCCTGGTCAGACCAAAGGAAATAATGTAGCACAGTCAAATGGACTCCTCTCAAAAAGCCAAATAAGGTTGCAATGAGGATCTTACAGTATCTGGCTCGCAAAACACCCCTGATACCTTGCTTCACGAGCACGTTCGACAGAGTGCTAGCAACAGTCCCCTCTCAAAGGTAGAGTTAAAACGCCATTTCCAGTTTACATTTCGAGCATTGTGGCACGGCGATGTCCAACTGTGGAGAAGGTGAGAGTTTTTCAGGTACCCAAAGTCTCCCTGCATCAAGCTTAGTCTCTGATCACTCTGATGTTTTTCAGATCTACTCAAGGTTTAACCAACTCTAAATGATGCAAGAGTTGACACTCTTCATCTGAGAACCGGAGTAAAAGTAGCCAGAATCAAAGCAAAGGCAAGCTCAGAAACTTTCCACATGCAGATTTCTAAAAGATCTCTTAAGGGTAGGAATGACAGTCGGAGCAGCAGACAGTGTTCTCTGAATGCTAGGATGACAGATGAATGGTGAGACCAGTGCAGTCCTCCTGCTTAAAGGTCAGCCACTGTGGAAACACATGCTCCAATAGTGTCCCCCTTTAAGCTTCCACTAGTGCTGCCTATCCCATGATCACTATAGTATTTTTAGCATGTGAATATGGTTTGAGGGTCTCCCAGTTAGCCTTCCTTTTTACACCTATGCCCTTTTGCCAATAACTAGTGTCAGTCATCCCTGCTGCCTTAAAATGTTCACTTTCCACACGAGAATGCCTTTGACTCTATTGAGCCCATGTCTGTTCCCTGAACCAAACAGAAAAGTAGAAAAACTCAAAAAGTCAAATAGTCTCAAACAACTTGCAACAGCACCTTAGATCTAAAGCTAAGATTACTCACTGCTAAAGCCATAATTGTAAATAAAATAGTCATTGTCCACTGAACTCCGAACCGAACAACTCTTAGCTTTACTGAAAAATTCCCAGATTTATCAACCCCGGTCAGCACTCCATCTGACCTAACATAGTTAACTAAAAGTTAACTGAAAGCTCAGAGAACATTTTTTAATCCACTTTAGATAATGTGACTCCTTTAAGATGTAAGCTTGCTCCATGATACACTGATCAAACATGTGCCTTAAAGCAAAATGTCTAAAAAATTAGAGCAGAAATGAAAATATGAGTATTAATGATTTTTTAACAATAAAATTTAAGCAATTAGACAAGAAATTCAAAACACGTTTTCATCTCCAACTTCCTGCTGTCTGATTCAACTATTACAGACATAGTTGACAAAATATACAGACAAAATGTAGTTACAGAAGATAGGCTGATATCCTTTGACCCAGTTTAAAAGACAGCGCTTATTACAATCATCCCCTCATCAAAGTTTTGCATACTCAATTAAGTTCCTACAAGTTTACTTAAAAAATCTTATCAGTTATAATTAGGCCTCCTCTGTTAGCCTTGGTAATAGATCAAAAGATTTTAAACTAGTAGTTATTAAGCCTCTAATTAAGACACCAAATATTTCAAATATGTATGTAAATACTTAAATTACATTTCTAATTTACATAAAAAGCATTTATATCCAAGATTTAAGGGAAAGTTGAGACCCAGCATGTTCATGTCTTTATAAGAATCACATATAAGAAAAAAATCTGTCTGGATTTCTGTCTTATCACAGCACTCAAAAACAGCCCTAGTAAAGATTATTAAATGATCTTTAATATAGCCCTGCAGAAATTTCAAGGTCTCCAGAGTCTTGTGTCAGAATATTTTACAGCACTCCATATTTTACAGCACCCTAGACTGTGCATGGTGACCTTAGGCTCATGAAGCTCCCAATATGAAGCTGCTCATGCTGATATTGCTTCCAGAAGCTGTTTGGAACTCTGTAGAGAGTGATGCAACAGAGAATAAGTGCTACAGATTTTTGTGTGCTTCAGGCGTCTAAGTTTGCGTGGTTTCCTTTGTGGCTGAGCTGTTGCTGACTAGATGCCATTTGACAATAACAGCACTTACACCTGACTGCAAATCTACCAGAGCAGAAATTGATTTGTGGCAAAGGTGGTATCTTATGACAGTGAAAGTCAACAAGCTCCTCAGTATTTCCCATTCTACTCTCAGCATTTGTGCTTGATTTTATACACCTGTTGAGCAATAAATGTGGCTGAAACATGTGAATTCAATAATTAGGCCATATAGTGTATTCCATAGCACAAGATTCATGACTGTAGCCAAGAGTAATGCTAAGAGAGTCACTCAGCCAACAAGAATAAAGCAGTATAATAAGATAAGAAAGAACTTTATTTATCCCGAGGGAAATTCTTTTGTCATAAACATGCACATTGCAACAAGATAATGCAAATATCCATCACCTCAAAGTCCCGTCATGTACGGGGCCACCCAGTGGGAGGCGTAGCACTGCAGCCACTGTGTCGGGTAGAAGAAGAAGACGAAGACTACCACCCATAGACATAGAATTAGACGCCGCATGACCAGCAGCATCATACGGCAATGTCGCCACCATATTGCGAGTGGCACTGCTGTGGAGTGAAGTAGTGGATAAAGATGCCTCACGCATGTGGTGCTTGGGGCTGTACAAACCGCTGTACGCTCTGAACCAGATCCCGGGGGATTACATTTCATAGGTAAGGCTGAACAATTGTTTTGATTATATTTGGCCATTATAAAATCC
>JBBPCZ010000115.1:26497800-26555707 GCA_037974445.1 Brycinus macrolepidotus | reverse complement strand
CAAGTGAAGCAGCGGGCAGCCAGGAACACAGCGCCTGGGGAGCAGTGTGTGGGGACGGTACCTTGCTCAAGGGTACCCCAGTGGTGTCACTAGCAGTCCTGGGATTCTAACCCACAACCTTCTGATCACAGGGGCAACTCCCTAACCACTAGGCCACCAGCCACCCCAGTTCATGCTCAATTACTGCTTATTTGCATTTACTGTTTATCTTGCATGTATTTGAATTTAGTAGATTGGAAAAAATAAAACATAAAATGTGGCATGTGCAAAAGACTTTTTATGTTTTATGTTTGTTTTTGTCCAGTGTGTGAATCTCAGCAAATAAATAGAAATTGTGCACAGAATCTGCGCAAAAAATGCCATATTTAAATTTGTTGCATATGTGCCACTATGTCATGTGAACAAAGAATGTGATGTTATATGTTACAGTAGCTTCAGTTTCAAACTCTGAAGATCTGCAACACGTTAAAAATCATTTTAAAATGTAATATAATAAGTTCATGAGGAAGACAAGTATCTGCAGCATAGCAAACTTCAGGACAGCAGTATCAGGCTGCCAGGTCCTCTGAAAAGGGCCTGGAGGGATGTAAAAGTTTAATAACTTGGCATAGAAGATCCACTTTTTTGTGCCTTAAAGCTTTTGTGCCTTTCTTTTGAAAAAACGTACATTATATGAAGCTCAGGCTCTCAAGAGCCATCTCAAAAATGATTATTTGCTCCAAATAATCCTTTTGACACCTTTATTGTTAAGAGTGTATGAAAGATGTTGTTGTTGTTATATACAGGGATTGGGGAATGTACTCACATCCATGTACTGCTCATATTCAGCCATGCCATCTTCCTCTTCATGCTCCCAGTCTCTCCAGTTATCAAAGTCTACTGAGAGCCAGGCTGGCTGTGGGGAATACGTCAGAACTTTCTTGAACACCAATGTTGGACGTCTCGTTTTGCATGTTATTTTTCCTTGATTTTGACTGTTTTTTTTGTGTATTTTTCAACCAATTGCAAACATAAGGAGGTTCTTAAAACGTAGCCTAATCTAATGGAAGGGTGGCAGATAGAACCATATATACTAATGAGACATCATTTATATGTGCACACATTTTCATAATTTTAAGAACCGAAAAATCTAACATTGTAAAAACACATTTTTTGTTTGCAAGATCGCAGAAAACATGCATCATTTAGTTGAATGGTGATAAATAGAGAAAGACAGACTATATTCTAATTAGATTCTACCTTTTCAGTGATATTTAATTTATGACATGGTTGTGCCAAATGTGGGCGGAGCTAAGCCTTAAAGTTGCTACAGATTGGAAAATACATAAATGGACATGAATTGTAAAAACACGCTGAAATAAATATATTTTTCTGTGGATTCTCGGCATTTTTATGACTACAGCTCAAGAGAATCTGAAAAATAACTGGTGGGACCAAAATCGTTTTTTTTTTCCCTACCTGTAGTGTTGAGCCACAATTACATCATTAACTGTCTGAAGAAAGATTACCTTGGCTGTGTCTTTTGTGAGTCGAGGCCATGCTACGTTGTCTTTCACTTTCCTTATCAAAACATTAATGGTGCGGTCGGCTACCTTCTCTCTGGAGTCCTAAAAGACAAGAACACAGAACGCCTTGCCAAGCCATTTTGCAGACGTGTGTACTGCAAGTTGTCAAATGTGTTCAAGCACAGTTCTAGATTTGTATTTTTCAGTCTTGGCCCCCCAGTGGTGGAATGAACCCCCTCTTCCGATCAGATCTGCGGAGTCTCTCACTGTCTTCAGGCGTCGTCTGAAGACCCACCTCTTCAAGAAGCACCTTGGTGACTATCTAGGCCTCTTGTTATTGCTTACTCATTTCTTTTTCCCTATATTTATAAAAAAAAAAACAACAACAACAAAAAAAACCTTCGGGCACTTACCCTCTTAACCCCATGCCTTCCTTACTTATGCTTTAAACTCTGACTTTTCTTTTGATAGGATCTGTTAAGGTGTGTAACTTACCTGGCAGTATCTTGGTTGAATAGTAGATAATGATTTAAGTATAGCTTTTTAGGGTTTGAGGAACAGATGTGGACTACTTGAGCACTAATGTACGTCGCTCTGGATAAGAGCGTCTGCTAAATGCCATAAATTTAAATGTAAAGGTAAATGTATTTCTCTGTATATTTAAAAAGTCATTTACTTCTATCAAATGTTTAGACTCAACCTCTTACTTTCTGTATTTTTCTTTTTCCTTACAATTTTAGAGTAACCAGGAATAATCAAAACTATCACCTTTCCCTATCACCACCATTTCCATATTTTTCTTAGAGTAACCATGAATAATCAAAACTGTTAAACAAAAATAACTGTGAAACAAAACATGGACAAAAACCCCAAAAAAGTATTCAAGAAATCAAAATATCTTCTAGTTTACATTCTTTTAGAATTTGCCTGGTCTCAAGGAACTTTATGAAGAGCGACCTGAAATGCTCTCACAACACGACAAAAGAAGATACACCTATGCTGAGACCTCGCTGTTGCTGAAAACCAGTTCCTGGGGGGGCGTTAAAAAATCACCCTATTTTGCATTTGTCTTAGAAACACATTTCATTTGAATCCAAGCAATCAAATCTCTGCATCAAAATGTCTTTAATGTTACGAAAAATGTATATTCAGTTTTGTGTGTCCAGATTCCAGTCTGAAGAAAAACAACTGCTTCTCGCTCAGTTGGGTATTAAAATATTCACACTGGGGTACCAATGATTTTTCTTGTGATTCATTTCTTTATTCTGTTTATTCAGCACCTGGGCTGCTTTGGTGTGGCTCACACCTGTCAGAGATTTAACATTTTATTTTAGACCAAAATGATTCCAAAAGAGAAGGCTAGCACTTAATAAACTTCCTGCACTGACAGATTGTCGATATACTAAGAAGTTCTACTGCAGTTCTAGAAGTTTTTGTTTAGCTATTTTTGGTACTTTTGCTTTTAGCTGAGTTAGGAAGACTGGTGTGGGTTAAGGCTACCCCCTCTTTACCTCTGCTGTTTTGAAAACTGATCAAATGAATGGAAACTACACTTATATGGACAACAGTATTGGGGTACACCTATTAATTCAGGGTTTGGGCTAGGCCCCCTACTTTCAGTGAAGGGCTTAATCTTAATGCTGCAGCATACTGAGACATTTTGGACAACGGCCCTGCTTCCAACTTTGCTGCAAAGGGGGGACCAACTCCATATATTTGAATGCAGTGTCATCAAAGTCCCTGTTGGTGTAATGGTCAGGTGTCCCAATACTTTTGTCCATACATTGTATATGAGTAAGGCTATCCCCTTTACCTCTGCTTTTTTGAAAACTGGTCTAATGAATGGAAACTATTTTCAGAGGTAAATCGTTGACAAACGAGTTTGCTTTGTTAGCGGGCCTGATTAGATTAAAAAACACCCAAGTAGCTCATTTATAACTGACCACTTCATTCTTCCAAATGTGAAGCCTTCCCAGAAGTGTGAAGGCAGTTACTGCAGGAAACTCTCTATTACCTTTGATTTCAGAAAAGAACTGGACATAAAGTGCGTGATACCTAAGCACTACAGCTTTTAACTCGAAATTAATGAACATTTGCTGAACGTAAATGTGCTCTTGAAACATTTTTGCATTAAATATTTTACAGAAATGCTGCTGAAGAAGAGGACTGTGAACTTACACTTTTGAGCACTCGAGCATAAAATTCAATCTCATTGTAGATGTTGTTGTCGTCTACATCTTTGCAGCTGAAAAACCAACAAAGAAACTAATCGTAAGCTCTCTAATCACAACATTCATTTGTGTCTCGATGGACTGTTTTAAAGATTTAGCTTCAACACACCGTATATAACAACAGATTCTCACCTTAAGATGATTTTGGTGTCCTGAACGTCAACTTGAACATCCTTTGGATTCTGAACCAGGAAGTTTATAGTGATATACTTTTTGCGGTCATACCATAGTGTTTTGGCTGGTTGACTTTGGACATGAAAGTAAAAGCAAGTGAAAGTGTTAATGATATCTAAAGAACATGCAATCTTCTAACCACTTAATGGGTGTTTTTACCGTTCCTAGGCAAAAGCACATGGCAAAGTACTTTGGTAAGCATGCAATGCCTTGACTTTCAAACAAGAAGCAATTGTCACTCACCAGTCATCCGGCCTCACAATCTTTGGCATCTTGGTTCTTTTGAGTGGAAGTCTTGTAGTAAATGGTGTTTGGACCCTTCGCTTTTACGTGGTGCTCTGGATCTCTCAAAGCTTTTGAGTGCTGGTTGCTGGAGATTGAGCGTGGTATGTGTGGGGGGGCTATTTTTAGGATGGATGGTAGCAGCTGCTAGGGGAGGAACATGCCTTCTTCACCCCTCCACCCCTGCACTCCCATTTAAAGGTTGTCAGTGGAACACTCCAGAAAAATGCTGCATTTTCCTTCTGCCATCTAGTCACCTCATCCACTGAAAGGATGGGGGATGGAGAATCTACCAGAAGCCTGTCGGGGTGGGAACTGTTCACACCTCATGTTGCTCAGAAACCCAAAATGCATTCAAGGCTCCAGGCATCGTGTTTACTCCAGTCACATAAATACTAGAAAAGGAATTACAATAATCATGTAATCACAAGACTCCAATAGTAAATATACACTATGTGTTGACCTATGTTCATTTCACCTCCGCTACACCTTCAACAACGGGCAGATACAGTAACTCCATGTGCATTTTTACCCTTAAAAATGAACACACATACACAAATTGAAGGTGTTAGATCAACTAAAATACACTCAATGGACAAAAATATTGGGACACACCTCTTAATTCAGAGTTTGGGCTAGGCCCCTTACTTCCAGTGAAGGGCAATCTTAATGCTTCACCATACCGAGACATTTTGGACAACGCCATTTGTGGACACAGTTTGGGGAAGAACCTTTTCTATTTCAGCATGACTGGGCCACAGTACACAAAGCAAGGTCCATAAAGACATGGTTGGATGAGTTTGGTGTGGAAGAGCTTGACTGGCCCACACAGAGCCCTGACCTAAACCCCATTAAAACACCTTTGGGATGAACTGGAACGGAGATTGTGAGCCAGTCTCTACACCTTCAACAACAGGCTGACACATTCACTCTGTGTGCATTTTTTATAATCTTAAACATGAACACACATACGCAAATTGAAGGTGTGAGATAAATTAAAATATATAACAATGATTAACGTTGCCCAAGCATCACAGGTCACTAGTTACATAGATAATTTCCATGAATATGTCCCAACAACTCTCTCAAACCCTCTCAAACCAAATCTATCTATCTATCTATCTATCTATTGATTGTTTGATTGATTGATTGATTGATTGATTGATTGCCAAACTATCTCCTTAATACAGTACTACTGATCTACTGATCCATTATAGGGTAAGATGTCCCCTTCTCCTAATTTTTCTCATGATCAAAGCATGGGGTAAGTTCATAATTTTTTGTTCTCTAGATCAGTTAACCAGTTATTCATAAATTAATCATGGCCTTTATTTATCACTTAAATATGACATTTAGTCTTTTAAGAGCAGTAACAATTTTTGAAGAATAAAAAAAATAAGAAATGGTTTGACATATCAGTGACATTCTGTAAATTAGATGATAACAGATGTAAGATTCCCCTCGAGGGGACTGAGGGAAGTTGTCCCTTCATAAGACTTTTTGCGCTGTATGTTTTGTCCAATATGTTTCTGTTGTTTATTTAAACTATTGCAGCATCTTAACCACGTCTTGACTGAGCACAACACCAGCGCCATCTGTTGGTGTAATGATTGATGTCAATGGTCGCGCTCTAATATTTACACTATATAGACAAAAGTATTGGGACGCCTGACATTACACCAACAGGGACTTTAATGACATTGCATTTAAATACATTGACTTTAATATGGAGTTGGTCCCCCCTTTGCTGGTATAACAGCTTCCACCCTTCTTGGAAGGTTTTCCACAATATTTTGGAGTGTTTCTGTGGGAATTTGTGCCCATTCTTTCTGTAGAGCATTTATGAGGTCAGGCACTGATGTTGGACGAGAAGGCCTGGCTCGCAATCTCGGTTCAAGTTCATTTTAAAGGAAACGAATGAGTTTGAATGTGGGGAGACGAAACGAATGATTTTTATAAGTGGGGGGTGGAGGGACACGACCCTCTAAAATAATAGCTCTGGCGTCCTTGCTACAGAGTAACATAAATTAAATAATAAAAACATTTTTATTCTCTTTGTGTGGCCCGGTACCAAATGATCCACAGTCATTGCCTCGTTCAGGGAATTTTCACTGGGCGGCAATGGGTAAGGGCCCAAGTTTCCATAGCTCTGATCACATGCATTGACCGTCACATCACGAATAATACGCGTGAGAGACTGCTTCATTGCTTTTCATGCTAGAGTATAGGTCGGTCTAATACGCGGCATTGCTCTACGATTCACTGGCTGTGGTTCTCCCTGAAAGCAACACGAGTTACTTTTGTGGTGCTTGGTTTACTCTGCGACTGCCGCCCAGTGCTACAGATAATTCTTCCACTTCGCGGCAAAAACACTCCCAGTTACGCCTATGCTAAACGAAGCTATGTCCAAGTGTTTTGTTGATACATGCTACCTATCGAGATGTGCAATCGTGGCTTTCTGCGCATGTGCAGTTCCAGTCTTGAGATACAGTGCCACGCTCATAAATCAGTGCTACCTTGAATTGGGGACACTGGTTTATCTGTGTAAAACCTGTCTGTATAAACTGTATAAACTTCAAGGTAGCATTTTTCGATAGGGTAGTGTGAATCGGTAGACTGCTTATAAAATATATTTTTTAATAAAATGTTTTTCTCTGATTATGCATATTATTTGGCTATTTCTCATCATTATCAGTGTTATAAACTGGTAGCTGTATAA
The DNA here is from genome assembly GCA_037974445.1 of Brycinus macrolepidotus. NCBI lineage: Eukaryota > Metazoa > Chordata > Actinopteri > Characiformes > Alestidae > Brycinus > Brycinus macrolepidotus. The sequence goes on along the minus strand of JBBPCZ010000115.1, from coordinate 26,548,796 downwards.
ACTGTATAAACTTCAAGGTAGCATTTTCCGATAGGGTAGAATCGTCCCCGGCCCAGTGGTCGTGGACCCTTCAGACTCCAACTCTGAACACGCGTGCACGAGCGGAACGACTCAGAGCCCGGTACCAGAACGTCATTTCCTGTCCCGTTTAGAATCGGAAGAGCAGTCTCGCGCGCTTGTTGTGCTCGTTAGCATAGCTCGCTATTTTTGTAGCTGTGATCCAGCATATATCAACATAGACCGTTTCTAAACACTTTAAAAAATCAGTAATAATAAACCGAGGAGGTGGACCTTATTTGTCACTGGCAGCGACTGGAATTAAGAGAAAGCTGTAACGCCATGCCTCGGAGAAAGGTGAGAAAGATGGCCTCTGTAAACAGGGCTAAGCTAACTAGTTGTCTCTTAGCAACCGGTAACCAGGCAGCAGCACAGTCTGAGCAGCTCAATAACTAACCTTTTTAAATCTTCTGTTCAGTATTTTTTTTGATACTGATATTCAGGACAGAGTATAATATACTTACCCACCTCTGTCCAAGCTAACAGCTCTCTTAGAGAGAGATAAGCTAACTGCTAACGTCCAGCTAGCACCAGAAATAAAAACAATCTATCAAGGTTGTGTGTTGTGATATTGCCCTTTTTGAGTGTTGGATAAAGTCCCTTCTGGTGGAAAGCTGGCATGTCGTTGCTGCCTTGGCTGTGGCTCAAATGCCTAATATTAAAAACTTCATAGTTTGTACAGCTTTATATTTTTGTGTTATTAGTATAGTGTACTTTTTATACCATACTGTTGTGTTGTATATCTTTTATTCTGTTGGTTTGCTGCTCTTACCTTTGTACCTTCAACTTAGGCTAGGTACCCCAAAATAGCATATTTCAGTTTGTTTACAACCTGGAGAATACAGAAATGATATCAGACTGTGGTTTCTTTTACTAGATAAGGTGTCAATTTAAGAATAATATGGTTATATACACAAAAAGGCATTCAGAGTTTTCCTGAACTGTTGTTTGGAGCCATAGCTGGCTAATACCTGCTGCCTCAGACTGCTGGGGCATCTTTAACTGACCAACTAGAGGCTCACTGGCTTCTGCTAGTCCAGGTTTGTCCAGTGGAACAGTGTTGCTGAGATGCATTAACTGAGTGTTTGAATGGATTTGTGTAATTGTGTGTTTCCAGAGGACTGCTGGGAGCAGCTCGGACGGGACAGCAGACTCGGACGACTCAGCAGAGCCGGAGAAAGTGGACAGCGGCCCCCACAGCGACCCCAGCGTCCGGAGCAGCGCCAGACTCACCAGAGCATCTCTCCGCCTCAGCCTCAGCTCTCAGGGTAAAACACACTCAGGGGAGGGAGGAAGAGTAGAGCTAGACTGACAAAATAACAATAAAAAGGTTGTCTTTTCAATAACATTTTAAAAAGTTTCATTTTTAAACTGGCTGGTTCGGCTGTCAGGCAGCTAGTGACCTGGTGGTTAGGGAGTTGCCCATGTGATCAGAAGGCTGTGGGTTTGAATCCCAAGACTGCTAGTGGCACCACTGAGGTACCCTTGAGTAAGGTACCGTCCCCACACACTGGTCCTTGGGCGCCCCCTGTTGGTGGCAGCTCACTGCTTCACTTGGTGAATGGGATAAATGCAGAGAAAGACTCACAATGTGTGCTGTGCCATGGTGTGTTCATGCGACACTTTAATTTTAATCAACAAGCTGTTAAAGTGACACCTTATAATCATGTGTGAACACACCACAGCACAGCACACAGTGTGAACAGTGTGATTCTTCTTCTACATTTAATCCATTCACCAGTTGAAGCAGTGGGCAGCCAGCGATGCAGAGTGTGGGGACAGTACCTTGCTTAAGGATACCTCAGTGGTGCCATTAGCAGTCCTTTCTAACCACCAGGACACCAATTAATAAAATGAATGAAAATGGAGAAAAAATATCTTAAAGAAAACAGCAACTAAAAATGTTAGGATGCTAGTATTACATTGCATATGACTGACTAATTTAAAGATGCACACATTTTTTTTATAACCACTGCTTAAAAAATGTGTAACTGCATGCTAGATTGGAAAAGGAAGCTATACGTTTATGCTAGTATGTCTGTTTATTTGGTGTATACATTGCTTAAACATCTTTCCCTAAAGTCACTGTGTTTTTGTGCACAAAGAATCATTATATTCACAATTTACCAGTTTATATCATCAATACTGATTGATACTCAGCATCATGAGTAATATACAGTTTGATGATTTCTCCTCATGTAGATGCTCCTCCAGATGTGAAACAAGTAGCGGAAAGAGACGAGTCTCCACCTAGGACACCTACTGGAAATGCCCCTTCGTCTGAATCAGACATTGACATCTCCAGTCCAAATGCATCCCATGATGAGGGTCCAGCCAAGGACCAGAAAGACTCAGGCAGTGACCCCTCTCACCGACCGAAGCGACGCCGTTTCCATGAGAGCTACAACTTTAATATGAAGTGCCCCACCCCTGGTTGCAATTCTCTAGGTAATTAAAACATCCCTTCCTGTACTGCCATGCCATATAAAACTGTATGCCTGCTGGGAGTAAAAAATGTACTCATGTGATACTGTTCACTTGCACTGTTTTTGGAAAGTATGTAGTTTTTTTTCTGTGTAAAAATTAGAAGGAAGCTTTAGTGTATTGCATTTTGTCTAAGCCTCCCTAATTACATTAGTGTATTCTTATGAATAATGTTGTAGGAAATTAATCATATCAAATTATGACAAAATATGTGGTCATGTTCACTGAATTGTTTTCCAAAGAATTATTATCTGATCGAACTGAGATGTTGTTTAGTGCGAACTGGGACGATAAGCAATTACGAAAAATCGATACATCAGGGCAAAATTATCGAGATATATTGTTTTTTTTTTTCCATGCAGAGTTTCAGCTGTCTTTTTTTTTTTTTTTTTAAAGAGTTCATCTTTTAGTTAGAAAAATAACGTAGTTTTCATTATGGCTTAATGGTTCCATATTTTTCGTGTTTTCGTGTGTGAGTCTTTAAGTAAAGCCCATGGAAGCTTCCATTCGTTAAAAATGTCATCTTTTTCCTCTGTAAAAATACCTGACAATGTCTAAAGTCAGTGGAAATGTGAAAATACTACTTGGACTTGAGTTTTAGGTCACTCTTTCTTACAAAAAAGAAAGAAGAAAAATAAAATGGAAAAAACTATGAGTTATGAGTTCAATACCGTTATCAGTAAATTCCAAACCATAAATGATTCCAACTCATACCAAGTTAATTTTCCCCTCTTTTTATTTTACAGGCCATTTAACTGGAAAACATGAAAGACATTTCTCCATATCTGGTTGTCCCCTTTATCATAATCTGTCAGCAGATGAGTGCAAGGTTTGTTTTATATTTTGCTGTTTTATGTATATATATTTTGAGCACCTTGAAGAAGGATCTGGAAGTGTTAAGTGTATCAAGTGCACTTTATGCTTTGTTAAGGTGAAAGCCAGTGAGCGTGACAAACAAGAAGAGGAGCGGAATCATAATCAGAATGATGACAACAGGCATGCTACTCGTCATCAGGTACTTTATTTCTTGCCCTTATTTCCTTTTGCTGTAGGTTTGGAAAACAAGTCTGTCTTGATCATTAGTATCTTTATAATCAACTGTGTTTAGACCAAACCTGTCATTGTTATAGTTTTGGAATACACATGTACTCCTAATGTTATGGACTTGAATTGACCTGACAGTAGTAATTCTTAGTTATGTAATTAAGTAGTTATGTCTGATATTCATATGGATGTCTCATTTATGTAGGCTCCTACTTCAAGACAAGTGAGGTATAAGGAGAAAGTTCAGGAGATGAGAAAGAGGAGGGATACTGGACTAACCAAGGACCAGAAAGAAAAGTACATGGTATGACTGTTTGATGTGACATACTTGCTTTATCGTTTATTGCACTACCTAGTCGTTACAGAGGCTGCTGACATACTAGGCAGAATTACTTAAAAATGTCAGATTTTGAGAAAGCACTTACTCTGTATTATGTCTCTCTTATATCTCTTCATACTTCCATATTAGGAACACAGGCAGGCTCATGGAACAGCTAGAGAGCCACTCTTGGAAAATATTACAAGTGAATATGATCTTGAGCTGTTTAGAAAAGCCCAGGCAAGGGCATCAGAGGATCTGGTAAGAACAGACGACTGCTACTTTTGTTTCTCTTTTCTCTGTTTATTTTGGAACCTACAAAATCTACAAATTTGTAATGTACAAAATTAGTGTTTGTTTGAGAACAGTATTATTGACACTTAAGGATCATTAATGTTCTTTCAACCCCCTCTTTACTTCTTTTATATCTATTCTTATTCAGACCTAATCTTACATGTACATATGCTGCCATTCAAGTTATTGATTATCGGCTTTGTGAAAATGTTTATTTATTCTGTTAATTTGTTTAAATGTGCATGCAAAAATGACGTTCATGTCAGAACATGTCTGTTGATGCTGATGAGGCTTTATTTCTTAGTGAAAATGTATGTATTGTTTGTAGATTATTTAAATATATGTAAATTCTGCTTTAATATAACTGTTTGTTCAGGAGAAGCTGCGCATGCAAGGTCAGATCACTGAGGGCAGTAACATGATCAAGACCATTCTGTTTGGTCGCTATGAGTTGGACACTTGGTACCATTCTCCGTACCCTGAAGAGTACGCACGACTTGGCCGTTTGTACGTTTGTGAGTTCTGCTTGAAGTACATGAAGAGCCAGACTATCCTGCGCAGGCACATGGTACAGACTGCACTCATTGCTAAGCCTATTTTGTTATCTTTTAAAGAATTACAATAACAGTCTAGAAGAAATATGAATCATTTAAAAGGTTGCAGCACATTTTTCTAATATGCTATGCGTAGTATGTGTAGTTAACAATTTGCTCCTTCTTATTAATCTGTGTGTGAACCGTGGAGGCCAAATGTGTGTGGAAACACCCCCCTGGAGATGAGGTTTACAGGAAAGGAGCTATCTCTGTGTTTGAAGTGGATGGAAAAAAGAACAAGGTAAGAGCTCTGTCTTACTGAAGCAGTAGTTAGTAGTAGTAACGGTAGTCAGTAATCTGTGCAGTAGTTAGTTGTTTCTGAAAGTGAAGAGAGTGTACATGCATGTTAGCTCAGCCTCTGTAACACAGTACCTATTTGCCTCCCTCTTGGTAGATCTACTGCCAGAACTTATGTTTGTTGGCCAAGCTGTTTCTGGACCATAAGACACTGTACTATGATGTTGAGCCGTTCCTCTTTTACGTAATGACCGAGGCTGACAACACTGGCTGTCATCTGGTGGGATACTTTTCGAAGGTAAGGAGTTCTTAGAGACGAAACAAATTCGGGAGAAGGTGTTTCTCCCTTGACTGAAACACTTGTACTTTTTATTCTTGCAGGAGAAGAACTCGTTCCTGAACTACAATGTTTCATGTATTCTGACCATGCCGCAGTATATGAGGCAGGGCTACGGCAAGATGCTAATTGATTTCAGTGAGTACTTATGTGACTTTGCTTCTGTTGCTGTTTATAGATTATTGATTGAGTTTTTTTTCCCCCCAGCATCAGCTTTGTTACGATTTCGTTTCAGCTGAACTTTGTTTTGAGTTTTGTGTTGCGTTTATAGGCAGTCTGTATACTTCAGTTCTCAATGCCCTTGTTTCTGTATACTTGCCTAATTCCTTAAGCTTCTAAATGGTATTTGTGTATCAGTAGACAAAATGTTTTTGCTGGTATGTTGCCTACAGATGGCTTCAGGAAGTTGGGAACATTCTGCATGAATGAGACGTAGCTTTAAAAAAGTACTCAGTTAAACAATGCAAAGCTAAAAACACAAATAGACTTAAAGCTAAATTAAAAACAGCTCAGCTTAGCAAAAGTACCTGTTCTTCTTTGATGCTCTGCTCATTTGACGATTTCCTGTAATGTATTGTAATAACACATTAACACAACACACTCATCATGCATTTTCACATTAATGTTTTGGCTAAAGATGTTTTCTTATTCCTTTAGCAGAAAGCTTAAACTGCGCTTGGACTTGTTGCTTCTGGGCTTTGATAGTTTTTCTTTATATTTTTTTCCCTCCCATTTAAATTATTGCCAGTTCCTATTTACCCTAGCCTCCCGAGTCTCTTCAGATTACATGATTCTCCTCATATTTCATGATTCTACCAATCTGAAGGCATTAAGGCTGGCGTCGGAATCAACTGACATTTGTGAAGCCAGCAACATCTTTTCGAGTAGCCACCTGGAGCGTACACCTGGCATTTCATTGAAATGATGGAAGAATGGACAGATATGCTCAGTATATCCCAGACACCTGGGGTTGTGTTCTTTTGGACTCATTGTCCAATCTCCCACGATAGGTTGAAACCTAAGATATTTGAGCCACCCAGGAATCCTTTGCCAAATATGTGTACATACTCTAATGAATATTGTTGTGATTGATTTTAGTTCATCACAACACTCCAGAATCAATGTAATTGCATCACCAGGCATCTATGCATGTTTACATCCCTAGTAGCCTGCTTATTTTTAACCCTATTTGTGTTTCCTATAGGTTATCTGCTGTCTAAAGTGGAGGAGAAGGTGGGATCTCCTGAAAGGCCTCTCTCTGACCTAGGACTCATCAGCTACCGAAGTTACTGGAAGGAAGTTCTCCTGCGTTATATGTACAACTTCCAGGGCAAAGAGATTTCCATCAAAGGTGAGTGGTGTGAAGAGGACAAAGTGCAGAAAAGCTTCAGCAGGAAAGATAGCTGCAGAACGCCTGCCTGGCACGTATTTTGGGAATTTGCGAGCTCTTACCAAGCCATTTATGGGTAAGGACGGCTCAATGCGTAGCAGCATTCACAGGCTGTTTATTTTTAGTTAAACCACAACCGGCCTCCTTACCCGTGATGTCACAGATTCTCTCTCTGATCCCCCCCCCCATATATTACATAGGAAAAGTTGACCACAAAAATCGATTTTTTAAAATGATCAATACTCGGCCCCTGATCAACTGTTTAAAAATGTATATACAAGCACACTGCAGGGGATATTGACGTTTTGACGTTGGAACCATATTTCAAAAACTGTAGGGGGAGAAGTGTCCTCGTAATACACCTATAATAAGAATAATAATTAAACTTAAGAGTAACAGTAGTGTGAACTGAACTGGCTAGAGAGATGGGGACTAGCAAGAGTTAATAGTGCAAAGACTCATAACTCTAGCTGTGAATTTCACAAGGGAGGAAAGAAAGCTTCTGTGAAGTCTTCATATGGTACGAAACAACTCATGGTCACCCTATTATGATTGCTCTGTAAATGGTTCTCTGTAATTTCAACTATTCGTTCTTGTGTTCAGAAATTAGCCAAGAGACTGCTGTGAACCCTGTGGATATTGTCAGCACGCTGCAGTCTCTCCAGATGCTAAAATACTGGAAGGGGAAGCACCTGGTCTTAAAGAGACAGGTATAGTTTGACATTTTTCAGCTTATCTGCCTTTGTGCCCCTCATTTTGTCTGTCACGGATGGGTCATTATTGTTATAATCATTGTTCCTGGTATGTGCCATGTTACAGGACCTGATTGACGAGTGGAAAGCCAAAGAGACCAAACGAGGCACCAACAACAAGACCATAGACCCCACTTCACTGAAATGGACTCCCCCTAAAGGAACCTGAACGGCATTTGTTAAAATAAATGCTTTTCTCTCATTTCAGACTTTTACACGCTCAGACTTTTTCAATTCATTTTCAGCCTTCAGTGTTACTTTGTGACCTTTGTCTTTCTATCTCTTATTTTCTATAGTCTTTTTTATAAGATGTATTTATTTGCTGATCTTTTGAGAACACATTTTTCTGAGCACACACTTCAGTGGCTAGAGTGCTTTGTCCCCACATAAAATTTTTTAAAAACAGGTTTAAAAATAGTTTCTTGAGCCTCTATTTTTTTCTTCTTTTTAAAAAAGGGTGTCCTGAGGGACCATAACAGTTATTTGCTTTCACTCCCAGTTCAACTAATGAAGAGGTTAGTAATTAGCTTTGTAGTAAATTTAAGGTTTTAAATTAGGTGTGTTATATGACAGAAGACACAAAACATTGTAGTACTGTGGCCGTTCAGGAGTCTGAAAAACTCCAACAAAGGGTTATCGCTATCGGTTTGTCAAATTGCCGTCGTAACCGTGGATGGGCTTACTCTGTTTACTGTCTTATTTTTTCCCCCCCACTCAGTTCTTTTCAAACTTTTTTGATCTTGAAATTGATATCAAATAAAAATAAACAATGGCAGTTTTTGATTTATTTATTCTGTTAATTTGTTTAAATGTGCATGCAAAAATGACGTTCATTTCAGAACATGTCTGTTGATGCTGATGAGGCTTTATTTCTTAGTGAAAAATGAACAAGGTAATGTCATTTTTGGCTCTTTTTTTTTTTTTTTTTTTTTTAAACCCTAAATGTGAAAACATTCACAAACAACATCTTGTCCATTGTCAGTAATACTGAAGTTTGTCCCATTCGTCTTGCAAGTCTGCCACAAAAGAAAAAGTGAAAATGTCAGGACATCCAGAATTCTGCATTTTCAGTTATTGGGTAAAAATGTGGAAATCAAGAACTTCTTTAAATGCCGCACCCGTTTGCTTGTCCGACACTATCGCTGCACCAATAGCTGTACTCGACTCGGCTGGGATTAATCTTGGCAATGTATCTGTAATTTAAGAATTGAAAATAACGTTTGTAATACATTGACGTACTGTAATGCTTATTCATATAAGAAATGGATATTTCATCACTGTACTGCCAAATAACGATCAATTTTGAATTGTTAGTAATAATAGAAATATGATTATTGGCGCATTTCTAAGTACTTGAGGTAATTACAGATCTGTAAACAAAAAGATTAATGCTTACCTCCTCTTAAAGATCTACCCATGAGGCCGACAAACTTTTCTCCTTTATTTCCTATTAACAGTAGGAAATGACCAGTAACTGACTGTGTAATGTTGGTTTAATACGACGGTATTGCTTAATTACTGATTGACGATGTATATGTATATATAAGGTCAAGTCAAGATGGTTTATTGTCATTTGAACCATAATTCATGGTGTAACATAAAGAACAAAAAACACAAGTGCAGGCGAGACCGGACTGCAAGAGTACAAAAATACAAGTGTTTCAAAAAGTACAGTCATTTAAAGGACTCCGTGTAGTGCAGTTGTCGGGAGCACTTAAAGTACTAGTTTGAATGAATACTGTATAATTACATACTATATTCTAGCAGCAGAGTAGTTAAGTGCACAAAAATGCAAAGATTGAGGTAGACAAATAATTGCAAAAATAGATTCAATGCCAAGAGGACAGAACGTGCAGTGTAGAATAAATAAAGGGTATTTACAGTGGCAGTTAGGGAGTAGGTTCTTTGTTGTATTTGTTTGGTGGAAGGAAGCAGTTCAGTTCAGAGTGTGTGTGAAGTACAGTTTGTGTATATTGGGTGTATACACACCCAGTGGTTTTACTCACTTATTTGGTCCATTCTCATAGGCTGTTGGATGTCTGTGGAAATAGAGGGGAACATGTTGCATTATTTTCTCTTATTATAAATCAGTGTTAATCATTGTTTTATGATCAGAAGCATAAAAATGATATGACCATAAGGCATTCTGACACACTCCTCAGGTTTAGGTTCTCACCAGATCGCTTTCCCATAAGTCCGTAAAACTGGTACGCTTTGGATCGCTTGATTAGACTCGCCACTTCACTGGCCACTTTTGCCCCAAAAGGTTCATCCTAAATATGCATATTCAGTCAAACAATTGTTTGAATATCAGATTATATGATGACTTTCAATCTGGTTAATATTAAAGTCACAGTGATTTTTCATTTTTCATTGTTTAATATTTTACATTTTCTATTTGGCTCTATTTGGCTCTTGACCATCAAAATCATAATGAAATATCAGTTTTTTTTTGTAACAATGCAGACATAAGCTTGTGCTTTTTATTTTTTACGTTTCTTTTTAGTTTTATTTTAGCTCAGTTTATCATTGTGGCTTTAATGCTTGAACAAATTGTGTATGGTTGTATATATAATTGTATAGAATTCTATATACAATTGGGTATATGTATATTTTTTCTATATATAATTGTTCCATGTGTTATATAGACACTGACAGCAAGAATTAAAAAATGTAATACACTTACACAAATGCACATTTATATATTCACATACCTCCCAGTTCCTGGAAATCCAGTGTTCCTTGTCCAGAGTAGAAGATAGTCCGTGAGTGCTGAATGTAAGTACAATTAAGGTAATGACTCCAGCAAGCAGTTTCCAAATCTCCATTACCGGGATAAACAATATGGTGTTAGCAAATAAATGTTTTTGATCTTATAGTACCAGACAGCTGCCCAGGAAATGTAAAAAAATCAGCCAGCAGTTTACTGGTGATTAGTGTTGGGTGCTGGGAAGATATAGTGAAGTCTGCGGTCTTTGTCTGGTCCTTCAAATAGTGCTGGGTGCATTTATACACATACGACTGCCAGTCCCCTCCCAGCTCTACCAGACCAAAATGGTCCTTTTCACCACCTTCCCTCTTGCCATAATGTGAGTCATTTTAATGAAATTGACTACCACTTGTATTAAGTGATCCATGATCATGTCTGATTGACTAAAGCTCACCTTTGCGCTTGTTTTTGTTGGACGTCATGGCTGGATAAGACACTGAGGTAATCAGTGACGATACTGTAAATTTAAATATTGTACAAGACCATTGTGCAAGGTCTTTGAACTTGTGTACAGTATTAACATATTAGTCTAATTTACTGTATTGTGGTCTTCCATCTTGTGCTAGTGCAGCTTGATTGGGATTTTTTACTGGAACATGAACTGAAAAGATATTAAGGCTGAGTGTACGGAACTGACCAAATATTGACTTCCTGAGGCGTCCATTTGACTCTCCCCCATTTGTCTTTTGATCTCTTTCTCATTTTTTCTCTCTCTTTCTCATATCTTTCTCATTTTCTTATTCGGACACTTTGATCTGTCTGTTTGATTCCTTATAAATAGATTAAGTGAAACTACCAGTAGTTGTTACTGTTAGTCACCTGTTGTCATGTTATGTCTAGGTCAATAGGTCCTTTTGTTGTAGTCAGTCTATGGAGTAAATTATCATTACGTATGGCAGTTTTTGGCTTTATATAACTGATTTGGTAGCGCAACCTCCAAATTATCTACCATATTGGGAATAATCTGGTCTTTAGCTTCTGGGTACAATCCTATATTCATTCGTATTTCTGCTTTCTTAGCCGAGCGTGATGGATGTTACTATGAAAAAACATAATGCATCATGTGTAATTTATCTGTGCAGAAAAAGTAATTTGTTTGTTTTCAAAAATCAAATTACAGATTTTTGAAAATCCAGTTAATGGTAATGTTTTTGCTCAGCGTATATTGAAACTGAGGTTTCTTTCTCAGTATATTTTCAAATATAAAGGTTCTCAGAGTCTTAATATTATTTTACATTATATGTTTTGATTTAAGTCAGAATGGTATATTTGGTGCTGTAAATGAAGTTCGGTACATTTCAAGCAGAAGGGATAGAATATCCTGTGACTAGTCTTTCAGAGGCTTGGAGTGGTGGGGGTATTCTACCTTATGACGGTTTTAGCTCAGTGGTGAGCCGTAATCAGTCCTCAGATCCATTTCAGACCCCTTGGGGGCTTAGAAAACGTCTTACAAAGAAGGACAGGTAAAGAAACGCTTTAGAAGAAGGAATCATTTAAACATTAAAACCCGAACAGCTTTCCGTCGGTGCACTTTAACTGATCTCTGTGTCAGACACATTTGATGAAGAGTCATTTTATATGCAATAGATTACATGCCATAATTGATCCTGGTGATGGGTATATTAAAACAAATGCACTGTTTAACATCCTCTGTAACGGGAGTTCGAGGTTGCAACCGAACTAATGAATCTCTCTGTTCACAGACTAGTTCACAGAAGCCTTTAATAGGCTTTCAGTTGCTTAAAATATTCACACAAATGTAAAATATTGCCTTATCTCTTGTCATAAAAAAACACATTTGATCGTTTCAGTGTATTGTTTTAGATCCTACAAAGTTTTATGGGAACAATGACTAATATATTGGGCCTCGCAAAATCACTGCCCATTGAAATCTAGATGACATACATGCCGTGTGTTCTTTGATCTCACCACAGGTGCTTAACAAAGCAAGAAACCAATTTTCGGTAATTTCACCTGAACGCCACTTGTGCATTTACAAGCTCGCTGAGGTCCAACGTTGAGTGCTGAATCAAAAGGAATCAGAGGCCCTACATTTGCATGTAAAAACAGCCTCATTTAAACGCCCCCCACAATGCCAACACCATATTACCAAGCCATGTTCAGCAGTGTGGTAGTTTTATGCTTTGGATTAGGAACATATTGATCCTGGAAAACAGAAATGTCATATATACAACAGTATGGTCGTGTGTGCTTTGGTTTAGGGACTTGCTTAAATGCCAGTACAGAAATGATGTCCAACAGTTTTGTTGTGCTTTGGTTTGGGGTATGTACTGAACTATAAGTGCATGGTTTCCTTTTGTCTACAAAATTGCTGATTTTTTAATTGTGTATCATGAAATTATATTCTAGGGGCTGTCTGGTTCAGTCTGATCTCGCTACGACTGTTAAGCAAAGGTAGAATTTTTACCCTGGAGTTCTCTGAGAAGCATCTCACTGATAAGAGCTAGGAGAGAGGAGTCGTGACTGAGTACAATGTGTTCTCCATATTGAGTTGATTGCATCCATGCTGACTTACTGATGGTGCCTGGGTGTCAGTAAAATGCCTCGATGATTGCCTGTGCCTGCCATATTGTTTCTAGTGCTATCCATCTGACACTGAAATCTGGCTTTTGTAATTATGGTTCATCTTGTCCCAATGCCCGGATGTTGAGGCATTTGGTTAGGCTTTGCCTCCTGAAAAGCACACCATCTCTTCTGTGAAAGCCATTAAAAGTATGAAAGAGTATTTCAGATTTTCTTTGTTAACTTGTGCTTTGATGCAGAGGCCGCCATTAAGATCTTAGCTTTGAGAGGAACAGAACATTCCATGCTTTAGTGGATTTTGAGGGGTGTCTGTGTGATGATCTAGGTCCAATTTCACTGAGAAGTCCAGACCGTTGTTAAGAACATTTTCAGAACATACTGTAACTGCCTTGCCCAGCCGCCACTAGTCATATGACGGTAAAGGTGGGATCTGCAATGGTACGTGAAAGTTTGTAGGGTTTTAGCTTTGATTGAACTTTGACTGCCGTAGATTGCCGCATAGTCATGGTTCATCTTAAATCCCATTACAAATCATCATTAACTGGAAACACATTTGTTACATGGAGCATGAAGACAACAAAACTAACTGTATTTTACTCAGAGTACAACTATTTGTATTCCATGCACTACACATTTAACGGTATCTTAAAAATTAAGGAACCACAAAGAGTTCTTGCCATAATCTAATTTTTATTTGCTACAGAATCAAATTAGTTGGGAAATGTACAATGAGATGTTTGTAAATGAAATGTCTAAGTGTGATAACCTTTTAAAGGAGTAAAGAAGCGTAACATTATTTAAAGTTCCTCTAATGTTCGGATTGGAGGCTGGATGTATTTGCAAAGTCCACGCTTAATGAACAAATATTAAACAAGTATATATAATGACATGACAATGGAAAAATCTGAGCAAGCAAGGAGTCTAAGACCAAAGCACAAGACACAGGGTGATAACAAAGACAGAGTCAAGGCAGGGGCAGAACGTTACAGGTTCTTTACCAGTTTCAGGATTCCTCTCAGAATCTTTACATTACATGAAGGTCCTCTGAAATGTTCTTGTAATAACGGGTGAGGGTTTCTGTAAAGACACACACACACACACACACACACACACACACGTATATATACAGTATATCTTCCTGAGACCCAGAAAAAGGTTTGAGTATTTAGAGCTATTTTAGATAATTTAAGTATTATGGTTGAAATGTTACTGCATTATTTTTTCATCGTATATCCCCTGTAGTGGACATCGGGCCTTTGTTGATCACAAAATGTAATTGTAACAAACAAGGAATAGGACATAACCACAAACAGGGATTTATTAATAAAAGAACAAGAAACAGGCGACTAAACGACACCACAGCACAGCACAGCACAGCAGAGCACACAGTGTGAACAGTGTGAAATTCTTTCTCTGCATTTAACCCGTTCACCAAGTGAAGCAGTGGGCTGCCACGACGAGGGGCGCCCAGGGAGCAAAAACAAAACAGAGTCTGAAGCAACCTTACAGGAAACTATTGCATATGAACATGCTGCCTGATTGCTGTGCTGCATTGCTTTAAGATGTGTTTTAGCATAAAATGTGGCATTTTTTAATAATATACTCATGGTGAAAAGGCAAATACTGTAAGTCTATTGTACTACTGTAAGGATACTGTAGTACTCCAAAACCCATTTTTTTTTCAGATAAGATAACCCTTTATTAGTTCCATGGGTGGGAAATTTGCATTGGTACAACAGCAAAGAGGACAGAACAAGAGAAGAAAGTAGAAGCAGCATAACCAATAGAATAAAAACTATACAACACAACAGTATCATATAAAAGAACTGTACACCATATAAAAAAATGGTCACTTTCACTTTCACTATATATATATATATATGTGTGTGTGTGTGTGTGTGTGTGTGTATATATAGTAGCAACAGACATTGAATGATGTACTACATTTAAAAACTCACCCATCACTTTGCATAGCAAATACAATGACTATATTTGCTTGATACACTTCATGACCCCTGGTCCCCATCATCACCGCTGCAAAAAAAAACAAAAAAATATTTTAATGCACTGGCACATTTTTCTGCAATAAGCTGATTCATGTGAATATTTTAATACAATAATTTTTTAATTTGTACCCAAAATGACTTTAAACTTGAGACTTTAATACCTTTAAATCAAAATCCGAATAGATTTTGAGTAGATATCAGCATTTGTCAGCAGTTTTCAGTTACATTTTTTAGAATTTACTTTTAAAATCTTTTTTTTGCGTTTTATTTCAGTTCGTCAGTCATTCTCTGTATTTTGCTTATTTTAAGCTTCTTGTCAAGCACTTTGTAAACTTTTATTAATGAATAAAGCGGGGGCTATATAACTTAAACATATCAGTGCTATGCATGTTTTGTATCTCAGAATGTTAGTCCTAGAAGGTTTGGGTCTGAAAAATTGCTGAAACCACTGAAGGAAAAGTAGAGGTGGGCCTTCGTCTTAGTTTTGGCCATAAATGGCCATAAATTTGATCGTAGAAAGTGAGACACACGGCACTCCAGAGCAACTGTGGGGTAGGAGAGACGGACTGTGATTGTGTGGACAATATGCATACTCGTAAGAGGCAGTGTGTGCATATAAAGGGGGTGTTAGTAGAACACAAAGAGGATGGACATGTTTACAGTGCTCCTCTATTAAGGCAGGGAGCCCTGGAGGCCGGTCCTGAGCTCTTCCACTGTCTCTGTGTTATATGACTCTGCATGTTAAATCTTTCCTGCTCTAATCCATCGTTGACAGCTTCTCCCCTGTCAGATGGGCTAGATGCCAGCATATTTATCTGTGTGTGAATGAGTGTGTGTGAGAGAGTGTGTATGTGTGTGTGTGTGTGTGTGTGTGTGTGTGTGTGTATTAAATGTACAAAATGTGGGGCATAGAGATGAGATCCCTGCAATCCTTCCAGGAAAGAGATCCAGCCCTTAAGTCATTCATGTCCTTATCTCTGTTATTCACGTGCTTATCTCAGAGTCATCTCTGTTATCTTACCGAAAGCAAATTCAGCCATAGATTGCTAAATCGTCTAGCTAACACTAAATCCCCTCATTACAGATATGCCTAATGGGTGACGTCCAGCAAGCATGAACCCTTTGCAGGTGAAACTAAGGTGCATTTTTAACCATCACACCATATTGCTTGTATCATGTGTAAAAATGCATTAATGCGTTGGGATGAAGGAGAAGGTGGCAATTTAACTGCATCCATGTTGAAATGTTAAAATAACATTTTACTGAATACAACTATGTTTAATAAAAGATGTGCCCAATTCTCAACCTATGTATAAATCCAAAACATATACATACATCTATGATATATTTGATATATCTAAATTGTTCCTCTAGCCGAATCTGCATGATCACTGAATTTTTTTTACACAAATCTGAATTAAATAAGAAAAATGTAATCAGCTTGAATAATGAGATTTCATTGTGCATTGAATTTCCTAAAGACTCTGAATCAAAATGATTTGATCAGACGTTTATGTCCCAGTTTGAATGCAATTTAATCCCAGTGCGATAAACCTGTCGAACAGGCATTTTAGTCTTAATAGTACCATCGAGTTATTTTGATGACATTTTTTTTTCAAGGACACAAGACGGGTCTCAAATGCACCTCTTGCGTGTGAAGGCTCCTTGCTAAGCCCATGCTCGGGGACAAATCCAGTCTTACCCGCTGGTTCACACAGTTCCCAGCCCTCCAAAAAGACCTTATTAGCTCCCCACCCATAGTGCTCTAGGCTCTTCTGCCTGCCGCCCTGGGGCAGCCATTCCACAGGCCACCTGAATGGCTCCAGAGCTTTAACTAAAGCCTCTTATCTCAGGTACATTCTGGCAGGGTGAGGTTGCTCTCTCCCGTCCTCACGCTCTCTGTCTTTTTTCCTTTGTTCATGTCCTTCATTAATTAGTTATGCATTGTGCCAGTGGAATTCTAGCCTTGCCTCTAAGCACTTGAAATCTTTCAATGATTGTGGCAAACTTTCAATTTAATCTTTCATTCACTTTTTAGTGAATAAACCCCCTTTACTGCATGAACAGTCAAGCTAAAGTAAGTGGTACTTTGTTGGATTATCAGTAAGTATTCTAGAGTATTATCTATGCCCAGGATAAATGTACCACATTTTCTTTAAATTAGCTGACTTCCAGGATAGTATGAAAGTATACTGTAAAGTTTTTCTTGCAGAAAGGTAAAGCCCTGTGACATTTATTCAGGCTTTCAGTTGACTCTGGATAGAAAGAGTTTTCCAATTTCTCCACTGGAGGGCAGTCTTGTATTACTTGTGATTTTGAAGTTTCCAGAACTTTCACAGAGAGTGCCATATTCATTCAGAACCACTATTTATCAGGTCACAGCACAGATATTGCAGCAGCAATGAATTTGACATTTTAATATAAATTTAGGACCATGTCATTTTGCTAAATTACATTATATTAAATGCTGATGAATGAAGCATTAGCAATTTGGATCTTATCAGTTTGTGTAACACCATTTACTCTTGGTGCACACTCACCACCACCTCCAAGTAATGTACTATGATAAAGGCAATTGTCAAGTGAACTTAAGGGCATACAGTATATGTCTGACCAAAATGACCTTGCGCTAGTTTTATGCACACAGTGTACAAGACCATTTTTTGCCATTTGGTTCTTATTTGTGCTGTCAGCATCTCCTTCATACTTCTTTTTCTTCCTCATACTTACTTATCTACCAACCCTTGGGCAGCTCTTTCACACTTAACTGGCAGTTTAATGTGGTAAGATGTACAACTCCAAATCAAAAAAGCTGGGACTTGTAAAAACAGTTCTTCTTAAATTTACTTAGACTTTTATTTCATTCAAAACAGTATGAACCCAAGATGTTTCATGTTTTGTATGTCAGTTTCATTTCATTTCTTAATATACATCCATTCCTGCCTTTCAGGTCGGCAACACATTCCAAAAAAAGTTGGGATGGTAAAGCATTTACCGCTTTGTAATGTTGCCATTCTTTCTCACCACGCTTAAAAGACATTTTGATACTGAGGATACCAAGAGCTGAAGCGTTTCAGGTGTTTTTGTCCCATTTTGTCCCATTTTTTTCTGCAAACACGTCTCAAAGTGTGTAACAGAACGGGGTTGCATTTTTTGTTTCAAAATTCTCCAAACATTCTCTACTGGGGACGGGTCAGGACCATAGGTCGGCCGGTCCAGTACCCGTAATCTCTTCTTTCACGGCCGTGCCTTTGTAATGTGTGCAGAATGTGGTTTTGCATTGTCTTGTTGAAAAATGCATGGACATCCCTGGAAAAGATGTTGTCTTGAAGGCAGCATATGTTGCTCTAAAATCTCAATGTACTCTTCTGCATTAATGCTGCCCTAACAGAAGGATAAATGACCTTTGCCAAGGGCACTCACACACCCCCTACCATGACAGAGCCTGGCTTTCGGACTTGTTGCCGATAACAGTCTGGATGGTCCTTTTCGTCTTTGGTCCAAAGCACACAGTGTCCATTTCTTCCCAAAAAAAGATCTGGAAAATGGATTCGTCTGACCACACATTTCCACTGTGTGATGGTCCATCCCAGATGCCTCCGAGCCCAGAAAAGTCAGAGCCATTTCTGGACATGGTTAACATAGGACTTCTTTTTTGCACAGTGAAGTTTTAAGTGGCATTTCTGAATGTAATTCCATATTGTAGTGCTTGACAAAGGTTTACCAAAGTAATCCCTTGCCCATGTGGTTATTTC
Organism: Brycinus macrolepidotus; assembly: GCA_037974445.1. Taxonomy (NCBI): domain Eukaryota; kingdom Metazoa; phylum Chordata; class Actinopteri; order Characiformes; family Alestidae; genus Brycinus; species Brycinus macrolepidotus. The sequence continues at coordinate 26,530,214 of JBBPCZ010000115.1, read as the reverse complement.
AGCTATTGATGAATTACAGTTCTTGATCCCTCAGACGGCAGCACTGAGGGATCGAAGATCTTGGCTGTTCAGCTTAGGCTTGCACCCTTGCCCTTTATGCACTGAAATTCCTCCAGGTTCCCTGAATTGTTTAGAGATATTATGCACTGTAGAGGGAGAAATATGCAAATCCCTTCCAATCTTTCTTTGAGGAATGTTGTTTTTAAACATTTCAACAATATTCTCAGGCATTTGTTGACAAACTGGAGATCCTCTGTCCATCTCTGCTACTCAAAGACTCTGGACACTGCTTTGTACCAAATCATGACTACAATCACCTGTTGACATCACCTGTTTGAAATGACATCATTATGGATTTTTTATTATTTTTATTATTTTATTATTATGTATTATTTTTTGTTTATTACTAGCACTGTTTGCCCCAACTGTCCCAACTTTGGATTGTGTTGCAGGCCTGAAATGGATGTGTATTAACAAATTTCTAGGGTTCAATTTCTGTCTGCTATGACATAAAAGTCCAAGTAAATTTAAGAATAACTGCATTTTTAACGTGCATTTTCCATATATATATATGTATATACATACACATATGACTTGCTTTTCTGAGATAGTCTCAGCAGCTCAGCAGTGTGTTACCCTTTATTTGGATAGTCCTCTATAGATGATTTACAGATGCTCAAAATCTTAACAAATTGCCTGTTTGATTCTCAGTAGCATTAATGTTATTTTTAGGATGGACTATCCAAATAAAGTGCTTATATTTAATTCTTGTAGTGGTCAAATGCTTCAGCTGGCTGCTTTGGGCAGTGGTGCCAAAATTGCCTCAATGCAGTGTTATATAAGATCTTAATCTTCTAGCTCGGTGCAGAATTGATTGAGTCTTGATTCGTCACAATAGAGGGCGTAGCATCCAGAGTCACATAGGACTATAAATTATCACACTGGCCCTGTAGGTCTGGCTCTCATGTTCCCCACGTTGTTTGTCAAGCTTTGGGACCCTTGGCACTTTGTATGGGTTTCCGAAGGGATCCATTAAGGTTCAGACTTGCAGTCTTGCAGTCAAGCCTTTTTTTGTCTTTGTTGTGCCCTTTTACTCTTTTTGGCTTTTTTATTGCTTGAATGGCCTGTCAGAAGAGTGTAAATGATTCTGTTTTCATTTTTGCTTCCCATTGTGTTGTCTTATTGAAAAGAATTGGCTTGGGAATTGTATGAAAGCCAGAATGGTCATATTTTTAGAAAGCATCCAAATACCAATTGAGTTTGCATGAAAAATGAAACAGATTATCTCAAAAATAATGTGAAAACAAAAAAAGTATATGTGAAAGAAATGTGGCAAAATGGGTTTTCAAAAATATTTGTATTTCCTATTGCACCATAGTACTGATATTACAGTTGCTTGGTGATTTCGATTTATGTAACAATCTACAGATCTAAGTTGTACTAGTAGCTTTCATGTCATTTCAAACAAATCCAAGTTGGAGACATTGCCTCAACTCAGACATGGGCTAGTCTTATACAAGACTAATAATCATGTGTATACATGTTTAGACAGACTTCACAGACAGACTTTGCCACCCATGTCAATGCATCACAGTCACAACACCATCCATTTTCATTCCTCATAGTCACTGGCTTTTTTCGTAGGCAAAACGGCTTCCCTTCAGGCTTCTCAGAGTAAACCAAAGGTGTGTGCCAAAAAGGGTAATGCCAAGCAAAGTTCCTTAAAAAACCTTTTAACGGTTGTGCAAATGTAAAAAACATTCATAACTTAAAGGAGCTACCAAAAGATTTGTCTACAGCCGTATGTCCAAGCCAAGAACCATTTAGGAACCTTTCTTTTTAAGAGTGAGGAAGTCATCACTGAACTTGTTTCAGCATTTACTTTAGTTTTATTCCCAGCATTAAATTTATGTGAAAACACTGGTGCTCTCTGTGAAATTTCTTCACTTTGCAGTCAGTATGTAATTAATCAGAAGTTCATTTGGTATGAAAAGTGCATAGAAGTGCAAAGGCACAGGGTTCTTTACCTCTTTAGGTGGATCTGCAAGTGGAAGTGTAGTTGAAACTACAAATGTTATTTCTGTGCTCAGAGCAGAAATCTAAACTTTTACGAGGCTTGTGACTTACGGCAGTCATAATAATGAGAGCAGACTAGCATTCAGTTATGAATATCAGACCTCTGGAGAGTTGCTTTGAGAAGATGTGTTTATGACAATGTATGTAAGTCATTAATCTATGTTTTTCACACGAGTATGAGTTCAACAGTACTTACTGAAACTGAGGTACCTTACTTACAGAAGTTACACTCTCATCTCCTTTAAAATTCTTAATGTTTTTTGTGCCTTGATTATCACCTATCATTAGCGCGCACACACATGCACACAGTTTGGTGCCATAGGCTTTTACGAGCCTTGTTTAATACACGCTCTGTATTTTTTTTTTCTTTCTTATTTTTTCATGCTCCTCCCCTGCCTGCTGTATTTGCAGGCAGATTTAGTGCCAGACACCCTGAGGCAGCAGTAGCGCCAGCTAGTCTTCCCACCTCTGTTTTTGTGGTGGGAGATGACATGTCAAAGCTTTGAAGGGCAGGAGAGGGAGAGAGGGAGGGGAGAGGGAAGGGCGGGAGCGAACACATCACTCTGCGAGAGCACCGAAATGTCATGTGGCCTACAGTCTGCCCAAATTCTCTCACTGTCTATGTGGGCCAGCAGAAATGGAAACAGGAAGCGCAACACATGCACATGCATGCACACATACGCACATTTCTCGAACAAATACTTGAAAATCTTCAAACCTCCTTCGCCCTCCCATTTTGTTTGAATTCCACTCTATGTCCACAGGCTTCATAGACTCTGTTTTTACCCCAACAACTCAAATCACATTATCTTGGCTTTACGGCATGCCAGTCAGTGGAAAGCTATGCGCTTCACCCACACCTAAGGTACTGCATGACACTTCAAAGTTCCTTTTTGGAATGTTGACAGGCTTCAAAGCAGCAACAAAAAATGAGACAGCCCATGCCAGACCCAGACAGTCCACCCACCCACAATCACCTAGGCTGGAGTAAATAAAGACACTGTGACACAAACAAAAACATTTTAATAAGTACAGCCCAACCTGATGTGTATGTATCCTTGCATGTGTAGGTGTGTGTATGTAGGCGGTGTTTTTGTCAGTTTGACCTCATTACGTATGTGTGTGCATGCACACAAGAGATCATGTTTGCATGGACTTTCTGTTCACTGTTCTGTTAGATCTGTATTCCGTAGTGGCTGCATTTGAAATGGTGTGTATGTTTGTGAGGCTGTTTCTGCAAGCAGTGTGTCCAAGGTGGGGCTCCTTTCCTTGTGCTTCCTCAGTGAGTCTCCTCCAATGTTTATGTCCCCACTGAGCTTCTGTCTAAACGACTGCCCTTCATTTAGACAGAGAAGATTACAGATCCCTCCTATAGAGATCAAACAGCAACACCGCCATGTTTCCCATGCAATGCTGTACCTAGGTGAGGGGATTTGTGTACAGTCTGCATCCCCTCAACACACGCACACATACAGAGTCATCTTTGCTAACAGTCTTCTGGGTCTTTTTTTCTGGTTGATATACCTAACAAGGATCATGCCAACATCATAAAATTTTCTCAGACTGAATCTCAAATAGGATAACTTATATATGATTACTGTATGATTTGTCTCACAGTCCATTATGAGAATACACGTTTAGGGACAACCTGTCAACTTTTTGGCTCGGTCTGCCTTTTAGCAAACATAGATCACAATCCTGTCTACATTGCATTTACTCCAGTTGTATTTTTCACAGCATACGCTGTATATACTTATTGGCTACATGCTTATGTTTTGGTAGCCAGAATCTGATGATAACTAGAATCTGTGCCTTATGAAAGGCTTATTATCCACTGGACAATTCTGTACAGCACACCATTGTGGTTTATTTTAAGTTTCGTCTTTACAAGTCGGTTTGTTCCCACCCTAATGTGTTTATTCTAGCATCCGTATTTAGGCCCAATTCAAATATCTGAACCCTAGCGGCATGGCTTCCTGTCTTACAGACTTTGGGCATACGTTCTGTAACTTGTACTGAACACAAATGGGAAAACATTTCAGTTTGAACCTCTTCAAACCTCTTCAGTTACGTATTAACACCAAAATCTACAAATTTGTACATGAATTGTGTATTATTTACTTTATAAGACATTATTATTATTATTATTATTATTACTTTGGAACTCCCATTTTGCTTATATCACTACCACATGCATAACGTCACAAGAAAAGTCAGTGGGTGGAATTCTTGCCTCTGGACCAAGAGGTCATGGGTTCGAATCCTACCTTCAACATACCACCACTGGGTTCCTGAGCAAGACCCTTAACCCCAACTTGCTCCAGGGAGACTGTCCCCTGTAGTTAGGGAATGGAAGTCGCTTTGGATAAAAGCGTCTGCTAAATGCCGCAAATGTAAGTCTACCTAAGACTGCACCCCAAGCGGCATTTCTGGAAGTTGTCACCTGGCTGTCCCCAAACATTTTCATTACTAGATCACGCCTGGCCTGAATTTATCCATTTTCACAGATAACAGTACGTCACACAGTATCAGAAACCACATAAGCAAGTCTGTGTGAGATTACTTAACAGTTTGATATGATTTAAAGCTAGTGTGATAATATGAGCCTGGTAGCTATATTCTTCCATTGGCTGTTCATTACATTAGCCACTTAGCTCTAGTGCTAATGAACGAAAAAAAATGCATCAAGCTTTGGACAACAAACATGTCGGTTGATTGACTAAATCTGGGGTGAGGGGAAAATTCTCATTCTTTATATTAAGAAACTTTAAGCACACATCAGTTCTCAACTTACTCCTCTTAGCCATGTAGTTCTGTGAAGTGTGTCATACTCTGCGAGCTGCAAAAGTACCTGTTTGATTAGCTGTAGTTTAGTTGTAAACTCAGTCTGATTTGACAGCAAATGATTAAGGACTTTCTGCTGGATAACTTCCCAAGCAAAGTTAATGAGATTTTGATTGCCATTGCTGTAACATTTTGTGGAGCTGCCAAAGGGGAGGCTGAAGGCTTTTGATCTAAGTGTGTCATGGACTGGTTAAGTTTGGTTTCTGCACATCTTGTTTGGAAAGCAAAGAAGCAGCGTAACTCCTTATCTCGCTTGATCATTGTGTGACTGACCACAGAATCCCAGACTCTGTTGTCTGCACCTGTAATTAGTGTGTGCCTGGAGGAACACGTCATTGTGTTTTAGCAATGAAGTGACCTCATGGATCGGATTGGATTGGAGGCACACCACATGAGCATTTCACATGCAAGTCGACACAGTTACTCTTGACAAACTGTAAACATACACGTTTCATGAAAATTCCAATACTACTAGTGATAATACTTTTATAAAATAGTACAAATGTATAAAAAAAAGAACTGGATAAACTGAAGACCATTGATGAGGGAGTTACATATTTTGGTAGCATATACACCCAGTTAAAGTTTGAAACACAGGGAAATCAGATGTTTTGATGATTGTAAACATTACCGAGAGCATATTCTGTTAGTCAGTCTGGTATATCATAAGGTGCTAGTCTGCTAATGGCTTTAAAAATAAATGAAAGAATTTTTAAGCCAGCAAATTACTACCACAGTTTTCTTTATTGAAATAACTTCATTACTCATGTAGCTTCTGACTAATATTCTTTAGTATTAGTAACTGAATAATAAGTTTGAAGTTTAAGATGTTTATATGTATAGAGTTTTATTGTGCTTAGCTATAGTATTTATGTGATTTATTGCATAACTTTATATGGAATTTGATGCATATAAGACTCTATATTGACAGGATCTAGTTAGTACTGTACTTTTGGCAGAATCTCTCAGTGACCTAGCAGTGATTCGGTATGATGCCGTAGTAATATCTAAGTGCTCTGTCATTACCATCAAGCAAAAGGAGAGTGATTACAGGGTAAATAAACACATTAGGCACATCATTAGTGGGACACCCTGTTATTATGTAGGGAAGAATCAGGTGAAATGTCAGAGCATTTGGAATCTGCATGTGCCACTCACACACATTCTTTGCCAGGTCAGCACCGTGTTATTCGATGGGATAATTACACGACTCAGAAGTGCTCTAATAACCGTGTCTGTATTATCTAATGTATTATGTCAGGGAATGCTCACAATGCTATTGGCTCGCTGTGTTTGTTTCACTAACATTTCAAATGGATCTGATTATAAGCAAACAATCATGAGAAATGATGAATTTTACCAGATTTGACCAGCTATACAATTGAACTAATTGTCCCTCTAAGTTAGCATTTGCTCATGCTTTGAAATAAGAAGCCCACGTTTGATTTTGTGGTTGTTTCCCCTCAATGTGTTAAACCCATTAAGAACTAAGCAAGCTGCCGCAAATGTGAATGAGTATATGAATTGCACTCCGTCCCCACCACCACCACCGCACCTCCCTGGCTCACTTTTCTCTTGTTGTGTCTAAATTTTCCACGCCACCCCTGCCAGCTGCTGAGAGTGCTGTTCCTTGAAGCCGCAGTGTATTTAGTAACAAGGTCGAGGGAGAGAGCTGAGGCTCCATGCGGCCAAGCACTGGCCTCTGAGCACTGGGCTTGGGCTTGGCAGTCAACCCGACCAGAGAGGGGCTAGCCAACACTCCCTGCTGCATGTGGGAGCAGGCCAAAGAATGAGCCATGTGTGTGTGTGTGTGTGTGTGTGTGTGTTCATGTGTGTGCCCCTATGAACGATTCTGTCTACCCAAAGGCAAGAGCTTCACTTGAGCTAAAGAACCTGCTTCAATTTCTGTGTGTGCATGTACTGTTTCAGGACAAAAGTGTCCTGACTGTAGAAAAAGTACAGAAAACAAGTAACAATAATAGGCAAATACAGTATGAAGTTTGCGGCATAAATGAAACAACCTTTTTGGCTTTGTGAAATCATGTTTAACCAAACAGGACCCCCATCCTGCATATCGTGTTGTTTTTTGCCCAAACACACCTGACCCAACCAATCAGTTCATTAACAAGCCCTTCCTGAGTTGAGGTAAGTGTGTTAGAATGGGAAAGCATTAAAATGTGTAAGGTCAGGACCAAAACTGAGAACCACTGCCTTAAAAAAACGAATCTATTGAGTTATTTAGACAACCAAAATTGGTTCTACTGTGGCACAATTCGGAATAACCGCATATGGCCAAATAACATACACATGGCCCCACATGCCCAGCTTATAATAGACATGTACAGTTCTGATAAACTTATGCTAAATTGTTGACGCCCCATTCTGCAGTTTAGTTAAGGAATTATCGTTATTCTTCTGTTTATTCTCTATAAGCTCTTACTCTTAAACAGTTTGCTAAAAAGGATGACTAAACACACATGATATAACTTGGCACTGCCTTTTATTGGTAAAAAAAAAAACACAGTCCCATGGATTTCCATTCCACTGGGCCTGTTGCCCTATAGCTTACATATGTTTTGAGGCAGAATATTTTTTTTTCTTGCTTCAGGCTTTTTGTGGTTTGTCAGTTTTTGGTATTTAATCTTTGCCATTCCTGCACCCCAACACTAACGCACCCCCACACTCCACCCACTGCAATATGGAGGAGTTGGCTTGTTTTTTGAGCTGGAGGCAGGGCCTGATGTGCACAAATTGGACCAATGCACACAGGAAGAGAGGGAAGCATTGTTAAATTGATTCCATACGCTTAGCTGACAGTGAGGTCATTACAGTGGGAGTACTTTACATGGGTGACAGTGATCCATGCATTAAAGTTGACAATATCATATGCTTTAGTGAAGTAGCTAAGATATTATGTAGCTTTTTTTAAATCAGTGTTTAAAATGAAAAGTGTACTAAAAACATTGTGTGGGAGTTTGTTTTTTTTTCATTTAGACTAATGGCCATTTCACACTTACAGAATTATAACATTATTTTTTACATCATATTATTTTATTTTTGCAAAAATGTTTATGCACATGGAAATGACATCGGTGTGGTGCACACACATTACTAAATATGAATAAAAAGGCTGGATTTGTCTCTCTGTGCCTTTGTCTGTCCTACACACTCGACTCCTTGGCTCGCAGCACAGCATGTACATTTTGGTTTGGATGTTCTTACTAGCAAAAACCACAGGAAAAGGAAATGGAAAGCTCTCAGAAAAATCTTGAAAAATGTCAATAACAAAATAGAACAGTGCAGACTTAAAACTAACAAAAAAGCCTCGAATCACAAGTTGCTTACAGCTAACATGTTGTGCCTGTTTTTTTTTTTAAATTTTATAAAGTAAAAGTATTATTTAATGTACCTTGAAGAAGCTTCATGTGGCATGTAAGTTAATTCTGTATCCTTTTACATCTCGCTTACTTTAGATTACAGTAGAAATCTGGAATTTCCATTAGAAATATGGAAATATGGCACTTTTGGGTCCACAAACAAAAATCATGTGTAAAACTTATCTTTTTTTAATTTGCACTCATAAGCATGGTGTTATCCCATCTGTAAGGAGAAATTCTGTGTTAGCTGTTGCAGTGCAGTTTACAGTCTGTGGGGTTGGAGCGAAGCTTGATGGAGGACACTCTAGCGAGGTGGGCCATCTGGTCACTGCAGCCGGCTCCTTGAAGTGTTGTGAGAGAAGCCGCTGTGGTCTGCCGTGGCGACTGGAGGCTTGCAGCACAGCACTTCCATTCCCTACACTGACCTCAGAAAAGGAAATATGGGTTGGAGAAATAGAAGGGTTGCTCCTGATCTATTTACAGAGCCTTCTGCCTCTCCAATGCCACCCACGAGTGTGTGCGTGTGTGTGTGTGCATGTGTGTGGTTGTGTGTGCGCATGCACCATACATATAAGACCACATGTGCCGTTGTGTGATCTGCTCGGTCTGTGTACTCAGATTCCTTTATATGTGGGTGGATGTGCATGAGTTGCATTTTTTTCACCGTCATTGCAGCGTAGATTGAAATGATCAGGGATTAGAAATGCTACATGGAAAAAACACACACAATGTAAGTGAATAGGAACAAATTAGCTATTCACAATGGGGATAACGTTGATAACATTACCATTTTACACTAGTTAATTTCCACCTAATCACAGATTACAAAAAAATATATATCAGTTTAGTTTGTTCATAAGAGAAAGAATAACGGTTAGAACAAAACAAATGACTGGCATAACAAAAATAAGGCTGAAGGACAATTCTTGCAGGATTAGTTTATCACCTAGAACCACAAATTTTAAAAGTAGATGATGTATAAAGTTGACACTGTTCAAAAGTACACTATGTGGACAAAAGTACTGGGACACCTGACCGTTACGGCAACAGGGACTTTAATGACATTGCATTCAAATACATAGACTTTAATATGGAGTTGGTCCCCCCCACACTGAACATTAGCTTATCTACTTATTTGACCTACAGTGGCCAAAATAATTCCCCTGCACCTTTGAATAACAGAGGCAGTTTTTTTCCCCAAAAAAATTAGTATATATAAATGTACCGTTGTCTGCTTTTATTGTGCTATTGAATTAGTTGTAGAGCTCTGTTGAATGACTGATATTGTAATGTTACAGCAAATTCTCAAACTTGACTCTCAGTGGTCTACATTCAGTACCAAAAGATGTTAATGTTCCATGTCAGCTAGCTTAATTATTTCCATAAGAAATGCCTCCTAAATATGTGTGGGTATAAGGCTACTCGGGCAATTATCAACTTTTTGTGTTAGTTGTATGTACACTTTGTGTACAAGTTTAAGGTCAATGCATCAACTTGTAACCGCGTTGGCTATTTCCATTACACCAGTTAATATTTTTTCTGATATCAAATTTACAGTAACAATAACAGTAAATCACTCTGTTCTCACTTTGAAAGGGCTTTGCCTTAGTTTTCATTTCTGTACTGTGAAAAAAATCCTTTTCTTTTCTGATTTTTGAGTTCGTTTCCTGTTAACTGTGTCCAATTCCTGGCTATGATGTATTCTTGTCTGATTTTCTGGACATGTTTGCATTAGACACGTTCATACTGCCTAGTAGTTAGTGGCCTAAAAGTAGCCTTCATCTGTTATCATTTGATATTTTTAGTCACTGTTATATTTTGAGGATGTCATACTGTTTTTCCTAAAAGCAAATATGTCTTAAGATCAAAAAAACCTATGAGCCTGTCTTGATGAACAACCATAAAACATAAATCACTTTTTCATGTCACGTTTTTCACCTACATACCTTTGCTGAGATTTGGTGGCTGGTATTTTCCTTTCCATGCCTGAATAAACAGTCGTTAGTCGCTACTGCTGATAGATGTGTATAAAGGGAGATCATGGAGAAATGTGGGAATTGCATTGATGGAGTATATTCAGAACTCAGCAAGGGAGACTGTAGCGTCGGAAACTTTGGTTCAAATGAGATCATAGGCATTTCTGTTTCAATAGACATAATTTGTTTTTTTTTGTGGTTTTGCAGCTACAGCTCAAAGCTACCCTTGTACAGTCTTTGATGGAGTCTAAGATTTGAGCTCTTTGAACTGACTTTATCAGCCAAATGTGCCACTCAGTGTTTTTTCTTGGTAATATTAGAAGTGGAACTTGAGACGCCTACTATTTAAACATGGACAAAATGTTTTTCTATTTCATGATGTGTTTCAGACAGAATAGGTTTCAGCATTTTTACTTCGTTTGGAAAGTCATTCATCATTTCAATAATTAGTGTTTGGCGAGTAACAATAAGCCTATGCTTAATTCATAGATAAATGGATTTCAGGTGTAGCATCTCATGTTAAAGTTGATTAACACAGAATAACAACAAAGAGCTACCTACAGTAATTTAATTTAATTTAATTTAATAACATGATTATTGCAAAGTTACACAGTTAATTTAATTTGTTTGATTTACATTCAGTACCATCAGGTTCTAAATTGTTTTAGCCATTTTTTAAACTAATGACAGAAACATGGCAACAATGGCTGTACATATAAAAATAACTTTTCATCAAATATCTTTTCTGCTGCTGTTGTTAATGTGCGACAAATCATTAAAGGTGTATGACCCTATTCACTTGGTGAACTGGAGGACTAAAAAATGCTAATATGCAACAGTGCAAATCTGACTGGACCACTTGTTCAAAACACTACTGATTTAGTCATTGTTGCTTTCTAGTACACTTTTCAACTGGCTCTCATGCATTCCATATGCTTGTACTACATTCTAGGAACGACATTGACTGGTTGAAATCTACCACTGACCACTGAACTAAAAACTAGTCCAGTATATATTAACTACCTAATGGCCAACAATCAAACCAACTGAAAGTACTTTCCAGCTACAAATATAGGCAAATATATGAATATAGGCAGAGATACACTAGCTGCAGTAGTGTTTTACTAAAATATATTAGATAGTATGCAAGTGTACAAAACATAAGTATGCTAATTGTACTGTGAAGGCACCAGATGAGTTGAATATAGCAGTGTCCTATATGGTCGCCCAGTGACTTTGCTCCTTAATGAAGCTGCTGTACCAAGTAGGAATGTATATTTTGCTTCCTTTAAATGGGTATTAAAGAGAATGCATTCGAAGTTATGATGTCAGAGTTCATTCGCCTGACTTGATGGAAGAGATCCAAGGCCTTTGCTTACGGTTAGTTCCTTCCCTTTTTTTTAAACACACCCTTCTGGATGACTTGAAAGAAAAAAATGACAGACACACCTCCAGAAAGCAGACTGATTCCACAAAAGTGATTATATGATAGGAGGCAATTTTATATTGCCGAGAACTCAAGGATAGCTGGTTGGAACATAGCCACAATTAGTAGAATATAGTAGAATAGTAGAAACTGCACCCTAAAAAAGGGCTTCCTTCAGGGTTTTTAAGTAAATCCAATGGTCACACTGCTTGTGAATCCCAAACCAAATTACATGAAAGTAAAAGATATTACTATAACATATAAGAGACCACTGCAAAAATGTTTTATGTTTTATAGGTGCAAGTATTGAACTGAACATCTTTGCCTTAGTTTTTAAGAATTGCTGACAATATTTCTCCTAATTTCCAAATAAAAATATTGTTCTTTAAAGCATTATTTTAAGGGAGATGACAATACATCAATATAAGAGAAATGATGCAGTGTTTACAGAACTTGAATAATTCAAAGAAAACAGATATCTTGTTCACACTTAGACAAAATGGCAATAATTACCTTTGATGTACTTCTAGTAGTGTTTTGCCAACTGGTCACATTGCGAGAGGAGAGTGTTGATCACAGCAGTGTTTTTTTTTTATACTTTTCCTCATTAAATAAGATTTGATTCAGGTGATCACTAATCAGTACCTCATAAAGCAGAATGAGGTGCTTGTGTAGGAATTTAACAGACACCTGCATGGAATGGTTGTCATTCTCATAAAGATGCTGATTTAAAAATAAATTGCAGTGGTCTCTTATTTTTTTCCAGAGCTGTATATCTCTGTGCTACATACGTAAATATGACAAATTTCTGCTGAATGTAAAGCATGATTACCATTTGCCATTCAATTTTTCAAGGGAAAAAAACAAAAGAAATGTGGCAAAAGTTTGAGCTTAAATAATTCCGGAACACAATCAATTATCCCTTTAAACCTCTCGGGTCCTTATACAATTATAATTCATGATATAGACCTCCTTTTCCAAGAATGTGGGGCTGTTAGTCATTCAGTCAGCTAAAGTGACGTTTTATTCAAATGTAAATTTACTAGCTAACTGATGTTGGCATTTTGCAAATGTGTGTCATAACTGCTGTGGGTGTGCAGGCGGGAAACACACGTGCAGGAGTTAAGGTGGTGGCCTTTAAGGAACATGCAGGCAAACAGACAAGGGAAAACAAGAGAGATACCAATGCGGCTCTGACTCGTGCTATAAACAGTTAGCATACAGTTCAGGCAGGTTAAACGCTATACGGGTCAGATACTGAGTTCGTACGGATCAAGCCTTTCCAGGATCCTGCAGGAGGTGCATAAAGTGTACTCCTGTCGAGTGAGGCTGAGTCTCAGCAGATAGCAAACATCCGCTATGTTATCCTCATAACAGGGGAGCATGAGCCAGACAGAGCAGAAACTGGAGATCAAAGCTGAGAAAGGGGACACATAAAAACCACACTCGCAGTTTTTGGGGAGGTATTAGGGTGGATGGACAATGATATCGTTTTTGTGCATTGTCACTATATTTTTCCTTTTGATCTCAGAGCTTAATAGTAACTTCTGATTTCAACAAATAAAAACAGTGTAAAACAGTCAAAAACTGGTATTTACTTTCCTATGCATTCGCCGTTTGCTGCTCTTTCGCTCGGCGCACCGTCGCTCGGCTGCTCTCCGGACCCCCTCCCTCTGCGGCTTTTCCACACCCACTTGTGGGCAGAAACTATCCTGAAAGTTCTCCCGGGTTCAAAGATCTTGTGTTTTTTCTGTTTGTTTCTAAGACCTAAAATAAAAGAAATTTGGGCATCTTTGGTCATTTGCGTGTGACGCCATTTTAAAAACCCCAGTAGCGGTTAATATTATTACATGTTTTTAAATTACATTCATTTTGATTCTGTGTGGCTGTAACGCCAAACAAAGCACAGCATGATGTCTTGACACTTTGAGCATCAACACAAACCGGAGGAACTTCCATATAATAAGCTGTTTGGCCGCATGACGATAATTTACCATTTGTTGCGCTGCTGGCATGGATACGTGCCGCTTGTGTTCTAAGGGCTAACTTAATATGATAACGGTTAACTACTGAAAATGGAAAAAGTTACCCCAGTAATCATCTTAGAAACCCTTCTTAGAAACACATTCAGCACCAGGGATCATGGTAACGTGCTCTTATAGCCAACAACAATGAGGCTGTTAATCAAAGAGTAGACAGAAGATGCACGGGTAGGCCAGGGGGAAGGACAACACAGCGTGTAAGCAAACAATATGCAAATATCAGGAGCCGGTCAGAAAGGTAGCACTGAGTAACATTACAACAAACACAGTCAACAACAGAGTGGTCAATTTTTGTAATGCAATTTTGCATCATCTTTCATTTTTAAAAAGTGTTTTTACCCTATTAATTTCCTTGACTATCTAATTAATTCCTTTAAACCAAAATGTCATTTACTGAGAAATATTATATTGTTTTCTCACAGTTACCTCTATTATCGTTCACAGCTTGCATTTAGAAATTATGTTGATTTTTTTTTACGTTACTAGCATGTTATAAAAAACCTGCAATAATTTTAAATGACCTAGTTCACAATAATCAAGTCTTAATTCATGTTAACAAGACATGTCTGGGTTGTAATATAACAACAGTTTGAATTCTGCCATTGAAAACACAGTTTATTAAAAGAATGCTTTTAAGAAATTGACAAATAGATTATACACAAGTGACAAACCTTACATGATTAGAATGTTACTAGTTCTCCCTTTTTAAATGTCATGCTATGTAATTCCAAGTGCCTGTACCATCCTGTAACTGCCACCTCACCCATCAGCGTGTTCTCACAGGGATCTATGATAAGTCAGCAAACGAAAGAGTGCAACTGAAACAGCGGGAAACCACCCAGGAGGACCTCCAGGAACTCCTGCATGTATTTGGATTGGGATTATTAGGTTAAGGTTATTTTAGGAAGCTTTGCTTAAGAGGAAATTACAGCAGTAGTAAAAGGAGGAAAAAGAGGAAAAGCAGTTCGTCCAGTGTATAATTTTCCTGTTTCTCTTTCAGAGGATGAGGTATTCCTCGAGAAGGCTCTGTCAGATTTATGAAGCCTCTGGCTCTACCCACTGACCCCAGATAAACAGCCTGGGCCTTCATTAAGCTGTGGAGACAGCAACAGGAGAGCACGCCAGGCTGTTCCTCACCATGTAACCCTTTCAGCTTACTTAACGGTGTCTCGTGCATTCTGTCTTCTGCTGTAAACCCATCATCGCAAAACTTCCTGATTGGCATGGTTACTAATTTGGGCAGCAAGTAAACTGGCAAATGACAGATAACGTTAGTTAGTCTTAGTTTCTGTTACGCAGTGATATTTCTGAAATTCATTTAGTTAGCTTCGTCTTCATCAGATCTTCTGTCACAAGACACCAGCTGGACCACAGAAGACACTTTGAGCTTTCAATGAGAGACCTTTCCATGCTTATGCTTTAGTCTCGGTATCATCAGATACTCTACTGCATATTCAACTTCAGTTATGGCTCTTTGTGAACGTGGGATTTACCTGCTATCTCTTTCACTAAAAAGCATAGAGGCACCCATTCATTAAAAGGAAAGTAGCTCTATTTTGACTGTCTGAAATGCACAATTTAGTCCTTTGATCTCCGTGATTGCTAGTCGGGTTCATAAGTCTCCTCAGGTTATCCATTTAGACAGACAGACAGACAGGCACACAGACAGACAGACAGATACATTTTAGATCTTAAAGGAAATTCAAGTTGCTACAGTAGTATACTCAATACCCTTATTGTTACAATAAATACAAAATTACAAAACTCTACAGGGCGTTACACTAAAGTACTTTTTGACGATGTTACAAATCGATTCAAAGAGTAATTACACCCTAAAACCATTTCTTCCGTTAAAAACGGTCAGTTTTAACACCTCTTTCCAAACTGTAAAATTACATCATTACGGTCTGTTCAGCCTTTGCAGTGCCCCTTCTGGTTCACCTCTGTTATAGATGAGCATGATGTAGATCAGTACCAGTGTATGAATCTATGTCACAATATGTAAATTAGTCAACCAATGTTACCAGCCCCTGATGTTTTTTTCCCTGACACACATTCAACTGAAGTTTGAGTTTCAAATATGAGAGTACAAAATTAGTTTGAGTTTCAGACTGTGAGAACATGTCATATATTAACGAAGTCGTTGTTACTCTCCTACCTAATACATAAGGTAACATGTGTAAGAGATCTGTTACAAAAAGGCTATATGAATATATTTTTTCATCAGTTTAGACTATAAATTACCACCAATGAAATTAAGATGGTATATGGGGTTTTCAATCTTAGCACTGCTGAATTTTTGTGTTATCAAGTCAAGTCAAGTCAAGTCAAGTTTATTTATATAGCACATTGTCATACACAAAAAAGAAATAAGGAAGAAATAAAAGAAATAAAAGAATACGTAGGAAATCGATCAAAGAAAATTGAAAATGCTTTTAGAAGTGCAGATATTTTAAAAAAGGCAGAGGTGAATAGTGCAGTTTTTAGCAGCTTTTGGTGCAGATCTGATACTGATCGGCAGTTTGGTTCTCACATTTGGATCACTGCTGTTTACATCATAGCGTCTACCCTGTTCCCATTCCAAACGGTCCAGAGCATCCCCACTGTTTTAGGAGATATTTTGAAGTTAAACTATGATTGAAGATACAGATCATTTTCCTTTCTCATTAAAGAAGCACTATGCAAGACCTGTGGTGGAATTATGCAATTCCAAGTAAATTGCTGTAGAACGTTCTTGTTATTGTGCATCCCAAAGCAAATTAATTAGAGCAACTGGGGTTTTCCTTTCAAGCTGCCTTTCATATTCTGCAAGTGACTTAAAATGGTAGATGAAAAAGCATAAGTAGTCTAGACCAGTGGCATTCCAAGGACAAGGACTCAAACCTTACATTTTCTGTGTGCTGGATGATGATGTTAGCCACTACGCTGTCACTATACTGATATTCATACCAGCACTGTGAGCGGTGGCTCAGTGACATCAGTATTCAGCTCATGGAGCCCAAGCCTAAGATTGTTACATATGATGCAGACTCAGAAAAACTCCCAGCAAAAAAACAGTCAGAAAAACTCCCAGCAAATTCTATCTGACAGACTTTTGACTATTTTAGGCTTTAATTGGTGACTTCCAGCAGCATAAGGAGACTATGTTTAGCTTTTTTTTTCTTAACAAAAAAATCTTAACAAAAATGAAAACGGACATTTAAAATAAACATTCATAGTTAAACTTTAAACTGCTCAGGACCTTTTCTTCCTATTACTTCCAAAATGTTTAACTTATATAAAAAACTCTTTTTTGCTGCTGAATGGTTGCAGTTCTCCTATTCAGGCCCCTGCTACAGTCTTAACAGTAAGCAAAGGGGGAGGGGATGTAGTGTGGTGTAATTATGGGTCCTGTGCTGCAGCTAAACTGGCCTGGGCGGGCTCTGGAGCCAGCGGGTCTGGCACAGGGAGGTCTGGCCACAGACCCCAGTGGTGACGGCACAGAGTCTGGGACGAGTCGCAACACCAGCCCCGGGTTTGAAGCATTCCACACATAACCCTCCTCTTCTCCTTCTCCACCTCCTCCTGCCTTTTAGTCTCCCATCCCAATCCTCTTCCCACTCTTCAGCTGACTAGACAGGGATTTGGGCCAGGATCTGCTGAAGTACTGTATGTTTGTGCATTCACAGATGTGTGTATGTGCTTGGATTTTGATTTTGTTTATATTTTGTGGCATTTGTGCTTATCTTATGTGTATATACTGTACACTAGGGGTGAGAATGCCTGGAGGCCCCACAATACGGTTTTATCGCAATAGCTGAGCGATTATATCCTAGTACTGTGATTTGTAAAGATATGCTGAGTATTGTGATGATATCCATCCATTATGTGAACTACTTAACCAGAGTTGCAGGGCAGGCTGGAGCCTATGCCAGTAGTCATAGGGTGAAAGACAGAGAAATACCCTGGACAGGTCACCACTCCATGCCAGACACATATTTTGAAACTATTTTGTCTGGCGGCGGCTGGTGGCCAGGTGGTTAGGGAGTTGCCCCTGCGATCAGAAGCTAGTGGCACCACTGAGGTACCTCTGAGCAAGGTACTGTCCCCACACACTGCTCCCTGTGCGCTGTGTTCCTGGCTGCCCGCTGCTTTATTTGGGTGAATAGGTTAAATGCAGAGGAAGAATTTCGTGCTGTTCGCACTGTGTGCTGTGGTGTGTTCAAGTATGACAAATGGACACTTTACTTACACTTTACATTCACACCTAGGGGAAATTTGGTATCTCCATTTCACCTGACATGCTTGTCTTTGGACTGTGGGAGGAAAACAGAGTACCAGGTGGACACTGAGAGAAAAGGCAAACTCCACACAGAAAAGACCCTTTGCCATCTGGCCAGGAATCAAACCAAAGACAGGCTGTGTTGTCACAGCAATACCCACTGCACTGCTGTAGCACCCTTGCGATGATATATTGCGATGTATTGTTGTTGTTTTTTTTTTTGATTGCAACTGATGCCCCAAAAACAAAACTTTCACAGTTTTATCTTACTGAATTTACATTTAGGTAATCTCATTTTAACTATTTGTACTGAAGCAAAACAGAAGTGTTGGAAGAATTATTTTTGTCCTACAGTTGTGGGTTGATGTACTGTTAGGAGTCTTGCCCAAGAACTCGTATTAGTGTATCGGTATCTCCTCATTCAAAGAAATAGGATCCTATTTTTGTATGAGTGGAAAAACTGCCTGGGTGTGTTGCCAAAATATCCACCAAGGGGACAGACATTGCTATAAGGACTTTGCTTGTATTTTAAAAATGGTGATTCAGTTGTGATCTAGATAGGTTGACAATATATGTGTTGTAAATAAATAATCATAGTATATTTTTATTATTTAATAAATTGTTGTTGTTCCCCAAGTACATGAAATATTGAGCAAAAAGTTTAAAATTATACATTTTTTCATTTTCCAGTTCATAATATCTTATACATTGTATAAGTTATTATTGTACATAAACACAATACAAATGACTTCATAGTTTGAATAATAGTTCAAGGGAATTCTGCATGTACATTGTGTTGACGTGTGGTATAATTGTTATCCCCCAGTGGAACAAGAGACTTAATGAACTTATTTATTAGTGTGGCTATGTGAATCTGACAGTCATACTGGTGTGTGTGCGTGGGTTAGAACGGTTACATTTCTAAACAGTATTATCTCTAGTAATTACATAGCAATAAACAAATGGCCACACTAGACACCGGTCAGCCACATGATAGTGTGATGGCAGTCAGTAACCCAGGTAGGCTTTGTCTTTGTATGGCCATGTGTGTATGTGCATATATGTGTGTGTGTGTGTGTGTATGTGTGTGTGTGTGTGTGTGTGTAGGCCTACGTGTCTGTGCTCAGAACTGAGACAGATACATTAGACACAAGACAGGTGTGTGGGCTGTAGTGAAACCACAGGCGGGGTGACATTCTACACGGCAAAAGCATGGATCAAAGGAAAGACCATATCAACAGGTGTGTGTTGTGTGCGGTTCTTATCAACACCTAACGGCTCTCAGCAAAATGAAATGGACCATAAAATCAGAACTTTTCCGTTATGCTCCGTGACTGACATGTGTCCATGTGCTGAAAACTGAAGGATGTTTTGCAACTGTACTTGTTCACTAGAAAAATGTAATAGATCTGTGCAATCGTAAGATGTTTTTTGTAATAGCTATTATTCTTTCATGTGGACTTCCGCTGAAGATTTGATTTGGTTTTCGAGAGTTGATGTTTACATATAGTAGAGAAAATTTGCTTTTATCAAAAAAGCCAGACCAAGTTAGTGCTGTTTTGCTATTCTAATTAAATGTAACAATGTATTGATTTAATTGATAACATAGTTATCCAATTAATTAAAGGTACATTCGAGTAATATTGTGTATTAACAGATTTTTGTCTGTGCTACTGACTTCTTCAATTTGTTTTGGCAAAATGAACAGAATGAGTTTTCTCTCTGCAAATCAAATTGTATACACAATGTCATTGTGCACCTCTGGACGAAACATAATAGTGTGGCCCTCTCCAGGTTTGTAGAATGTCACAACCAAAAGGCACCACCCTCCCATACAAGCGAATATTGTCATACTCACACTTTCAATGCCTGTTAAATAAGCTAATTATGTGTAACTAAGCAACATATAGCGGTCAGCTTGAGCCCTGTTCAACTTGCAGTGCACGGTTCAATATGTAAATAATACTCCAAACAATGCTTTAGAGCCGTGATGTACATAATATGATCTCTCGGCAACCTAAAGGGCCTAAAAGGATAGAAAGACAGAAAGCCTACAGAGTCCATGTAGATGACATGGAAATAAAGGAGCACTCTTGTTCCTGTACTGTAGTATATGCATGTACAAGTACATGCATTTTAATAGTAGCATTTAGTTTAAATTGTAAACTTTAATTTTAAATTTTAAATATTTCTAATGATCAGTACCCAATCTCTGTTTCACATAAGCTCTATATTTATGTATTTTGTGTTCACATTGCAGGTTTAATCCAAGACACTCATCTTCGTGACAAACCAATTACAGCCTGTCTGTATTCTTCACCTTAACTTAATTTCATCAATTGTATTAGGTACATGACACTAAATCCACCAACAATGAGTTCTGAAAACAGTCAGTATTCAGACCAGTTGATGAGGATAAACCTGTGTTGCCATTTGCTAGTGGTGTCTTAGTGAGTCTTCGATGGTGTTGTAAAAATCTTTTATGGCTTTTTAAGGGAATGGTCAACAAGTGTAGTTTTATAAATCTATATTAAATATTGTGAAATATATATTTTATAAAAAAAGACCACCCAGCTTTTAGATAACATGTGGCCTTTCAGCTTTGCACTTCTATTAATTCCTAAGCTCTAAACTGGCTGGTGCATTTACGTGTTTGAGCACGTCTTAAACTACTGTCTGTGTCATATTTAGAGAATCAGCCTTCAGGATGTTGTAGGTGCGTGGCACTGAGAAAAACCTGAAATAGACCTTGCACTGGAAAGCCAGGACCACAAAAAAGAACTCTTGTTTCTTTTTTCATAAGGACCTTTATTTTGACAGGAGTAGGAGAAATGGGTATTTATATCCTCCGCTGTGTGCTGTGGCCTCTCCACAATTACAGACTGTTCATCCCCAGACCCAGAGGAAGAAGGGATGGAGGGAAAAAAGGAGGGATGGCTGGAAGGATTGAGAGATTTGTTGGGACTTTGTAGGGACATCAGCGGTGCAGACATTTAGAGATATCCAGTTGTAATTTTCGATGCTACTTTTCTTTGATGGAACTAGAGTAATGGACATGCACACACACACACACACACACACACACACATACATACACACACACACATACATACGTACATACATTCACATGCATGCAAATTCAAATACCTAAAAATCCCTGTTCAGTTTGTTTTGTTCATATTCCAACTTTGTGATATACATACTGTTTTATTAATCAAAACATATATATATATATATATATAATTTTCCACTTAACGCAGATGTAGTCAATCAGCCAAGACATGCTTCTTCACCTTAGCACTGGAGGCTAATGTAGAAGTCAATAGTCACCCAAATTGTTTCCATAAAACACACCAAAACTTCTCTCAACCCACTTCCAGGACTTAATTAAAGCAGCGCAGACCTGTGGATGTGGTTCAGGACACAGAGTGACTTACTGTGAGCTATAAAAATCCATTTCAGACCTCACCAGGGTTAGTACCCACAAAGCTGTCATAGGGAGGACTGATCTTAGACCAGATTCCTCTGTGTTTATGGCAGCTATTGTCACACAGACTGATTCTAGATCAGCTCTCCTACTCCACTAAGGTAGTTTGTAAATACAGGTCCTGTTGTCTAAAATGTCTGAGCTACATGGTGTAGTTTTGTTGATTTTTATAGCTCACAGTAAGTCAGAGTGTGCGTCCTAAACCACATCGACAAGTTTGCACCACCTTAATAAAGCTGGGTGTGGTTTGAGAGGGTTGAGAGAACATTTGCGATATATTTATGGAAAAGATTTGGTGAAAGCGTTGAAATTCCAGTACTCTTTGGTGCTAAATTTACTAAATTTGCATTCCAAACATGTCTTGCCTGATTGACTATGCCTGGGTTGAATGGAAAATTGGGTGAATTTGAAACGCCATTTTCTTAAAGGGATGGTTCAAGACATTTGACTGAATTACAACTAATTAAACTCAGTTAGCATAATAATGTTTCTATCAGTCTCTATGTCTGTCTTTCTTATCCAGATCATACCATGTTTCTGTGTTCGCCTTGTTTAGAGATGCTCAGAACAGTCATCCACCCTTATTAAAAACAGAGAAGCGAAGTAAGTTTATTTATATATTCACTTGTAATTCCTTTACAACATAAGTTTAAAAGTGCACCATCGAGGGGGTGTTCCAACAGTTCCACCCATTCTGAAACATTTTTGATAGTCAGAGTGTAGTATCTGGCCCTTATTTTGGGTTGAAGTTTATGGTTTTTTGGAGGTGCCTAGAAGTCAGGGTGGTGTCTGAACCACCTCCTCTCTGCTGGCCAGCTGCCTGCCCTCCCCCTTCTCCACCACTTCTCCACCTCAGCTGTGTCACTGCAGCCAGGCTAGTCTGTGGCTGCCAAGAGGGTGGCGTGCAAAGCAACAGGAAATACAAGATAGCCTTGTTTACAAGTACAGTGTGTGATGCAATGCTGCCTGGACTGGACCGACTGGTGCCTCTGAGGCAGAAGTCCTTTAACCCTGCCCTAACCAGGGCTTGCTGTTCACATTGTGCTAGACTCAGTAGAACTCACTTAATAGTTATTAGCAAAGATCACTATATTATCTATGTATTCTATGCAGAACTGAAATTGGTTGAAAGTTGAAACCTGTGTGTACTGATGTTGCTATTAGTATCAGTTTTGTTGGTGACCCAAAAGCATCCAAAAAAACTTGTGTTTGTGTTAATGAATGTTTTACCACACTCTTCCTGGAAAAAAACAGGGATATGTTGGCCTATCATCTGTAAACCTGTGTTGGCGCACTGACTCATGTTGTTTTCTTTTCGGGAGTCTTTTGCAACGCTAGCATCTTCTCCTCTCCTAAGACTGGACTTGATCAGCACAAACGTTGTTGCCATAGAGACATAACAAATAACTTTGTTATAACTGAAGGGGGCAAGATTTTTTTTTCCAGTTATGGAGATATAGTACCGTACTGGAATGAAAGAAAGGATAGACTGCACCAAATGGGACTGTCTTTTCCAGATCAGTTATGTACATTTTGGAATGTAGACCACAATAGCATTAGATTCATGTTAGTGAAAGAGAGTGAGTTTAGAGAAAAATAGAGCTTAAAAAACACAAGCAAACAGGGCAAGGAAATTTATTTCTACTTGATAATATGCCTAATATTTTGAAAATGAATTGCCATTACAGAATTAGAAATCAAAGTTATTCTCCAGTTTCACATTATTGAACCATGCCAGTTGACTAGTGTAGTGCCTGCAGCACATCATATAAGTCTGCTGTTTTGGTGCGGCCCCTTGATTTTTTGGCTACTTGACGTGACGACAGAGGATGTCTAACCTTTGACACAAGTATTGTCACCTTGGCTTTCTCCATCTTCCTGCTCCCTCGGCACTTGTAAAAGATCAAATGCTCTCTGCGGCCGTCACCTGTCCGGGGAATCTACAAGCTCCTCCATCTATCAGCATGTCCCTCTCTTTGGGCATGGCGGTGGCCCAGGCCGGAACAGGCCTCAGGGAGCATACGCTGAACATGTGGCATCGTTGACGTCGGACGAAGTGTGTGTGTGTTCTTGTGATGGAATGGGGTGGTGTATGAGCCCGAGTTGAGAGGCAGTGCAATCAAACAAGTCTCAGCTTTACTCAGGCGTTTTTTTTTTTCTGATGTCTGCGGTTTAGACAGGGCGTTACAGGACGTTCACAAGAACTTTGAGGAGAGAAGGAAAAAAAACACAAGAAAGAAAAGAAGAAGGATTTGGCATGTGTCAACAGGCATACCTGTTACCGTCGAGAGAAAGGCCTGAGGCATGCTGGGAGGTTCTCATGAATGTGACGAGCAGAGAGCAGACAGCAGGCCTGCGTTAGGCTGCCCTCACCTGAGCCACATGGGCTTACAGTGGCGTCAGCTAACAACACCTTCATATTGTTCTTTCCTTTATTTATTTATTTTTTTTTACCTTAGTGTGCATGTGTGGGCAGCCACTGTTGGAGGCTTTCTGCAGGCTGTCTTGTTTTTCTCCTGAGTTTGTGGGTGGTGGTAAAAAAAGTCCATGTGAATGCTCTGTGCTCCATACACACTAGAGGGTATACTTAATGAAGTTGGCACAAATGCTTATCACGCCTCTCACCTTGAAAATAACCTGGATTAAGTCTGAAACAGCTCTAGCAAGGGCAAAACTGGTGTTAAATAGTTTTATTTAAAATCTCAAATATTCAACTAAATTCAAGTTCCAGTGGATTGAGTCCATAACGTGAAATAACCTTTGTGGTAACATGTTCTGTGTATTCTTTTTTATAAATGGATTTAAATGCCATAAGGATTCTTAAGGCACATGAAAATGATTCATGCCAGAGGTCAAAATGTGTGATTTAGTTATGGTACAGTTGTTGTTATTCATATTATAACATGTCCCTGGAGTGTACATTTACCAACAAAAGTTATTTATTTTCTTTTTATGATTTTTATGAGGTTGATGTTGCGTGACACATGCTGGAAATGATTGCTGTTGGCTGTTTTGACAAAGAACATGAAAATGTTGCACAACCCAGGTGAAGGGAGATCAAGTCTGAGCATTCCTCCACTCTCATCAGCTGTTCAGGCTGTCCTCCTCTTCCACACTGACAGCACCCTTCTTTATTGGTGTGATACGTATCTGGCAAATAAAAGGGGGGAAATGGCAGTAGTCTCAGTGGGCGAACCAAACGATTGAGGGTGGGCGGGGGGTTTGAGCAATACATAGCTTTAGGTTATAAGCTGCGCTTACCAATTGTGTCATTTGTTTCACAAAAGCTGTAATTATGTTGTAATTGCTTTGCTGTAAGGTGTTAATAATTTACAATAACCTCTGTTTTCCTCATGTTCATAAATGTAATGGATGACTCCATAAAGGTAAGTCCTAATTGAGGAGAGTTGATATGACAATTAAGATAAGCTGGATAAGTGGGAGGCCCCAGGTCAGTGTTGCTGTGATAGTGTTGTGATAGAGCAGGTTCTTCCAGACATGAGCCAGCAGAGGAATCTCCTTTTATGGTACGCAGTAACAAGTGGAAGAAGGTATAAATTCATTCTGAGTTTGAACTGAGGTAAAATATTTCTTTTGTTCATCTTTTGTCCATTGTTTCATTCAAAATATTTTTTTTTAATTGAAGAAAAAACGCTTATTATCACATGAAGTATTCAGTTTGATCATGCTAGGATATGGATTAAGCCTAATCTTGGACTAAAAAGCGGAGCCAGTGTTGATTCACCATTAGGATTCATTTTTGTTTTAGGCTTAATTTAGGTTTGTGAAATGAACAATCTGAGTTTTTTATGAAGCTCCAGGAAGCCCTGGAATTAAATAATTTGACTGAAAACCGACAAATTTCTTTCGCATTTCTTTTTGACATATATAAGGAAGTGACTATTTGGAGTGAAAATTAAAAAAACAATGTCAAATGATTTCTGTCATTTAGATTTCCCACAAGTTTAAATAAAGAATGATTTGAAAAGTATTGCAGTTGCATTGAGAGCAACTGTAATGAAAGTGGCCGTTTGTAGTGAGTCAGGCAAAGCCTCTCGGTAGCGCCAGTCAACCAGTTTCCCGTGAGCCAAAACAAGGCATAGATGGGCATCCTGACACCAAGCCTTTCTCACGCAAACAATCTGCTGTTCCACATGGTTCAATAGCTGAAAAACAGGAGGAGGGTGGTGTGGAATGAACCATGTCATTACTGCATGGAATCAATGGGGTGTCCTATCAGACTATGTTTCAACTCCATTCATACTCACCACAGTTTAGATTTCCACCAGTTTGTTCCGGGTTGTTACTACAGGTACAGCCTAAAATTAGCCAGTGGAACCCTGGCTTTGGTAACCATGAAGGGTGTTGGAAACCCTCGGAAATACAAATATTGATTTTGTTTATATATTCGATTGTAACACCGAATTTTCTCATTGTGATTTTAAGTTTAACTTTGTTAACTACTTACCTTTTAATATTAAATCCGTAACAAAGGTACACATAAAGATCAAATAAAATTGTAGTATAGATTGTCGTATAGATTTACCAGCTACAAATATAATATGAGAGTCTGCACAAAACCAAGCAGTTTCACATATTCCTTGCCCCAAAACACCTGACCCAACTCATAAAAGGCTCGAAAACTGACTGCCTAATAAGTAGAATGAGGTGTGTTGGGGTGGGGAATATTTGAAAATGTATGGGAGGGGTCCAAAAGACTGTAGTTAGGATACATGTTCCATTTTAAACCACAAATGATGCAGTGAAACAGTTTAGAGTGTGGATTCCTGGAATTTGTCGTCTTATTGAAATTGCGTCTGGCATAAATACAGTGCTTTAAAAAATTGTTGCAATTTTGCATTAGAGGTTCTCTGAGGGTTAACCAGGCGTGAATAGAACTGTCCTGGAGTTAGGCCATTGGCCTCAGCATGCCAAACTGTATTGAAGTGCCTGTAGCGCTCCAGTGCTATCCTGTAATCATGAGACACCGTAGGCAGAACCAGGTCTTCGCTGTGATGTGAGAATGCACAATGCAAGTGTGCGGATAAGTCACGCACAAGGTGCTGCCGTGCATTATTGATGAGCAGCTTGCCGCTCTGCCAGAAATGCAAAGGATTTATGCTGTCCTGTAGCATTCAATAGGTCTCCGGCCTTATTAAGGAAATGGAGATAAAGTGAACACTCCAGCACATGACTATGACTGAGCCCTCAAGACCACTTCATGTCACTTCATCTCTTAACATCCTCCACTCCAGCCATTATCTCTTACCGTCTGACTTGTTTAATAATTTCTGCCTCTTATCTCAAGAGAAGGCAAGTTTGGGTTTCATCTAGAAAATGCCTACCTCTGGAAGATGTCCAAGGGTCTGTCATGAAGTTAACTACCACTCTAAATAAACCTCCAGAAGCCCTTTCATCCTTCCTTTCCGAGTTTGGCTGGTGATTTTGTGTTGTACACTGTCTAAGGTTAAGTCAGCGTAGCAAGAGAGACGCCGAAATGTAGTAGCATCAGGTCAGAGGTCTGAGTAGAGCTAATCGAGAGCTGTGTAGGGGTCCAGTGTTACTGTGAATTATTGAGCGGGATCAAGTTTCCCATGGTAACGTGTTATTGCATGATGGAAAGAAAGCCAACACCAATAATCCTGGTACTTTGTGAGTCTGTTTGCACATGTGACACGGTTTATGTTAATGTGTTTGTATTTTTGTGTACACCTCCCATTTAGGGTTTGTGGTCCTAATTATATTATTTCCTCAAGTCTATAATGCACATATACATGTTTATACATATTTGCATATCATAATGTCTATGTAAACATGACTCTTGAACGAGGCCAGTAGTAAGGACAGTAGTAGGAGCTTTGGAGTGTTAGCCATGAACCTGCTTGAATTATTCATTCATCTCTAGGTGTCAGGAACTCCCATCACACTAGTGAGGTACCACTCCTGCTACAGCTCCTGTTTCCCCAACATATAATTACACATTTAGAGCCTCGCGCAATGTATACATGAGTGTCCTAATGAGATAGCTCCAGTTATAATAATCATGCTGAATGATCCTCCTAAGCCCTTTTTAAACAGACGTGCTTAGCTGCAGTGTCCTAAATTAGTCTGTGTGTGCCCTGAGTTGGTCTGCATTTTGAGCTACTTCATGTCTTACAACTAACTGATCTATTAAAAGTGGTGCAATGAAGATTGTCCCATGTGCATAGACAGCAAGCATCATGGTGGTTTTCTTGGTAGACTCTTATTAAACAGTCATCTCTAAAAATTCTTTAAATCTTAAAAAAACTCTTCCCTGTAAAATGGCTGAACACTTAATCATTGTCTTCATTTGTTTTTACTAAATTTAGAGCATAGGTAGCTCTAATCATCTAAAGTAATCTAAAGTAGATGTCAGTCGAGCTAAAGAAGTTAATGGTCACTGTTGTCACATTGCAGTGATGTCTGGTACTTAAACATGCAGCACGCCACCTTTCCGGAACAGTTATTGAGGGTAATTTGAACCAGTCAAACCCAATATTAATGGTTTGACTGAAGAACTAGAGGTAGTTTAAACTGGGTAAGAAATGCAAACAAATGAAAATGCTTAGATTTTGGGACATTTTATGTAAAAAAAAAAAAATTCTGGACAGACAACCAAAATCCAGGACAATCCAGCAAAAGGTGGCCACCCTATCCGCACTTATGATTTCTGACAATATGACTGCTCCTAAAATTGGCAGCTAACACATACTAATTCCCCAATGGCACCAGTCCCCTTCTGTAATGTCAGATATTTCAAGATTTTTCAAGACTATCTGTATTTTTGATATTTTTATCCATGTCACCTGGTCAGCAGATGGTGGCCTGGTGGTTAGGCAGTTGCCCCTACGATCAGAAGGTCGTGGGTTTGAATCCCAGGACTGCCAATGGCACCACTGAGGTACCATTGAGCAAGGTACCGTCCCCACACACTGACCCCCGGGCACCATTGCTGACTGCCCACTGCTTCACTCGGGTGAATGGGTTAAATGCAGAGGACAAATTTTACACCTACACTGTGTGCTGTGCTGTTCACGTGTGACAAATGGTTCACTTTCACTTCACTTCACAAGAAATAAACTCCATAAACTAGAATCTAGCACAAAATGCTGAAAGTGTAATGGAAAATACCTTCCCATCTCCATGTGAGGTCATCTTGCCAGTGTAACCAGTATTTCACTCACTCCATTCGGTTGGGCTTATAATATTCAAGGGAGCCACTTGGTGGTAGTGTTGAGTCAGTATCTGTCCAACAACTACACTGGTTGGGCAGCAGCCAGTGTAAATGTGTGACCTGAATATTCCTGTTCCTTAACATCTTTAGTAGGACATGGAACATTTACAAGCAACTCAAGTGCTGTAAACAAACACTAAACTCTTTGTCCTTTATTTGAAAGCTGCATATCATCGACATACTCCTTTCAGATTTTTTAAAAGTAACATGATATAATCTTTTTACTATTAGACCAGAAAGGCAGTGAAATGGTGCCAAACAGCACTGCTAGTCTTCCAGCATATGCCTCACTGGTTCTATTATTTTACAGCTATAAGAAGAAGCATTGTCCCTCTTCCACTGGCAAAGAGACTTGCTTGTTGTTGACCTGTGTCCAGTCTTTTGACTTGCTGATTGAGATAAAGGATGAATCGTCTCAAGAAAAACAACTGCCAGAAATAAAAGATCAGTCAACAGTCCGGCAGACTGAGACTCAGGGTGTTGAGGGGTTATCAGCACTTCTTTGAGGGCTGTTGAAAAAGTGATGCCTCGTGGCAGAACACACCATTCACTGCTCGTCTTCTGTCAGTGTCAAATATTACATGCAGAAAACAAGCACCATTTTAATCTAGTATCATTTTAACATATACCTTTCATAATGAAACAGTCTTCTTACAACAAATCACTTCAGCAATGATGACCACAGCAGAAATGCCAATCTTGTTTTTAATGCCAACTTTAAAAAGATGTGACTGGTTCCGTCATCGGGTTACATGTCTGATCTGTGGTCAATTCCCACAGCTCTAGTTTGCTCCAGAGAATACATCTCCTCCTCAAGGGCCTTTTGTTCCAGCTGCAAGCTGTAAAGGTCAGAGGTCCCCTGCACCTGAGGCCAGTTTCCACAAACAAAAGCTTTTTTTGTGTCACTAAAGGACCGCTTTGCTGTCGCATGCACACAGAGGAGAAAAACAATGGCCAATCCTACACCTATTTGAATGCCACAGCACCTGAGCGCTCAAACTAAGTAGATGTTTACAGGTGTTAGAAGTAAATTAATACAAACAGGTAAGTATAAGTTGTGTCAGAGACTGTACACATATACTGACCATTTTGATAACAATCAGTAATTAACAGCAAGAATTCTTCTTCTTCTTCTTCTTCTTCTTCTTCTTATTATTATTATTATAATTATTATTATTATTAATCCACGTAAAGCCTTTATGTCTGCGACTCAATCTAATTTTGTGTGGCCTGATTCGGTTATTACGTGTTTGGTCCTGCAACATTTGATATTACTTGGTTCAGAGCTGCTACTATCATAGCTTACGTATTTGTAGCTGTTATTAGTGATCTTTCATTACATTTAAAAATCATTTCCCATTTGTCCCCATTTCCATAAATAAGGAAATGTTCCTCTGGCCAAGTGAGGTGCTTGGGACATATATATGCGTGTGTGTGTGTGTGTGTGTGTGTGTGTGTGTGTGTGTATGTGTGTATGTATACTGCCATGCATATTGAAGTAAAAGTAGAGCTGTTCTATCTTTTTGGAATCTATCAAATTATTGTACTTATGACTTATATGCTTTGGGAAGGGTTGCTTGTGTGTTTTTTTACCAAGTGAGTGTTCTCTCCCAGCTTCTCAGAGTTTTTAAGCTCCAGGGTGGGCCTTCAGTTCATCTGGCACCCAGTCAAGGCCAGCAGATGGGAGTTTTTTTCATCCTGTATATTGTTTGGAGCGTGAGGCGGTTGGCCTGTGGAGAGCAAGAGCAGAGAGGCTTTGGGCTCTGGGAGATTGGCCCCTGGTGAGAGGCAGAGTCATGAAGCACAATGGGCTTTGGCCCTTGCCTGTTCAGACACGAGCAGAACAGGTGAGGGAGGTCTCAGTGGCCCAGCAGGGGTCAAGCCCAGCCCCCTGACCCCCTCTATGCCTCCCCATCCCAAACATGCTCCACCTGGGATGGGAAACAGCAGGCCCTCTGCGCTTCCCACCCTTCCTGCTTGATACACACATACACGCCCCTAACATTCACGAGGCAACTCCCCTTTGTCTCAATAGCAGCTGTATACCTGCTCTAAATCCTAGGAGAATCTTGAAAGAAAAAAGAGGGGCATGGACATGGAGAGGGAAGAAGGGAGGAGGGAGAACATGGGAAAAAGAGTTTTTAAAGCCACTAAATCTGGAGAACTGGGAATGGGAATATGCCTCTGATAATAGACCTCTGTTCTTCACTCCCAGTATTTGTATTGTTTTTGGCCACTTGTCAGCACATGCTAGAATACACAGGCTCTGGAGTTTCCATGCTCTAATACAGTTCAGTGTATCTGGAGAATTTCTGTAGGTCTGTAATTTGACTGTATGAGTCAGAATTGTCGGATCTGTCACCGCTACTGCCAGGAACCTATGTCTGTTCTGGATCATTCATGCCTGAACAACTGTTAAACAATGCAGTTTTACCACCAACTCAGATTAGACCTCCAGAAATCTTTTTTTCCATACTCGCAGAAGTTATTGTCTTTGTAAAGTTTTTCACTATTTTTTGGCAGGGCGACATCTAAACAATTTACCAAGTCTTTGCACAACACTTCTTATCGACGTATCAACAACTTTGTGTGTCTTCACTCTTGCGGGTGTGCTAACACGCTCTTTCTGCAGTTGCGTAGATTAGCTTTGGCATCTCATGTCGAAGCTGGAGTGTTGTTTTATAGGAGTCTTTTTCAAAAGACTTTCAAGGATTAAAAGTGAGGAGGTGCTTATGGTGTGCCTCTAGCCTGGGGCATGATAGAAACCTTTACACGCATGTTCCTCAGTCACGCAACCCGGCTCAACAAGCATATGCACACACAGTGCCAGGGAAGCTCTCTGCATGCTTTCTCTTTACAGTAGAACAAATTTAACAGGATGTTGTGATACATAATTTTGATTGTCATTTTTGCTACATCTGTTCAGAATAGATGAACACTGGTGGATGATCAACTGCAAAAACTCTAGTTGCGTTAAGATCAATTGTTTTTGCAAATGTACTTTGAACCAATTTTGACTTCAGGGCACCAAGTTCCATGTTCACATCGTGGAGAACTTTGCATGAACCCTCCACCCCTGCTACTTTGCCAAGAAAGCCCAGGAGCATCTTTACTTCCTACAGAGTGTAGCTGCATCACAGCCAGGTTTGGGAATTGCTCCACCACAAGATCCTACATCAGGGTCTCTCTCCCCTCTGACATAGACATACACACCACATGCTGCATCTGCTAAACGATCAGCATTGTGAATGATACCACACACCCCTCCCACACACTTTTCTCCCTCTCACTGTCAGGCAAAAGGTTCCATAGCATATAAGCTTTCACTGCCAGGCCATCAAACTTCTAAATCAGAACCAGAACTGTACATCACATACAAACACACTCCTGTACTGAGCTGCTACATTCTCCCAAACACAAACACACATGCACGTTAAAACTGTTCCTGCCATAAACAATATCTGAATTAAATGTATTATTATTATTTATTATTTACAGTACTGTGCAAAAGTCTTAGGCACCTGAGAAATTTATTCTTAAAAGCTGTTTGCTACTGGGCAGTAGTGTTAAGTTAGTGTTAAAACACTAATTTTACAATAAATACAAATAACATTAATACAGTAAACCATAGTTTCATGTATGGCAAAGTGTTTGCTTGACCATTTCCAGA
>JBBPCZ010000115.1:26473150-26486830 GCA_037974445.1 Brycinus macrolepidotus | reverse complement strand
TGTTGATTACAGCAGTGGTGTTTTATACTTTTCCTCATTAAATAAGATTTGATTCAGGTGATCACTAATCAGTACCTAATAAAGCAGAATGAGGTGCTTGTGTAGGAATTTAACAGACACTGGCATGGAATGGTTGTCATTCTCATAAAGAGGCTGATTTAAAAATAAATTGCAGCGGTCTCTTATTTTTTTCCGGAGCTGTATTCTTCCCTTTCACTGTCATTTGCAAGCAGGTTCAAACTTGTGTCTGAGTGGTGGAATCATTGGCTGTAGGCTCACTGGGTGGGAAAAATAGCTTAGCCTCTCTCTCCCTATCAGTTCAAAACAATGTTAACCAATCAGGGGCATTTGTTAGGCCACATGTGCTGAGAATTTGACAATAATGCTGTCATCAAAGTAGCTGCCTTATGATGCTACAAGAGCCTCATTTGGAAAAGATGTCCCCTCCCTGCCTGTTTGGTTGTTTCCCTAGAAAGGAGCTAGATTTGAGGTTAGGAATTGACAGCAAAAATAAAAATAAATAATAAGTGAATTCTCTCAGTCAATATACTATTGTTGCAAAAGTAACATTGCTATAAATAGTTAAATTTGCAGAATCATTGCTCCTTATAAGCTCTTTATTTTATACTCACTCAGCAAATATGCCCAGTTCATTAAAACAAACAAAAAAAATGGACAAAGTCTACAGCCGAATATTTAAAAAACTGTGTTAACTCTTTGAATCAGACAAAAAAATGGACAGCTTGCTAATGTGTGTTAGTTACTTTCAGAGTGTTGCTTTTAAAAGAACTGCTCTCGCATCTGTCTTTGCATAGTAAACTCAAAATAAATGTACTATTCATTGGAAATCTTAATGACATTCTATTGATTTCATTCATGTTAATAGAAAGGTGGATCACTAGAAATTTGGTATATTTAACCAACTCTTGTGCCAGCTCTAATAGAGAAATTAATATAGAATTCCAGATAGTGAGATATCAATGTAAAAACAAATAGAGCCAAACTCTTACCCTCTTGGCAAAAAGTTTTCTATGTTGTGTCTATAAAAGGTTCTTTGATTTTGGCTTGACAAAAACAATGTAACCTTTTTGTTTCTATTTACAAGGACCATACACAAGTTCTCCATCATGGAGAAACAGAATTTAATGATCTAAAAGGCAATTTTAATGTGAATAACCTTCTTTTAGATGTTTCTAAAGAATCCTTAGAGAACCCATACAGAGTGTAGGTTATGACTGCTTGCATGGGTTTCACACATTATTTTTAATAGACACTGTACTTTCCATCTCGTTGTTTGAATTCTCTGAGAAAAATGAACTGGTTCAGAAAATTGTAGGCCAATAGTGGAAATTCTTTACAACTGTTAGTTTATGAACTAATAATAGTTAGTTTTGAATTATTTTGTTTAATAACTAGGACTGATGACCTGATGACCTTTTGACTGTGAGGTTAAGCTAAATTAATTTTTCTTTTATTTTTATAACACTTTGAACAAAAGATTATCACAACACAAACTGTGACACACTTTACAGGTACAGTATCTTGTGCCACACTCCCAAAGATAAATTATTGTTTTGGTTCCTCGTTTAACATTTGCAGAAATAAGGCTGGAGTATTTTATTACTAAAACTAGTAACTAAAAACTAAAATCTCTCTTAAGAAACAAACATGGTCTAATACTACAATAATTCCATATTTAATAGGAAGATTTTGTTGTAGCATTTTCTTGCTTTGATATATAGAAATTGGGTTCAAAAGTACACTCAGGTTCAGAATCATTGTTTAAAGATCATCTAAATCAAACACGTCATCAAAGACATTATGTCATCATCTAAGATTTTTATAGTATTCACACCCTCCTAAACAAAGTATTATTGGACATTAAATGTACATTAGTATGTAAGCAAAATGTGTTGTACTTTTTTTTACTTTTTTGGAAATAGCCAGATTTCTTCTCACATTTGTTGCCAGAGATTTTACCCCATAGATTACACAACCGGTTCATGATATGAATTTATGATATGTAAACTTTTATAGTGGTAGAAAGGAATTATTTGATAACATCTTGAACATACTTACATCTCGAAAAGTCCTGATATAGTGAAATGGTAAACCGCATTAGGTGACTCTTGATAAGGCAGCTGCAAGACACCTTTGTTCTCGGGAGCATCTGTGTTTATTTCTTTGTGTTAACCACTAAATTGGTCCACGAGAGATTTGGTGTTGGCATATGTCGAGGGGGCTAACAGTGTGCATGTGGGAGTGGGGAGCATCAAACAGGTGTGAGGTTAGACTGGATCAGTTATCACAGGTTGTGCCCACCTGTCAACCTTCCATGAGGTTTTTCTTCCCTTAGCACTGGTAAGCTAAATCTCTATGGTGTTGACTGATTAAAGTGGTCAACATAAAATAGAAAAATCTAATTACGGCACATAAATGTAGGACAACTCAGAAACTCAAATGTTAGAAAAATTTCTGTAATATCTTTTATTAATTCACTAGTTTAATTTTTATTTCCTACTGGTATTCAATGAGACTGCTATGAGTTGGCTAAATTGGCTAATTATTTTAATAGGTTGTCCTCAGTCCCAGTGCCTCAGCTTTAAAAAGATTGCCAATACGGCAGTTGTGGTCATTTTCGTGGTCTAATTTGTTTCCTGATGAAACACCTGAAGACACCTTCTCTGAGTGCTTCTCTGGTTATTTAGGCAAGACCTTGTTATCTGGTAAGCATGCATGTCTCATTAGGCCTGTTTGTGGTTCAGCATCTCTTTTGCTTTCATATTGCCTCCGCAACATCCTTCTGCGATCCAAACACATCTTCCCAAATGGTAGGTCATTAAGGCTAATCAAAACCCACAGAGGCCAACAATTTTTCCTGCCTCTCCTAAGGTGCAAACCTTGGCAGTTAGCCCTTTTATCGATTCTACAGATTTAATTAGTATTTGGTTGTTTTTGTTTTCTTTTAAAGAAATATGAACAGAAGGCAAATCTGCCTTCTGGCACTCCTGTGACTCACAGCCATATCTGCACCAGTGGAAAAGTGATTTCTACTTTAGTATGCCATGCCTAACCCAGGAGACTTTGTCATGAACTTGTTGTTCTATAATGGTTTCTTGATCTACTGCAAATAATTGTGTTGACTCAAGAGAAAAAGACAACAAGGATTCCCACAAGCCCATTTATCTTGTAAATGTCTCAGGTTGACATCACTGAGCAGCTACTCATATACGCTTGTGGGAAAAACAGGTGTTGGAATGATCCAAACAAATCCCAGTTTGCACTTCTCCTTCTCGCTGCCTCTTCAAAGTATGGCTCACTGTGCATATGTATCAGTGGAACTGGACGATTATGGAATTAAGCCATTGCACAGTAAATAAGCACAACTGTTGAGAGAAGCAAGAATGGATCCATGACTAGCTGTTTCCTGAGCAAAGTAATCTAGTACAGCACGTGAAAATCTTTTTCTCTTACATCTGTTTTGTTCCTCTCAAAGGGAAAGTTCTCAAACATGAAACACCTTAGCATTTAATGGCTTTTCTAAAAGTGGTGCTTTGTTGTTAGGTACTACGTCTCAATTTACGTTTGTTGTATCAGTTTATTATTGTAAGTAATATCCGATCTGACATATAGGAATGCTGAGCTGTTGATTATCGGCCAACAGTGGGTCCTACTTCAAGTGAGTCTTTTCAGGTGGCAAAACCCTGTGACTTAATCATAGATACCCTGCTAATAGAAAGGAGAAACCCTGTAGTATCATTTTTTTCTTGTGACTCTTCAAGAACAATTAATTAGCAATGACAAGTCTGAGGTGAACCATTGTCTTATAGCCAATTATTTAGTCCTGTGCCTGATCTAAAGCCAGTGCATGTGACATACACTACTGTTGGGAGTACTTTGATGAAATTTTGATGAGTGCCTTGATCATGGATTTTATATGCAGATATCAAGTAGTAATTTAGTTTTGAATAAGCGTGCTTGTTGTGTGAATGATGTTAGCGTTTATAATCTCAGCTCCACCCGCGAATAGCAACGACCAATCACATAGACTACAGTATGTTTAGGTCTTAGAGGTCTTAAGAATTATGTCCTAGTTATACTTAGGCCCTGTTACAGTACTTCTTTTTTTAACATCTCCTTCTCAAATCTGATTTACCATTCAGAAGTGTTTCATACCTGTATTACACAAGTGGCCACTTGTAGCACAAGAAGGCCACTTATTGTTGTTTTGTTTGTTTTTTTGGAATGCACTCATTCTCAGATAGACTAGCCTCAGTGAGCTAATTAGCTGGTCATTTTAAAATTGTAATGTGGGACATTTGTTGAGAAGTCTAAACATAATATTCACAAATGTAATGAATCAAATGGAATGACTTTATCTGATCATATGCTTTGATTTGGAAATGTAATGTGTTGCCTTTATTTTTTGTTGTTGCTAGCTTGGTAATTAGCTAGCTAGCAAAGAGAGGAAAAAATAACAGATGGAAAAGTTTGTAGCCTAAAACCCGGTCTGAACATTCCTTTGTGCATCACTCATTGGTGAATATAAATATATGCAAAAGCATAATAAACATGATTCCCTTTATAAGAGAGGTCATTCAAATAGCAAGGACAAGACTGTGTAAGAAAATTTTATTAATTCTGTTTAAAAGATTTGGGAATCTAAAGATCTAAAGATTTTAGACTTCCTTGTCCTGGTGATACAAGGTAATGAATGGTCCTGGACCTCAGTATTAATTCTATGCATATGAGCAAACTGAAACTTTGCTCAAGAGTAAGTTTTCCCACATTGCGCCAGGCTGTCTAACCAGTGATGAGAGTTGGGTGTCTTACCAGGTCAATACGTGCCCTCTGCACTGGGATGCATGCCTCAACTCTACCTGAAGTGCGGCAATAAGATCATCCTCCTTTGATCTGCTGCTCCACCCTGAGACTAACTCTTCCTGTGGATAATGCACTAATTCATTGTCCAGCCCCTGTCAAAGCAGAGGAATTTTGTCTTTAAAATCCTTACTCTGCCTTGGGCTGTACGGTTGCTGCTTAAATCAAAGCAAAGTGAAGCAACAACTTCTTCTAGCTGTTGCACAAGTAGGGAGACTATGCTGTTTTTAACACTTTTTCTATGCATAATCATCAGATATTCAGTACAATTTGCATATCATTTAGTAGGCAGTTCCACGTCCTGCTTGAGTAGAAGACTTATGGTGAAAGAGGTTATGGCTAATAGTTCGATAAAGATGCTCAGGTACCCAACCACAGCTATGCAAAGTACCTAAGGGGAGGCAGCACACAAAGACTTACTGTCTTACTGTTAACTGATATGTGTCTAGAAGTGAGAGAAAGATGTACAAGGAATACAAGCACTGAACTTTTCCAGAGCTTGCATTCACTCTGTGCATGACCTTAGGGAGCAGATGTAACAAATGGTGTTTCTTGCATAATTGTAGTGTGGAATGTCAGAACCTCAGGGCGCTGGACCACAGCCTACAGACTTCAGATCTCATCCCATGCCCTCACTCTCACTATTGCCTAACACTTGTCGAGTCTGACGTCAATTCTACTGCACACCTCTGGTCTCCTACCTTGTGTTCAATTTCTGTTTTGACACTGGACCCTAATTACTGATGTAAATGATTGATTACCTAGGTTATGCTGGAAGGCTGGTTGGAAGCTAGCTTGTCAGGTAAGGGCTATGTCTTGAGAATAGGTCAAGATGAAAGCAGATATTCATGCTGTACTGTGTTGGGAGATTAGGTTGTGAGCACCTGCAAATTGGACCAAAGCCTTCGCCCATTAGTGGGTACTCTAGTAGCCACAGTACCTATGCAGGTGTCAGGGCATATCTTTAGTCTTTTGTTCGCTCTAATCCTATTCCATTCTGTAGGCTGGCTCTGCCTGCCCCAGGTTTAATCCAGCTCTTTGACACCTAAAGAATTTAACCATTGGCAGGTAAGCTCGAGCACTTTTGAAATGTGATTTGCCTAATTGAGTTTGAAGTGGAAGGCCCGAGTGGCTTTGGGCTAAAGCTCCAGCAGATGGCCTTGGTGGCTGCGTGGCAAAATGTCTACAGTCTAGTGCTGCTGGGGAAAAAGTAAGTAAAGTAAGAAAGTATGTAGGAACTTATTTGAAACATCCAGCCATCTGACAAGATGAGCAGTAACTGAAAACCACCATGCTCCTTTTCAGATTTCTTCACTCTTCTTCAGATGTTTGTTGGAGGAACATCACTGCTGCTCTGCATCGTCAAAATATGGGTTTGCTAACATTTCTTTCTTCTTATATTTTACTTTTTATTTAACTTTAACAGGAAGTCCCTTTAGATTGAAAGGACTTTTTGAGGATGACCTGGCTAAGAAAGTACACCATTATGAGATGCAAATGAAGCATAACAAAAGCAGATTAAAACATACAGGGGCTACAGATTAATGAAGAAAAATCTGGTTTAGAAATAGCACATACACTCTTCAGTTGAAAAGTTTTCTTTCAGAACTTTGTTATTGTACTTTTGTGTGATTTCACCAATTAAATAAACTTGTGCGCTCAAAGGTGCTACCATATATTGTAGAATATATTCAGTTTACCAAGGACAGCTTGCCAGCCTTACACTCTCTTGTTCCTTATTCAGCCACAGGAATGGAGACAATCTCGCCAGTCCCTGGGGCCAGGCAAGATTTAACCCCAATCTTCTCCATCTGCCTGACTCGCACGGCCTCTGCAGCTGCAGCTCAAGTGATCTAGGTGCTGCAGGGAGATAGATTGTGGGGGAAATGGCTTAATTGACCAAACTCTCACTGTGAAGCAGGCAAATAAACCCCATTTTAAGGAAGAGTCCTGTCCATGTAAATAGCAAAATTCTTTAAAATTAAATTAAACTTTAACATCACCGTGACTTCATGTCCGTTATTTTAGTTTACAAAAATACAGAGCGTGCTATTTTCTGAGTATAAGACAAAATAATTGTGTATATATTTTACATGATATCTTTTCATGGATATATCCCAGTATCTTCTGTCACGTATATCATGCGTTCTGCCATGAATTTGATATTCATCGCATACCTGTATGGGGAACTAGGTAGGTTATTTCTTCAGGCCTGCAGTAAAGGGCGGCCTGGATCAACAGGTAAGGGTC
Source organism: Brycinus macrolepidotus (assembly GCA_037974445.1). Taxonomy (NCBI): domain Eukaryota; kingdom Metazoa; phylum Chordata; class Actinopteri; order Characiformes; family Alestidae; genus Brycinus; species Brycinus macrolepidotus. Next base: position 26,479,699 of record JBBPCZ010000115.1, on the reverse strand, counting down.
ATGACCTGTTTAGAGCTGCGTTAAGATGGAAGAGTTAAACAACCAGACATGTATGTGTGGCTTTGATCTTTTCTAAAGGTCCTTTGTCCATTTCCATCAGTCTTCATGTGGCTTCGAGTGACTGGGATCTGTCACCAATAGGGGGCGCTTGCAACCTCCTTGTGTTTAGACATCAGCATATTGGCAATTTATTGTCAAAATGAATTCAAGGACGAGTTCCAGCCCAATCTTTTTTAAATATGCATCAGTCTGTTTCATTTGCTGAAACATATCCAGACTCCTACCTTTTGTCTAGCTTTCCTTTAGTAAAGGAGGGAATGTTTTCAGCTTCTGTATAGTGTGACATCTTAAGCGTCACAGGAAGTTCAAATATGACAGTGGCAAAAATGTGCCTTTGAAGTCACCTGGCAGTCCCTCAGACAGCAGACAATCTGACGCTTAGTGCTCATGCAGGGGAGGGGAAAAGCATCACCTCTCTCCATCGCTCTCTTCTTCTACAGAGGCACTAGTGACAAGCACTTAGATATGATGGAGTCAGTGCCTGAGGCTGTCTACAACAAGGTCATGGGGCACCTTTGACATTGTCATTTTTTTTTCAAGGATCTGTTTTTCCATTCATCCAATAACATAGCTTCACATTCGTGTTTGCTTTTGAGGTGCCCTGACAAAACATGCCCTGACAAAACAAGCGGTCACATATAGTGTCATTAAAGCATACTACTTGTTTAGTAATGTATGAATTAGCTTGCATGTGTATCCAGTCTGTATTGGACTAAGTCATCTTCAGTTGTGAAAACAATCCATCTGCCATGATCACCTGTGCGCTTATATTCAGACCGTGCATCAGGGATGGCCTGTGTACCACATAGACCCCTGTGAGCCATAGTAGGTCACAGTGGAACTTAACACTTGACAGAGCCAAGATTTCTTGTCAGCAGCCGAACTTGATCCTACTGGTTTGTTCCCATTGAAGTGCGGTAAAAAGATGGGTTTGACCTTGGGGCAAGTAGTTTCTCCATATATTATCTATGCGGGTAAAAGAGGGGAAAATGGATCTATTAATTTCATAACTGCAATCAATCATTTGCCCAAATCTCTTTCAAACAAAAAAGTCTTACAGTGTTACTGCTGAAAATCTCTTCAGGTTTTCTCTTCAGGTGGCCATGCTCTTCTTGTGCAGACAGATGTCTGGTCTTCTGAAGCCGACTGTACAGATGGACAAAGATTAGACGTTTAACGACAAGCCCTCTTGATGCTCTGGGTCGTCCCACCACAATATGATGGGGTGGTGGGCTCGGGGGGTCACGTTACTGCAGGGATTCGGGTAACTCCAGAGGGATAATCCTTAGACCTGGTAAACCGGTCTTTAGAAATTCACTGTCTGTACCTGGCAACCTCAGGCCTTGTGGCATTGTGTGTTGATTGGGTGTGCATGTGCTGTGTCCCACTCCCCTGGGGGAGCATTCTACTATAGGCTGCTATATCTCCCCTGTCTGTTGTCTTTATAATCAGACACCATTATTCTGCAGTAAGAGCAGTAAGCAGGTTCCACATAGACAAAGGCCTCTTAAGTGGTGAGAATTAGCTTTTTTTTCTCACAACAGTGTGAATCCTGTATCATAACACACTCTCATATCTGACTCAGAATTGCTTTAAGATTATGGCTGCATAGATCTAGTTTATTTTGTTTGGTTTGAACATTTTAATTTGCTTCATTATAACATGCATCTTTACATTAAGTTTATTCTTTGATTTCTCTTCATGGAATAATGCACATACATTGAAATGTTCAAATATATAGCATATCCAAGATGATCTGGACATATATTACAATAGTGCAGTATTACATAGCTATGTATATAACAGTTAAATGTGTTTGTAGGTGATGAAGGAGATGTTACTGTCACTGTTTATTAACGGCATTTAACATTAAACATGCTCTGTGCAAACATTATGGCTATGTATGTTTTATTATTTTCCAGAATGTAAAATGTAAGCGTGTTCACATAAAACGTCAAATGGTGTAACCGTCACAAAACAAGAAATGCTGCACTTTCATGAAACTTAAATAAAGGTACACATATTTGTTACTAATTTGTTTAGAACATACCACTGAATGTAATTCACTTAAATTTGTTACTGTTTTATTGTGAGTTTTTAAAATATTGGCTGTCTTATTTACAGAACTGGTTACTTGGGGAACTATGATGGTTCTTTTATGCCATTGTTCGAAAAACACTTTGTGGCACCTTCTTGTGTGGGTTTTTTCTATTTAAAGAGAAAAAATACGTTGAAAGTTTACAATCTTTCCTGATATTTCTAAACAACTCACTGAACTTCACACACAACCATGAGAGTTTTCAAGGGTCTATTTTGTGATGTAAATATTGATAGCTGTGTCATGGATTATGGGTTTCTTATGACAGTTTATGTATATAAACTGTCAGTTTTTCAAATAGTAATAATGCTTAAAAGCAAAATTACCATATTTATTAAATTTAAAGAACATTAACACACAATTTCTTACAAGAATATCAGCTTTTTTGTTTTGCCTTGAAGCATTACACCTCTCACAATCTTTTGAATTTTCATTTAAGACCATTTAAGAACAGATAGTAGACCATATAATTAATTTACTATATCAAATATATTTCAATAATGTCTCTTTAAGGTGATACTACACTCCTATATAAAGTTTTATGATTAGCTCTAGGTCACTCTGAACACATGAAGGGAAAAAATGTCATCTTTAATTGAAAAAGAAAATATATATTTTAATGAAACCACACAATAATTATCGCCCCTAGAATTTTTTTAAAAAACAAAATGTATCTGAATTGTGGAATCATCTAGAGCTCTGTTCATAATTCTGAGCACACCTTTTACAGCTACCTACTTCCCACTAATTGGTTAAAATCTACATTTTAGCATAATAATATAATCATTTCATACTGTTATCATCTATGTTTTGTCAGTTATGTGTTATGAACTCTCAGGTCTGGTCCTGGGACACCAGTTGTGTGTTTTTCATTCTCCAACTCATCTCAGCCAGGTCATTATTGATTAGGTGGGTTAAATGTTAGGGTAGGAAACAAGTGCAGAATGAACCTCCAAGACTAATACAACTTGAAATAACAATGTATGAAAAATACAGGAAAGTGGCCCCTTATAGTCACGCGTGAACACACCACAGTACAGCACACAGTGTGAACAGTGTGAACTCCTTTCTCTGCATTTAACCCGTTCACCAAGTGAGGGAGTGGGCTGCCACCAATGAGGGGCGCCCGGGGAGCAGTGTGGGGGGACTGTACCTTGTTCAAGGGTACCTCAGTGGTGCCACTAGCAATCCTGGGACTTGAACCTACAACCTTCTTATTGCAGGGACAACTTCCTAACCACTAGGCCACCAGCTGCCCCAAACACTGTGCGGATGCCAGGGATTGAACCTCAGACATAAAGTTAATTCTTACATACATACATACATACATACATACAGACCACGTAAAGTTAATTCTTGCAAAATTTTTCGTGAGTTGTTAACTATTGCAGACAAATCAGTTCTTATTCTTATTTTTCATGTTATATCATGTTGTGAGGGGTCTGGCGGTTCCTGTTCTCATATCCCCCCTTCCCAGATATTGCCACACCATGCCAGGATCCAGCTTCCAGTGACCTCAGCTGAACTATGGTACCAGCTTAAGCAACAGTTCCCAGACTCCTGCCTGATTCAAGCCAGATCTTTTTTCTTGTGGTGCAGTGCTGAGCTTTACGGTGGAAAATCTCGTACTTTATGGTCCAACATTGTCTCACCCTGAAGTGTGCCATGTACACTACACAACTGAGTGGTGCTAACACATTTACCATATTTGGGTACTTATGTCTGCACTACATATGTCAGACAGGTCAGAAAACACCAAATATGTTAAGTATGGTTGCTCTTTGACATTCAGCTTTGCCTGAAAAAAGCATTTCATTGACTTTTGTTGCTGAACTTAACTACAATTTATACTTTCATTTATTTTCACATTCAGAAGTGTAAATTCTACACAACACACTGCTAAGATTTAAACTGATATGTTGCACACCATATGGAGACTGGAGATGTCTGTTAGCAAAGAATTTTGACCTTTAGTTAACGATTATATGAAGTGTCCTTCTCTAGATTATTTATTTCAGATTATTTTAACAAATTTGTCTGTGTATTTCAGAATCAGAATCAGAAAATGTATTAATCCCGGAGGAAATTCATAGACATGCCATGACACTTATGACATGAACTTAAGAAGTTCCCAAACATGTGCATACCACACTGTGTAAACATTATTGAAAAAATTATTGTGTCAAAAAAATTCTGATTTTTTTTGTTACATCATTGTGCACAAACTGGAAGGGAAGATGAAAAGTGTACAGGATTCAAATTTTAATTTAACATTTGAATCATGATCACAAAAATGACTAAAACAGTGGTTCACCATGACCTTATTAACTTACAGAAGCAATGTCTTCTTTACTTAAAGGGTATCGAGCCGTAACAAAACAGCTGTAGCCTGAAAGCCTTGCACATTTTTGGTACTGTACTCATGGGATTCGGATTTGGATTTGCTGACTTTACTCCCATTGTCCTCAGTGCAAGAGTGCCTCAGTATGGGAATGGTAGGACTGGTCCATCTGGACCAGTGTGAGAGAAACTGCACCTGTTCTATACTCTCATTTATATTGTTTCAGGCCATAATCAGTGTAGCATGGAAAGATAATTCTTATAAATATTACAAGAGCCATATCTTGTCATATTTCCACTCTACCAGTGAACGAAAGAGTGGTGTTAGTCATTTCTGCAGAGAGCTTCCTGAAGCCTTCTTTCACATTTCTGTCTGGCAGCAATTAACTTGGGGGATGAATGCAAAGCTGGTGCCAAAAGCCAGACACGAACACGAAGAGAGGCATGTGGTTTGGGAAACTTATGATATTCTCTAAGGCTTTTGCTCTTGTTCTTCCACAGGTGTCCATTTGGTCCATTTTATACTGTTTTTTGTTTTAGTATGAGTAACATAATGAAAACCATTGCATGAATGCAAAACATTACTTGCTTTATTTATTTTGTACAATTGCTTTCAATAATTAGAGGATTATAAATCTCTGCCGCTATTGTTCAACAAAAATGATTTTAAAAATGACCTGTTTTATTGCATTATTAAATAAATTATTTTGAAAGTCATGTTTTATCATGCTCTGAGCAGGCTTTCTGTGGATAAGGAATATTTACTGTAAAGTATTTCTCTCTCTGTCTAGGGGCTTTGGGGTGTATTTTCTCATTATTTGTATGCCTTCATTATATTTACTCTATTGAGAGCACCCAGCATATGAAAGTATTCATTTTGGATGTGCACACAGAAAAATACGTATACAAACATTGAAATCTGTGGCACTAGACATGAACTCCTTACACTGTTCAGGCCATCACGGGTGCACAGGGGTGAATAAAATTGGAGGGCAAAAACTGCAGATAGCAGCGGCCTGGGGGCCAGATTAGCACTGCTTATTACAATGAGCATGCCCAATCCAGCTTTTTTTTGCCCTCTGTTCTTTCCTCAGGCTAAAACACAAGTGAAAAATGACAAATCCTGTTGTAAACCTGGGCCCCTGCTTGTAGACTGCAACTGAAAGATGTCATGCAAGTACAATGAAATAAAGAGTATTTAAATGATGTAAATACCATATACTCACTAGGAATCTGCAAGGTAATACAATTTAATCTAAATTTTTATGTGTGTTTGTTTTGGCTTGTTTTTAATACTTGTTAGAACAGAACCTAGATTGAAGTAAAATCTAATCTAAATTAGATTTTAAATAGTGAAGCACCCTAGCACTAGGTTTAAGACTAGACTTAATCTATACCCATGAAACTGGACCTATATAATTGTATATATTTATTTCTTATTTGGGTACACTTTTTAAAAATAAATATTTAAAAGATCAGAATAATAGTTCAGTATGTTCAGCTGTGCAGACACCCCTTTGCCCCAAATGACATCTTTTGGTGATATTTTTTTAACATCCTCTACAGAGAACATACTTGAATAGTGCATGTTCTGCACATTTTAGTGTATACATTTCATTTCTTGACAAATTTGAAAATGGACTTAACAATGAACTTAACAAGCTTAGAACTGTGATCCAGGTATTTGATCAGTGAAGTGTACTGGGAACCCTGTTTTGTCTCAATGGGAAAAATCTGCAGCTCAGAGCGTTTGCGACATAACCCTGGCACTAGGAAACTGTGATGCACGAACTGGTGGAAAGGCTGACCTGGGACACAGCTCATTTGTATTAAACGGGTGCTGTCATGCTGCATCAATGAACTACAGTGGACATGGTCTGCCTTTATACACTGATAGTTACATCTTGCCCATGCACATGCTCTCTCTCTCTAACACACACACACTCACACACTGTCAGTCTTTACCTGTTTCATGCACACACACACACACACACACACACACACACACACACACACACACACACACACACACACACAAACACACACACACA
>JBBPCZ010000115.1:26427908-26467098 GCA_037974445.1 Brycinus macrolepidotus | reverse complement strand
GTGTGCATTCCATTTACATTAAAACACGGTGATTTATATATGTACAGGTGTTATTCAGCTATTGAGACTGCTGTTTGGGTTTCATTGATAATTGGACTTTAGAGGTTTACCTCCTTAGTCCAAATTCCAACATATAAAATTAGTATTTTTATTCACGTATTATTTTGTGATGTGTAAATTGGAATTAGAATTTTAGCCGAGATTTTTTGTTATTCGCCGAACCCCCCCCCCCCCCATCATTAGTCGCGTGCCTTAATGATGACTTACTTGCTTACTGAGTTTAATACCATCAGCCCTTTTTAAATCGTCCTTATAGCTGTGATTGGGATGTAGTCCGCCGTTGAACGCAGTGATGCTGGTGGGGTTGGAGAGTTTTACTCTCCTCTCCGTAAACCTGCTAATGAGCTTAATGAGGTTTGCCCTCTGGGACTCTGACATCGCGAGCTGGGGACCAATCAGAGCGCGCTCCGCGGACTTGCAGCATGTGTGTGTACGTGTGCGTGTGTACGCGTGTATTCTTTCTGGCTGGTTTGTGTCCATGTTTAAGAAAAGATTTAGTTAATTCGGTTCATTTTAACAGAGACCCGAAACAGATTTGGGATTGTTTGCGGTTTTTTAATGTATTAGTTTTTGCGAGTTATTTTTTAGACGTGATTTCTCTCTCCTCATGCTGCTCTGGTTCTGGAATGGATCCGCTCTGAGCCCCCGTCCTCCCGCCGCCTTCATGGACTCTTCCCTTAATGATGTCGGTGGGCTTCATGTCTGACCCTCTGGCCGCTGCCCCCAGGCCGCCCGCTTTTATGCCCTTCTCCTCTTCGCCTGGCTCCGGTTTGCCCCCAACCGGCTACCCCGTGTCGGGACCCCCCCAGCACGAGGCGCCCTACCCCTGTGCGGTGGACCACTACGCGCGACCCCTGGGCTTCCCCTACCCCGGGCAGGTTGGTGTTCCTCCCTCGCCTGCCTACCTGCCCTACCAGCAAGGCAACTACAGCACAGCGCTGGGGCAACACAGCCGAGCAGAGCACCCAGGTGAGCACAGCACTGATACACACACTCCACACACTACATTCACTCCACATACTCCACACACTACATTCTCTCCACATACTCCACACACTCCACTCACTACATCACTCCACTCAGTACAATAAGTACACTCACTCCACTCACTTTACACACTATACTCACTATACTCTGTCCACTCACTCCACACACTCCACTCAGTCCACTCACTATATTCACTATACTCACTTTACTCACTATACTCACTATACTCAATTCACTCACTACACTACACTCTCACTCCACACACTCCACTCACTATAGTCACTATACTCACTACACTCATTCATTTATCCATTCATTTATTATCCATTCATTTATTTATCCTTTCATTCATTTATCCATCCCTAACTGTCGGAGAAGAAAAGCTGCGGTGAAGCCAGCGAGCGAACTTTCAAATAAACAGCTGACAGTTTAAGGATTAAAATGGGATTATAACCGGATATATCACGTATAAACATATGCAAATACATAAGTATTGATTCAAGAATTTAAAAATGAATTGACATATTAGTGCCTAAAAACAACAATCAGTTACCAATGTATTTAAAACAAATATATGATTTCACTAAAAGTAGCTGTTAGATTTGCAGAAAAAGAAAAAGAATGAAGAAAGCGTGCAGTTTTGCATTTATGAACGAACTGTAACTGGAAAAGAAATTGAACCGCAACAGGTGAAATGCTTTTTATTTAATGTTACTTTTTTATTCTAGACAAAAAAGTAAATATTAAAAATAAAACTAAAGAGGATTTTATGAAATTACACTGGGATTTTCTGCTCTTGACATTTCCACGAGCAAATAAGGATGCGAGGTTTATTTAGACCCGCACATGGAGGTTATATTCCTAGCCTAGATAAAAGTTTCCTTGTTGTATGTAATTACATTTATTGGCCGCAGCAATACATTATTACAGTCCGCCCTGATTAGTGCAACGCACTGTGCTAATTACGCTAATGAAACCTGATTCATTTAGACCCGCTCAGCACTGGGACACATTGCTGTGGGACAATATCCATATATCTTTAAGCATTCATATTTTTCATGTTGAGCATTTTATGACGACAAACTGTGATTGATTCCAGATTATGGTATTTTACAATATAATTTATCATCAGCATATTAATATAAATCACAAATTAGAGGCAAATAAAGATGCTGGACGAGCGACATTAAATTCAGATCTTTATATTATTATAGTAGATCTATATAATATAAATCTTTATATTTTTCTTTTGTTGATGTGAAACTCCACTAACTTTCACTAACAGACGCGTGTTATAGACTTAAACACTGTTCACTGTTGAAGAAGAGTCACAACCTGCAGCAAAAATATGACCAGTTAGTTCAAGCTGAATGTAACTTTCTAGGCTTTCCTACACATTAAATGCTAGAAAGTTACAAGCCCGGTCATTAAAATGACATCGTTTTTCCAGCACAAACCAACATTCATGCTGCTATTTTATCATATTTATTATTTCTATACCAAATAATCCAGTAAGTGTAATAAAATGTATATTTACATTCTATAATACAATTTGTATTTATATTCTATTCTGTTCATCCTCATGTAAATTAACGGCAGACCTACTGGTCTGCGGATTTCATCCAAAATGAATATTCACATGTTTCATTGGCTAGTTTTATGTCTGAACCGTATCCTCAGTGACACAAATCACCATGTTATTTACTGTGATCCGTTTCACTGGCTCGTAAATCAGGCTTAGTGTGGTGCTTAAAGGCGCATTAGCCATGTGTAGGCCGTATTTTTATGGGGAAAACTTTTGTCTGACTCGCTCCTGTCTTCCACAAGGCCGGGAGCAGGCCGTGGGGGCGGACTCAGGCCAGCTGCGGCTCGGTGGGAAAGGCAAGAAGCTCCGCAAGCCCCGCACCATCTACTCCAGCGGGCAGCTGGCGGCGCTGCAGCAGCGTTTCCAGCAAACCCAGTACCTGGCCCTGCCCGAGCGAGCAGACCTGGCTGCACAGCTCGGTCTCACACAGACACAGGTACGACCCGCCCTGTCATTTCTCAGAGAGCAGCCGGCACTCACTGTATCAGAATCAGAATCGGAAAACTTTACTGATCCCTGAGGAAATTGCTTATGTTATGATTGCACAGAGACAAGAACAATATAAAATATAAGGTCTAAATTAATCCACTAAAACTCAGAAGAAAAGAATCAATATGAAATGCACTTTGCTATATACACAAATGCTGGAGTATCAATACTACAGATAAGTAACAGTTCAGTGAATTACTCATGACACAAATGGTGGTTAGGAGTATGCTATTGCAAGTAGTAGAGATCAGTAGTAGATACATAATATTGATATCCAATAAAAAATCTGTAGAAAATATGCTAATATGAAATACACAAATGCTGGGTATAAATACTATAGATAAGCAACTTACGGTTAAGTGAATTTCTAACGACAGATGGTAGTTAGGAGTATGATATTGCACGTAGTAGAGATCAGTACTATATAAGTAATATTGACATAAATAGAGATACTAGAGATACTATTATTGCACATAATGTAAGGATTTAACACCCCTTTAGAAAACGTCATATGATGCTGCACATAGTAAGACTATTGCACATCATAGCAAAATAATGATACATATAATGAAAATGATTTATACCCAAACCTGAAATTGTTCAGGCTATTGTTTAGATTATTGTGTGGATGTGTGACAGAGAGAGGAGTTGTAGAGTCTGATGTTAGTGGGAAGGAAAGATTTGGTGTTCGGTGGAGCACTTTTTTTAAGTAATGACCCAAACTGAAGTCAAGGTAACTTAAAACAACGGCCTGAGTGTGAATAAAACAAGAATCAGGTCATAAAAACTCCTAAAGCTCCCTGTAGACCTGCAGTGGTGCTCCTTAGAGCATGGAGCATATCTGTCAGCATACCAGCAGGACAGTTATCTCCACTTTTAGGGACCTTTTGGTCTGGATTAAAAAGCTACAGCTGCAAAGGGAGAAGTACGACCAACAGCACAGTCCAGGCGCTGAACAAACAGAATGATATTAAACACAAAAAACAAATTAGGCAGTTTGTATGCATGATGATGACTGTGTTATATTGTTAAAAGTATATATCTTCCTTCACAAATGTACTTTAATTTTAAAAGCTCCATCACTTTGCAACACACTAACAAAAGAACAAATACTGAGTTGCTGGGTATAAAGCATTGCATTTAAATGCATAAAACTGTGTGACTGTAACTATCCACGACTGCATTTATTTTCTGAACCAACAAGTCAGTCCAGTGAGGCCAGCCTTGTATGGTACTCATTCAAATTCCAAAAGTAAGTTAACAAAGACTGGAACCTTTATGTTATAAGACTGGACTTATTATAACATCTGAACAATATATAAGTACAAAAATAATCAGTAATCATCATTACCATTATCAAAAATATAAAAAGTCGGGACCAGTAATCATTGATAGTCAGTTATTTGAATACCCACCACAGTCTCAAAGGCATTATCTAACTAGACCTGTTGTTCATATTTTAATATTGTAAAAAGTTCAGATTATGATGGCATTTCACAAACACAAAGATTGTAAGATTGTAAGTATTAAAAAAAATAATAATAATAAAATAAATATATATATCCAACAGACGCTGTTGCCTAGACCAGAGGACCTTACTTTTTCAAGACTATTTTTTGGTGTAGTCTTCAGCATTATGGCCATAACTGTTAACTTTATGATGTGGAGTTTACTGTAATTGCAATAATGAAAAAACACCGTATTATGTTTTGTGAACAACACTGGAAACCATTCTGGTGACTTGACAAAAGAGAAACATTTACTCTAACATAAAATATTTGAAACAGTGCTACATATGTGCAGCCTATAAATTGTACTGTATAAACAGTAATATGCCTCATTTCAGTTGCTGAGTTTATTGACAGTATGTGCATAACAAGATAACAAGGTTATAGTATTTTCATAATAAAATAATAAGATGGAAAGTAACAAGAAAGCATAAAATGCAAATCATTATTTATAGTGTCAGTTGATGGAGTATTTGACCTAGTTTGCATTCTGTTGATTGAAAACTGTGGGCGTACAATAATAAAATATATGATTATGAGAGGGTGTGCCATTTGATATAAGGCGGTTTGGAAAACCACCAGTGGTTTTTCCCTCTCTCTTTTTCCTTCTTAGCGTAAATTTACAAGCTTGTGTCCTCATGTCATTGATGACAGGTGCTGATATGTTGTAAATGTTATATGTGGTGGAGGGTATATTGTATGGTGAGATATTAGCGCTTATAATCTAGATTTACTCACTTTAAGCAAATTTGCATAATTTGAAACTACAAGATATGTGATAAAAATCCTAAACAGTCTAGCTTGTCTGTTTAGTTCTGAGACTATGTCATAACTTTGGTGATTATTCCGCATCAGTTGTTTTACCCAGTTAGCTTCACATTTTTCGAAAGCTAAAGAGGATTTGGGGTACTATTTTATGTTACACTATCTATTGGCATTCCTGTTGGCTGTTGTCTTTCACATGTCTCATTAAGGTAAATATCTTTGGAGTGTGAGCTACTATTTTGTCAGTGCTCAAGTAGGTATCCAGAGGACTTTCCTCCTGATTGGTTAAGCCTCATACTTAAGAGCCCATATCCAAGTACTTACCAGTGGCTTTAATAAGTCTTTCATGGCAGTTACATAGGATAAATGGGCCTGAAGTCCATTTGTAGGGTGAATTTCATGCCCCTGTTTAGCCATCCCTTACAGAGTGCATTTGTATCTCCTACATAGTGCAAATTGACTTTTTTTTCTTCTTAAACAAATACTCATTAGAAATTTCGGTTTTTTGCATTTGCTCAGTGTCTTGGATGCCCCTTGTAATATTCAGTTGAATTTTTTTTTTGTCTTTTATTGTTTGACAGGTTAATGAATGTGCATAAATCAACTTATTTGTCCATGTCATGCTGAAATAAATAAGTCCTTTTATTCTTAAATGATACAGATTTGTTTATAAAAGTCAGGTTGAAACAAGCTTCATAAACCCTCTCACTCTAATGCGATATATCAAACGTATTTGGGCACACGTGGCTTTACTCTGCCCTGCACCAGTTGAAACGGGAACATAAGTTAAAGGAGCCCACCCAAAGGAGCAAGCGCACAATCATGACCTTTTAACACATTTGTACTTTTCTTTTGCTCTGATCTTTTCTCCTTGTCCTCTTTGTGCTGCAATTCTTATTCTTGTTCTCATTCTGTATTTCTTATTCTTACTCTCTGCGTTGAACACGCAGACACTTGCCACCCTGCATGTGACAGGTTGCTCATTTTTGTTGGCCAAGTCTGTTCCACAGCTGGCTTGTTTCCTTGATTAGACCTCAGTCTTCCCCAGACTGCATCAAAGCATGTCTATGATCTGCTCAAGAAGGCGGACACTCAGACTTTTTCACACATGGCCTTGCCTGTAGGTAGCCCCTACTCATCAGCAGCGCGGTGTAGAAGAGAGGCTGCTTCAAAACAAAGGCTTGACCCTGAGAGTATCAGTCATTTTTTCACCATTCATTTTCCATACGATCTATAAATATGATTGGAGGCTGATAAATAAGCGCCACACAGCACATGGTCTGGCTCTCACCACAACCCAGCACTGGTCTGGAAACAATCACTTCACCGTAAAAGCTGTTTGGCAAACCAGTCTTTGGGAATAGAAAGAAAATCCTCTTTTTTTACACGTTTATTAAGGCTGTTGACGGCCAAACCAATAACAGTTTGAAAAGCCATTGCATGGATTTTGCTTGTCTGAGGTTATGGAAATTGTTAGCGGATTGGTGACTTGCTAAGAGTGTAAAGACTCATTACTGTGCTTTTTTGGGTGGGTGGGGGTGTAGGGGAGATGAGGGGGGTCTATTCTCTCTCCAAGGTGTTGATTTCAAATTTCAAATTGGAAGAGGTCAAAGAGGTCAACTGCCAACAAATACACCTACACATGACAAATTTGTACTTATTTCATTGTTGAAGTAAACTTGAACCTGCACTAATGTACGGGGTAAACATTTTAGAAGATAAAACCGTCTTAAATGCATTGAAACAAAGGGCTAAACTAAATCTTCACTTTGTGTGGCCTCTGGGTGCTATATTCCATTTTTTTGTGCTCTGCATCAAATTCATATAGAAATTACTCCTTGGCTGTGAAACAATGGAATACACAATCATGTGTGGATCTGGCATTTATGTTTACTATGTTTTTCACCCAGAAAGCTCTCTGGGAGTTATTTGGCTAACAGTATTTTAGGGTGAGGGTTATTATGAGACACATGCATGGTGTCCCTCATAAAGCTTCAGGGCACAACAATAAGAGAGCATGTGTGTAATGAAACACAGAGGTGGCATTTAGCCCATCTCCAGCAAGGCTGCTTTGTTTTTAGGATTTCATTAGCACCGGACAATGGCTCAAATGGCATTCTCTCTTTTCATAAGACATAATTACTTAGTTGTTAAACTTTAAGCTGCCATTTTCCATCCATATTGTGCAAAAATGAGTTAAACTTACTCAGCCCAATGTAAGTGCAAATTTTAAAGATTTATACTTGTTTTGAATCTTTTCAAATTACAATACCTTTTCTTTTGCTCGTGTATATTTGTCAGGAAAATAATATTGGTTTCTGTATTTTTGTCTATTTTTGTTTCTATTTTTAGTTTTATTTGTGTTGTGTTGGTTCAGCACCTAAGCTGTTTTGGCTCTCACTTTCAAACTTCAGCATTTTCATTTAGACCAAATGTAGCCAAAAAATGAGAAGAATAGTGTTTAACACGCTACAGTTGCTCTGCTGAGCTCCATTTTATTTCAGTGTTTTACTCTAGTATGTATTTATAGCTTTTCTACACTCTCAGGGAAAAAAGGCACCTTTCAGGGGACAAATATTCCCAGTGGGGTTGCGTCCTGAAGGGCATAGACTCTGTCCTGACTTAAGGTGTCATTCTTACATAAAAATTAAGAAAATGTACAAATTGTACCTTTCCTCTAGGAGAGTGAATATAGTGTACCTTTTTACTCATTAAAGTAAACAATTGTTGTTTTTCACTGGTACATTTACTTTAGGGGACAAAAATATACCTGTGCTGTACCATTTTATTTATGATAGTGACATACATTATACTGGATTGGTCTGATTTTGTTGGTTTATTGGTTATTGCTCTTATTGAAAATGAAATCCATCTTGGTTATTCATGTGAAATCTGCCATGATGTTATTATTACTATTATTTATTTAATTAGTTATTTAGTCACACTTCATTTGAGGGCCCCATGTAGACCACCTACAGATACTTTCATTGTTAACAACCTGGTGAAACATCAGTGGATTAGCAACTGTATTAGGTTTTGGTTTAGGAGTAGGATTAGATTAGATTGGATATATATATTCGACTTAAAGTACCATTCACTAGATATTTAGTTAAAGTTAAAGTCATTAGTTAAAGTCAAGCTGAAGGTCTGCCAAACATCAACAGTGGACCATCCAAATGAAGTGTTACAGCTGATCAGTTTTTATTTATGGTTATAATTAGTCATTTTAACTCTTTCTTCATATATATGTATATATATATCATTTTCAATTTAAGACTAAGTAACATTTCATAGATTTTTAGTTGAACGTAACAGTGGACCATCCAAATAAGGAAAAAATTTATTTCTTTATTTCTTTAGTCATTTTAACCTTTTCCTCATGTTCTCCTCCTTGCAGGTTAAAATTTGGTTCCAGAACAAGCGTTCTAAGTATAAGAAGATCATGAAGCACGGAGTGGGTGGACCTGAGGGAGAGGCTCGCGGGCCGTGCTCCTCTTCCACGCCGTGCCCGGGGCTCACGCCGCTCTGGGACCCTCCAGGTCGCGCGGGGGCTGCTTACATGAACCCTTACGGAGGGTGGTACAATAACCCCCAGCACCCGGAGCCCTTATAGTGACAGACAGACACGGACTGGAGGCGACTGCCTCTGAAGTGCTGGGAGCACTGGAATTTCTACTCGTGTAAATATGTGTGTGAGACTGAACGGTGTGTGACTTGACTCCTTCAGTAAGGATTTTTTTTATTATTATTTTTGTTGGTTGCATAGGTCATCGGTGCTGTTTTGTCTTTGTTCTTTTAAAGTTTACTTTGAATAAAAGACCTGAAAAAAGGACGCCAGCTATCGTGTCTCCATATAAAACGAGATGAAATAATTACTGTTTAATATAATATAATATGCAAAAAATTGTAAAAAATATTTCCGTGGCAGTTTGTTAAATACAAAACCATAGAATTCAAAATAATGAACACATCCTTTAGCAATCTTACATTTGGCTTTTTAAAAAATATATATTTTAGTGCACAATTTTTATTCATTGGCGATGTTTTTCTAAACCCTGTTATAGACCTGATGTTTTAATATAAATTTTAATAAGCTCAAACATATAAAGCAAACACGAACAAATGAATTTATTTTCATCCCTGGGAAAAAAATGTAAGTGTTATCTTATAGGCCAATTTATATTGCATGTTTTATTTTTTTTCCAATATAATATTAGGTAACTGAACAGTAGTGGTGCATTAAAAGGTTTAAAATTATGTCCTCTGTACTTATTTTCACTCAGAAAAAAAGAACAAAACCTGTCATTTAAGCAAGAGTGCACAAACCTTCTCAACTTGATTATGTATTTAATTATATTATACATATGATTAAATACATAATGTAGTTTAGAAGGTTTGTGCACTCCTGCTCAAATGACAGGTTTTGTCATATATATATATATATATATATATATATATATAATATTATATTAAATACATTATATTAAATTATATATGTTTTGGTCGAGCTTAGGGTTTAAAAAAAACTACCAAAGAATAAATAACTAAATAAATAACAGTGATTGCGTTGCCAAATGAAAAGGGCATTCCAGCTTTGTTTAGTGGGATGATAAATGAGCGCAGCAACAGCTACGAAGCTAGATTAATAGAAGCATGTACTGATTTGCACGTTTTAGTGTTTAAAAAGTGTAAACGAAGCAAACGAAGTGTTTGCAGAACTTCTCTCCTTTCTGCCGCTCAGTGCTGTGCAAGTTTCCGCAAACCATGATGAATTGCGCACTTACACTCTCGCGTGCTCAAACACAAGAGAGGAGTCACGTTCAGTTTCACAGTCAGACAGGGATGAAAATAAATTCATTCTTTTGTTCTCGCACCGTAAAAACATGCTGATCTGAGAACGGTCCTGTTAGATTTCATATTGTTTTTGAGTTTTTGAGCTGAATAAAATTCATATTCCAACATTAGGTCTATAAGTGACAAACATTTTTTAAAACTAAAATTAGGAGATTTTTCCACTTTTCATATTTAGCTTTAAACTTTACACTGTGGTCCACCTGGTCATATTATGACTTTCATACAGCACCTACTAGCACACTGCAAAACACATTTCTGTTTTAATTCTGAAAAAAAAAATGCCCAGCTTAAAATGAGTTAAGTTAACAAATGGGAACCACAGATTACTATTCTGTTAATTTTCTAAGTCTGATAAACTAAAAATATTAAGTTAACTCTACTTACTTTTTTAGTTAAATCATTGCAAACATTTTTAACAGTTTTAAACAGCAATTTTAAACATAATTAACAGAATAATAAACCAGTTGCACCAAGATATGCACAAGCATAAAATTATTTCTTTCTTAATTTGAGACTTACTAAAACTTGGTAATAAGAGCCACCTGAGTTGTGGGGCCCTCTTGACCTGACTTTGACCTGGATCACTCAGCAGAGTCCATTCCCCTTGTCTAAACAGACACATTACAAAGGCCTTCTGTCAGTGCGTCCACCACTGAGCAATAAACACCATGCAACGGTTCTTATATGGTTGCTTTTCACATGCACTTTTTCACTGAGAGCTACTAGCTAAATTGTTTGTTTCTCAAAATTAATGTGACATACAAATGCAACTGGTAATTGTTGTTAAAGAATTTATTTTATTATTATTTTATACATTTTCTGTTCATTACAGGCATGTTAAATCCCATTGACTGAAAAGGCTTCTTTTATTATTGTTTTTGAAAGATTTATTTCAGATATGAGGTTAGATTACACCATTGGTGATCCTGTGATATAACTGTCTTCAGTATTAGAATATTTTATTTTCATTTCTAGTCATAGGTTAACAAAAAGCACAACAAATCTATTTAGTTTAGAGTCTCCAAGGAGTGCAGAAACATTTGCATAGACACCCAGTTACTTACCTCAGTGCCTGAAAATACATTGAGCCGACACAGCCGTTACACTCCTGCTTTTGTAAACCTGCTCTCGGACGATTCAAATCCACTTGTGTTTGATTTTTAGATCTTCATGTACCTCTTTATATATCTCGCATCCCTGTGCTTGGTATGTTGAAATTATGGGGCCTGTTAAGTTGTGGGCCATGGGAAGAGAAGACAAGTGTAATTGAATAAAGTGGCAAGGCATCACAAGGCAAATTATAGGCAATTTTACATCTCAAGATCCCAAGAATAATGGCTGGACAGACCTTTCAAACGGGGCAATTACTGATGAGGCAGATTTGGGAGAGCTCTGAAGGGTGATGTTGTGGTGCATGGGGGGAGGACAAAGAGTAAGCGTGGGCTGATAGATAGAAAGAAAACATCTTAATGAATTCCCCATACTGTCAGAGTGCAGGCTCATTCTATTAAAGATGTAACGTTGGATTTTATTTGCAGTATACCAACACAGGAAGAAAACACGTTGTTGCGTTACTATAAATCATAATAGATTCAGGGCCCCGCAGGAGACATGAACTGACGGTGATGAGTATTATTATCCAGTGTAATGTGACAAGTATAATTTCATGTTCACTTTTTTAAGGAAATTTTTTAAAAAATCGAATTGTCTGCATAATTCAGTTGTTAGAATATGAACATCCTACTCTGAAGTCAATCAGAGTAGTTAGAAGGGACTTTCTAGAGAAACTGATTACAAATCTGTGAGGTCTGTTCAGAATAATGGTGATAGGAACACAATATCCTAACCATTTAATGCCTGTAAAAGCAACCTCACAGAAACATTTTACACAAAACAATTTTGTATGCATTTGCTGATGAAAAGGCTTTGGCGTAAAACATGTTTTTAAAATTCATTCACAAGTGGTCAGATATACACTGAAAAAAAAGTGCTTTCAGTTTACTTGATTCAAATGTATAGATTGGTTCCAAATTATTTTTAATTAATATATGAAATATATTGCACCAGCACAATTATTGTGTTTCATTTATTCTCTACCAGCAAAGGTTATGTAATAAATTTATTGAATGTGAAACCAATATACACATTTGAATCAAGTAAATTCAAAGTACTATTTCTTTCTGTGTATATGCAGGCTTGGAGGGCAGAAGAAAAGCATTTTTTTGTTTTTATCATTATTGGCATTAAATATTAAAACACAGGTACTTTCACACACTGCTTTGAACCTTCGTGCAGAAATTATGACCCGTGGTTCACATCACCACCACAGTGAAGAAGCCAGAGTACGTTTCTGAATAAAAACTATTTCACATCAAACCATGACTTTCTTTATCTCAGCAACTGAATAATGTAAATAGCTGGAACAATTATGCACAGTGTGGTGAAATTTGTTGGGTGGGTTTCATTACTTTGATGCTTATCTGTGGCTGCAGTGGTGCAGAGTCCCAGAATGCCTCTCATCTCCCTTCCATGCCCCACCATGATTTATGCTGCACAAGGGGACACTGTGGTACGAGAGGAACAGACATGTCCTTATAAGTACATCTATCAGCGTGCTCAATGTATGCTTGGCTTTTTACTTGTCATGAAGGGGTATGGACTACAAATGTCCCCAAAGTATCTCTTAGCTGCCACCCTAAACTGCTCCCTGGTTCCTAGGGTGAACCAGAGTTCACTGGTTCACAGCTGTCAAGGATGGCTCTCTCATTTGATCTTATTTTCATTTTGAGCAGGATGAGGCCGCTGAGTGATGCCTGTTCTGAAGCAGAGGTGTCAGACTGGGACGCTTGGCCAGGCAGCTGCCCCCTGTCTTTACATGGCAACATATGCATGTCCCAACCGCCGCTGACCGGCAGCTCAACCTTCATTTGCCACCCTAGAGACCCCTCGGCATAATTTCCCTGGATATCATTTCTCAGTGAAAGAAGCAAAGAGTGAGCCTAACTATCTTTTTTAAGAACCATTGAAATGTAGTATCACATTTAGAGTTCAACAGTTCAAATTAAGCCATGGTGCTTTAGGGTTTTGCATGTTGAGGGTGATGACCTAAGATACAAGATGACCTTCGCCCACACAGCAGCTCAGACCTCGCTGCTCTATGTGTTTGCCTGACTGAGCAATGTGTCCCAAGACAGCTGGATCAGTACCAACACATTAAGGCCACACACGATGTACAAACCAATGAGAAAACTGATATGACACACATGGCCAATGGGCCGCTGGGAAAGTTGCACTGAAAAAGGCTTCATAAACATTTCTACTCTGGATCATAAAAAATGGAACAAAACTGAAATAAGACTGGAATAAGGAAAATGCCACACCAAGATGGTTCACTATTTTCTCTTAGGAATGACTCTTTGTATGGAGATGACAGAATAATCATCTTATAAAGGGAACTAAGTGGCCGGACAGGTTTTTATGTGTGAATATGACTCTTCTCTCTCTTCTGTAGGTAGGGCTGTAATTCAATCTCTTAGAATAGGGAGGCAAGCATTATAAGGTCTTCATGACTAATTTCACAGCTATGGGATGCCCTGAAATGACTCACAGTTGACCAAGCAACCATCTCAACTATTCGCCACTAAGCACATCATTGATAGAAAGCCTCTGACAGTCAGTGTCTTCTCTGTCCCTCTTGCCCAAAATCCCCAGCAACATCCATCTCTCACCAGAATTACATCAGCAGACTTTGTTTCAACTTTTATGGTTCCAAAACCTGGCATTATCATTTAAGTGAAGCCACACAAATGTTTTGGTCCACAAAAGCCATGACCGTCATGGTTTCCTCAGGCCAAAATGTCCTTGACTAAAGAATTGTTTTGGACATCAGTGGGAATTGTCATAGGTTATGTGTAGACATTGACTGACTTTTTTCCTTTGTTCCTGTTTATTTTGCCAGCACGTCAACTTCTGTGACGTCATATGGGAGAGAAACTTCACATTACACTATTCCATGCTGTTCTTGTTCTCCTCACTCCACACTTAACAAAACTACCACTGAATAGTCATGGGGCATGGGAGCTTTTTAAAACTTTTGTATTTTTATAATGAGTAATTCAAATAGGATTTAATCTTCCTCTGATGGTTCTTGAACTCTGCTTGGTGGTTTTAGGCGGTGTTATTACTCTCATAATTTTTACGTGTGTCACACTGTAAAAGATCTGTTATTTTAACGTTTTAACTGACTTAAAATGTAAGTAATCTGGTCTTAATTTGTTTCATTCATTGAACTAGTAGTAAATGAACAAATGTGAAAATAAACATGTCTGAATATTGTTATACAGTGTGAATCCTTCTCTGTTGTCCTAATTGTGGTTTTACACAAACTTGTATGCAGTACAAACACACATACACACATATACCAATTAGCCATAATATTAAACGCACCTGCCTACTAAAGTGTAGGTTCAGGTCATGCCACTAAAATAGCTCTGACCCGTCAAAGTATTGACTCCAGATTACAAGTTAGCTCTTGTCGAAGTCACTCAGATTTTTACCATTACTTATTTTTCCTGCTTCCAACACATCAACTTTAACTTACTGTTCACATGATCTCTAATATATCCCACCCATTGACAGGTTCCACCGTGACGAGATGATCAGTGTTATTCATTTCATTAGTCAATGGTTTTATGTTGAGGCTGATCATACATACGCATGTACATAAGAAAGAGATTGGTTTATTAGGTTGTTTGAAATTGACTGTCTTTTGATCAGTACCGGATATGCTTAATCTTAATGTAATTAAAAATGAAAATCAAGTTATTCAAAAGATATGGGGCTATGTTATAACATACAAGACCTTACAAATACATGACCTTTCTCAAAGCTCTGTTTAGACATCCTGTCATCATTTGCACATAGTTCAAATAAATGATTATGTACTTATAAAGTACTGTACATATTGTACCTTCAAAGTATGTTCAGTAATAATTAGGAGAGCATGTGCATGTGTTTTCCCGCATGTCTATCAGTCTGCTTGCAGTTGGGTACAGTGTAGAAAAATATTTATTGTTTTAACCATAAAAAAAATCTGCTGCTGCTGCCCGACCTTTCAGCGTTGCTTCAGCGTTGTTTGTTTTTGTAAAAGTGGCTAAAATGTGAAATTCTACTGAGTTAACCCAACGTTTGGAAGATTATTCAACTACTCTCATCTTTCAACTACATTACCTATCCCCAGACTTGGAAAGTTTCGATAAGCAACGTAAGTATCAACAAGGAGTACGGCATGTTTAGTTCAGCCTCTTTTTCTGTCCCTAGCAACGGTGGAGATTTTACTTGTGTGAAGTGTCAGTTAGTTTCGTCTTTGACAGAGAAGGTTTCTGAGTTAGAGGACCGCATATAGACTTTAATTAGGGCTAGAAGGCAAGAGTCAGGCTTGTTGCTAGCAACTCTGTGTGCCTTAGGGGGAGATAACACGCCCTCGACTCCAGCCCCCACAGCAGGCCGACTGGGTGGCGATTCGGCAGCATAGTTGAAAAGCTCTCCCTAGTGCAAGAGCTTTCCCAAATGAGCACCACTCTCCTCCTCCCATTCACGTGTCAAACAGGTTTGCCCTGCTCAGTGAAGTGCCTGCTGAGAAGTCTGTTGAAAGTGGTTATAGGTGTTTCAGTTATTCAGCACGTGAAATTACCTACTACTTTATGGGTTTCACTTTAGTGTTAGGTGTGTACTGGGAGCCAGGGCGCCGGACATTGCAGGGAAGCTGGAGCTGTTAGCTAGCCATAGGTATGACAGGATAGTGATTCAAGTAGGGGCTAATGACATTCACCTGGGGCAGTCAGAGGTTACTAAGAATAGGTCACTAAGAGGTGTGTAAGTTAGCCCAGATGATGTCCGATGCCATATTATGCTCTGGCCCCATCCCAGTGTGGCACGGCCTTGAAGTCTACAGCAGGCTTTGGGTGCTGAATTGCTGGATGTCCGAGTGGTGCTGTGAAAACAGTGTGGGTTATATTGACAATTGGTCCACGTTTGAGGGCAAGCCTGGTCTCTTGGCTCGGGATGGTATCCACCCCTTGCGGGAGGGTGCTGCTCTCATTTCTTGCAGCATAGCCCATAGCCTGTTGGCTAGCCGGCAGTGCCGCTCAGATAGATGCTGCTGACAAACCAGTGCCAAGGCCAGGCAGCAGACAGACTGGCTAAACCAACTGTCTGCTAGCTGCCTTGAGTCACCACCGAGGTCTCACTCTATCGAGACTGTGTCTGTCCCCTGAACTAAACAAAAAAATAGAAAAACTCAAAAAGTGTGTTCTAATAATTTAATCAACCTTTTGCAAACAACCAGCAAACTTAGCACCTAAAATCAAAAGCAAAAGCTGGGGCTGCTTAACATCAGATCACTTACTCCTAAAGCCATTACTGTAAATGAAATAATCACTGATCAGAATCTTGACGCCTTATGTTTTACAGAGACCTGGATTAGGCCTGAGGAAGTTGTTGTTCTAAATGAGGCCATCCCACAATCCTAGACTACATGGTAGCAGGGAGGAATGGGAACAATTCACAAAAGTGCCCTAAAAATGAATCAGAAAACAAGTCTTACCTTCACATCCTTTGAAACTCTTTTCCTTAATATAACTAATCTTCATACAAATAAGATCTCTTTCTCTCTAATTACTGTCTACAGGCCACCAGGGCCTTATCAGAGTTCTTATGAGGATTTAATTGTTTCCTATCAAATTTAGGAGTGCACAGTTATAAAGTAATTATTAGTGGAGATTTTAATATCCACTTTGAAAAATAACAGGATCCATTGAAATCTGCATTTGCTTAAGTTCTAGATGGTGTAGGCTTTGCTCAAAATGTAATGAGGTCTGCTCACTACTGCGGTCACACTCTTGATTTAATCCTGGCCCTTGGTGTTAATATGGATAACATAGCTATTCTTCCTCAGACCACAATAATCACAGATAACTACCTCATTACATATGTGCTTCATATTAATCATAATGTAAACATATCCCCTCACTTTTATATTAATTGTACAATAACATCCACCACAGCTCTTAGTTTTATTGAAATTCTCCCAGGTTTATCAGTCCCATTTGACACTCCATCTGGTCCAGCAGACTTAGATAACCTAAATGAATGCTTACAGAACTCTCATTAATCCACAATAGATAACATTGCACCTCTAAGATGTAAAAATATCAGACAGAAAAAGTTCAGTCCTTGGTATAATGATCAAACACATGGTTTAAAGCAAAACCTTTGAAAACTAGAGCATAAAGGGCAATTAACCAAGGTGGATTCTTTCCACTTCGTCTGGAAGGAGAGCCTTAGAGACTACAGCAGAGCACTTGCTGCAGCACACTCAGCGTATCTATCATCTCTCATTGAATCTAATCAAAATAATCCCGGTTTTCTGTTCAGTACAATTTCTAAACTAACTCTGAACCAGGGAGGTACAGAATCACAGGTACCTGCAACCTATAGTAGTGATAATTTTATGGACTTTTCCAACAATAAAATTGAAGTCATTAGACAAGAAATTCAAGCTAGAAGTTTTACTCCACCACAGCTGCTGCCTGATACAGCTGATGCAGATGCAGTTAAATTTAGCTGTAGTAGAGAGGCTGGCATCTTTTAATCCAGTTCAGCAGGCAGAACTCACTACGATTATTCTCTCATCAAAATCTTCTACCTGTACACTCGATTCTATTCCTACAAATATGCTTGAAGAAGTCTTACCAGTAATATCTGGACCTGTTTTATCAGTAGTAAACTACTTACTTAGTATGGATTATTAACCAAAAGCCTTTAAACTAGCAGTTGTTAAGCCTCTGTTGAAGCAACTCTTGATCCAAGCAATCTCTCAAATTACCAACCTATTTCCAATCTACCATTTCTGTCTCAGAATTTACAGAAACTCATGGCCCAGAAGAATTCAAATCTGGGTTCTAGCCTCATCACAGCAGCAAAACAGCCCTAGGAGAGATAGTAAATTATGTTTTACCATCCACTAACAAAGGATTTGTTTCTTTGCTGGTTTTGCTTGACCTTAGTGTGGCATTCAATACCACTGACCACTCAATTCTATTAGACAGACAAGAAAACCTGGTAGGAGTCACAGGAACAGCCTTATCCTGATTTAGATCATATCTGACCGGCTATTATTGGTTTGTAAGTGAAAATGGGGAATCATCAGCACACACCAAAGAAAAATATGGAGTTCCGCAATGCTGCCATTAGGTATGATCATCCAATAACATGGGATTAGCTTCCACTGCTATGCAGATAACACACAACTTCATATCTCTGACAACCCAGATGAGAAACATAAATTAAATAAAATTGAGGACTGCATAAAAGACATAAAAGACTGGATGTCACCTAACTTTCTCTTGCTCAGCACAGAAAAAACAGATGTCCTTCTTCTAGGTTCAAAAGCTGCTAGAAACAAACTGTCAGGTCTAACGCTTGATCTAGCTGGTTCCTTGGCTTCTCCAATATCAATTACTGTTACTAAAATAGGTTTAGTTCATCTATGAAATATTGCCAAGTTAAGAAATGCCCTATCCCTACATGATGCAGAAAAATTAGGCCACGCCTTTATTACCTTCAGACTTGGTTACTGTACCACCCTACTTTCTGGCTGCTCCAACCAGAACCTAAATAAGCTTAAACTAGTAAAGAATGTGGCAGCTACAGTCTTCACTAGAACCAGGAAATTTGACCACAGTCTGATATTATCAAGACTTCTCTGGCTTTTGATCAAATTTTGTATTGATTTTAAAGTTCTACTATTGACATAAAAAAGCTCTGAATGGCCTCGCATCCGAATACGTCTGTGAACTTATCCCTTGCTATGAACCTCCAAGCTCACTTAGGTCTCGAGGGTGCTGGCTATCTTTTTGTCCCCAGAATTCTGAGAGCTACAGCAGGGGGAAGAGCCTTTTCATATAAACCCCCCAGCTCTGGAATACCCTTCCAAATAATGTTCAAGACTCTGAAACAGTCTCAGTTTTTAAATCTAGGCTAAAAACCTACTTGTTTAGTCAGGCTTTTTGTAATTAACTTTTCCCATTAGATGAAGCGTGTAGAGCTGGGAGGTGGTGGGCACAGAGAATTCTAGTAAACTGGGATGTTGGTGCTGTTGTCTCACCATTCCTCAACGTTCACTCAGGTCTGTTGATGATGGAGTGGGAGGCACCAGTGTCTCAGGGTGCTCTCATGTCTATCATAACCCTTGGCTCTGCCCTTTCTAGCTAGACTGCTATAGCTAGGTATGTCTCAACTTGCTCTCTTTACAGTTATAAGTTATACCCTGTAAAATTAAACAGAACTAACTCTGTTTTCTGTTTGTCTCCCATAACTTTTTTGGATCTTCTCTGAAGGGAACTGCTGCCCATCTGTCCAGCCTGACTGATCACCATCGGAGCTCCAGGTGAAAACCTAATCCTGGATCTACCATCAATGTAGTCCCTTGCCCAAGTGTCCTCAACTGGTTCAGATGCTTTTGTCTCCTCATGTGCTCCTCCCCCATCCATGGGCAACTGCTGTTCAAAAGCTCCGGCAGAGATTGTCATTCTTGTTGCTGTGGACTAGAGACTCTCAAAATACTCTTCACTCAGACTCCAACAGAAACCACCTCTACTGACTCTTAACTGTACCTACTCTGTTACCCATAGACAGCCAACTGTTCAGCAGTGATTACATCTGTACACAAAGGCCTTCTATTGTTAGTTATCCAAAGAGACTTTCTTTCTTACTCTCTGGGTCGACCAGAGGAGGATGGGTTCCCCTTTTGAGCCTTGGTTCCTCCCAAGGTTTCTTCCTCCAGCTTTAGGGAGTTTTTGCTCGCCTCCGTCACTCTTGGTTTGCTCACTAGGAGCTCAGACCTGGATTTTGTAAAGTTACTTTGTGACAACATTGGTTGCAAAAAGTGCTATATAAATAAAATTCAGTTGAATTCAGCAGAAGAAAAACTGGAACATAACCAGGGAGTCTAGGGCGACAATGTTAGAAAAGATTAATAAGATGTCTGAATATTATTTTATTTTGTTGGCAAATATATATTATATATTTCTATGTATTGCATTATTCTGAAAAAGCCTGAGCAATGGTCACTTTGAGCAGGAACAGACACTATATTCATATAAACCTGACACTGGATAAAACAAAAAATCACAGAAAATCAAAATGTTCAACCTTTCATACACCTGCTACTTTTCTTGCAAAGCTGCCCAACAGAGCTGACAGACAACAAAGAGGGGGAATGACACATATGTTTGGACATTGATGAAAAAAAAACCTACTTTATTACAAGCTGCATTATATTGTGTTACAGTTCCATAATAATTTTTGTGCCCACAGAGTCTGTGTTTTTGTAAATAGGCTCCTGTCGGATTATGTAATTTTTCTCACCAACTTTATAAGCACTGTGTGGGCAAGAACTAGTCGCACTCTGGCCAATCTTCTGTGAAAAAACATGAACATATGTTTTCACTAAATATTATGGGAAATAAACTCCTCAGCATCTAATGCTTCAAAGCCTTTAACATGCTGCCCTGTTCCCTAAAGCATCTTTAATTCTTAATAATTAGTAATGAAAAAAAATGCTATAAAACCAAAATATGATTTATTATATGAGAATAGTGGTGTTTTCACTGTAATATAGCAAGGCTGGTTTTTTTTTTATGATTTCTGGTGCTGTGTTATTTTTCATAGAGTGTTGTAAAAAAAAAAAAAAACAACAACAACTTGGAATTACCATGTGTAGACCTAGGTATCCTGTAAATCAACTGGATTTATGGTGGATGTCTGTTTAAGTGAAAATGAAAATTTTTAATGACCCTAGGTAATCAGTTGACCCAGGACAGGAATGAACGGGTTAAACCCCTGAACACTGTCAGTCTCTTATTTGCATACCTGCTCAGTTCTTTCTTCTTTCATCTCACACTTTTGTTTAGGGTGTGTGTGTGTATGCTGCACGACAATGCCTAAGGCTAAAGGCTGCCTTCAGTAGTCGTCCCCTCCTCCTCCTGCTCCTCTCCGTGAGCTCTCTTGTTATCTGGCAACAGAATACTAATAAAACGCAGTGACTCCAACATGTCTGCTTGCCTGTCGCCTCCTCCTGCCTCTTTGCACGCAGGCCTAACCTCACGCCTGCTGGGATTTAACCCTTTTCCCCAGATTGCTGCGCAGTAACAAACACCAGTGCGTACAGTGGCATAAACATTAACACAACTCTTTGCTAGATCTTTGGAGTCTAGGCACATCGAATCGGTGATCATGGAGCCAATATTCAATCCATAAAACCCAGACTTAAGTCTCTGTTCTTCTTGGCACTACAAGTACATATTTCTTCACATTTAACTTGGTTTGGGTAACTGACCAACATTGTTTTATGGGAATTCAACTGCATTTATTCAGTTTTAATAGCATTACAACAGAAGCACTACTTACATGAATATAAAAATGGTTCCAGGCACCACCGCGCAGTGTTTTCTCCTAAACAATATGGTTCTTAGTGGTTCTGTTGCATTTACACACATATATACATCTTTCAATAGTTTATACAAATCAATATAATTTATGTCCTGAGTCTGTGAAGCATGTGACAGCCACCCACATCTTAGGTGCATGGGACAACTGCACCATTTATTTATTTTTTGTGGGTTCATCTCTATCTTCCATTGCATTGTAAACAAACAAATCCATCTAGCAAAAAACAAATATGCAATAAAATGGGAGCAACAAGTCAAAATAATTTAACACCACGCCATAATGTCCTTTAAATAACAGGTTAAACTACATGCCTATGTGCTCGTTTTAATCTGAATAGTTGAGCAGTTGAAATATTGCTGTGGTACACTAGTTGTCTCCTCCTTCCCGACCTGACAACTGAAGCTTGTCGCAGTTTATGCGTTCAACTCAACTCAAAGGAGTCAGAAAAGTCAAGGGGACCATCGACTGTGACTCCAGATGCCTCCTTTCAGCTTATTTCCTTTATAGGCCCTACTTTGCACGAAGTCACTACAAACAGTCTGCTTGCTTGCATGAAAGTCCAGTCCTTTTTTTAACTAGTCCCTCGTCTGGGTCAGTAGACGGCCCCCAGGCTCTGCACAGCACCCGGGTGCTGTAAATGCGATCCCTGCTGATACCAAGGACTGCTGTAGTCTTCCAGGTAGGAGGGTGGCGTGGAGCTGATAGGGGGCTGAGGGCCCTGGCCCCGGCCAACCTGTCCTGAGTGCACATTACTGTCCCATACTGCCGGGGAGGGTGGCGAGTTGCAGGCCATGGAGTCACTGGCATTTGGGCTGTGTTCCAGCGGGATCTCACCATTTTTGTACAGCTTCTTGAACTTGGACCGTCGGTTCTGGAACCATATTTTTACCTGTTGAAGAAAGTATCATCTATGAGTCATCCATATTTCGTGTGTGATAAATTATAAATTGTATTTTTACTATGCTGCTTTAGCTTCGTAGACTTAAAAAGGTCAGTAACCTTGCTACTAAAATTTTTAAATTTGCAGTTCACTGAAACTGCAGCAGTAAGGTAACAAGAACAATAACCTGAGGCATTCAGATAAATAAATGGAAGTGAAAACCCGCTATGAAAGCATAGCAAGCTGTATCTATTTCATAAACTGATTTCAGTGACCTTCAGGTTATACCCACTGAACTGGATGAAAAGCATCAGGAGGGCTGTGTTGGGATGTGTTGGGCTGTATGTGACGAGTTATGTACCTGTGTCTGTGTGAGGCCGAGCTGTGCTGCCAGCTCTGCTCTCTCAGGCAGGGCCAGGTACTGGGCTTTCTGGAAGCGCCGCTGCAGCGCCGCCAGTTGGAAACTGGAGTAGATGGTGCGGGGCTTGCGGATTTTCTTTGGTTTCCCATTGACCATCCGGACTTCAGTCTCCACCTCCTCTTTCACTGCTCAGAAATAAAACAAAAATAAATAAGTTTTTAAATAACCTTACATTTAGATTACACTTAAAATAATTTGTTGTTCTTTAAATAGCAATAGGAGTTCATGTATATCCTTCCATCAAAAGAGTATATCCTGGTCAGGCCGGGTCCAGTTCTCTAGTGCCAGAAAAGGAATTTTACAAAAAGTTGCACTGGGCGTAAGAGAACCTGCTACAGTCGCTTAACTGAATATGAAATACAAAACTTAAACCACTTGATTTAATCACTGTTAGGCTGGAAAATAAGCTGGTTATTAGACTATCAATGTTTCAGGTACTGTATTCCACATTATGATGAGTAAGTAAATTGTTGGTACTGTCATTACTGTTGTTGTTTGATTGTTTTCAGTCGTGTATTATTATTATTATTATTTTTATTATTATTATTACTACTACTACTACTACTACTACTATTGTGTTTGATTGTTTTCAGTAGTGTATTATTATAATTATTTTTATTATTATTACTACTACTACTACTATTATTGTGTTTGTTTTCAGTAGTGTATTATTATTATTATTGTTATTATTAGTAGTATTGTTGTTGTTGTTGTTGTTATGTACTCATTCTGATTTTATTAGTCTTAGTCAATATTAGTCAATATTAGTATGATCATAAATGAGAGAGAGAAGCTGTTATGTTTTCATTACAATATTTCCGTACCGGTCAAACCGTTCTCTTTAAAAAAATAAATTAAACGATGCATGTATGAATAAGGATTAATTTATTGTTCCTTCGGTGAAATTTCGGCTTTGTAAATTTGAGATACATTTTCAAATATAAATATCCGCGGAAACGGTCCGATCCACTAAATAGGACGCGCTGAGCTCGGAGCTCAATAAAATGAAAACAACGGATTTAAATTTAGATAAATATCTTTACATTTAAAGAAAGAAAGAAAGAAAGAAAGAAAGAAGGAAAGACAGAAAGAAAGAAAGAAAGAAAGAAAGAAACTAACTAACAAACAAGCAAAGAAAATGAAAAGAAAAGAAAGAAAGAAAATAGAAAGAAAACAAAGAAACAAACAAGAGAAAGAAAGAAACAAACAAACAAACAAACAAAAAACAAAGAAAGAAAAGAAGGGAAAAAGAAAAAAGAAAAGAAAGAAAAAGAAAGAAAGAAAAGCCTCTTCGCAGCATTTGTAGCTCTATGGTGCGCGCACAGAGGAGAAATGACTTTCTGCGCCTGAAACTTTTTCCTCGTTTTTGGATCTTTCACAACAGTTTAAACCCTGAAACTAATCCTCTTGCCTGCCGTAGGCAGAAAAAAAATCACCTGCATGTCCTTCCTCATTCACCCTGTGCTCCAGTGTAAAAATGTCCCACCTGTGTTCTGGGGCGGGCTCTGCAGCTCCCTGCCGTAGTGTCCGTACTGTCTGTAGGACGGGCTGTAGGGGTACTCAGTCTTGCTGGGATAAGGCCCAGCCGGCCCGAGGCTGGACATGTTGAACTGGGAGTAGGGGCCCATGGGCTGGCTCTGGTAGGACTGTCCCGTGTAATAATCGCTGTAGTAGTCCATGTCTGTGGCTGAAGACTCAGGCAGGGTTGGAGAGTCTTTGGAGGTCGGGTGACAGCTCATAGAGGACGAAAGATCTGCAGAAATCCCTGGTATCTTCCTCTCGTAGGTCGGTCCACTCATCATCGGTGGTGACGAAGGAAAAAAGTAAAAAAAAAAAAAAATAAGAAAAAGCAAAAAGATGCCCTCTCTTATGTCCTTGTTCTGGAATAATGATTTGTAAATGAACAGGGAAACTGTAAACGTGGATGTGGCCAAGAGGGCAAATCCTTGCTGTGCTCCTCTTGCCCACTTCTCTCGACTGAACTGACTCCCACTGTGACTTACGGAACCAGAGTTATAAGGAGGCAGAGAGAGAGCTGGGATCTGATTGGCTGAAAAGTTAGGAGCAGTCCCCTTTCTGCCCACCAGGGGGTACCTCGCACTTTTGAGCTTTACTGTACACTTTAATGGACAAAAGTATTGGGACCAATCCAACATCAGGGACTTTAACAACATTGCATTCAAATACATAGTCTTTAATATGGAGTTGGTCCCCTTTTGCAGCTATGACAGCTTCCGCTCTTCTTGAGAGGCTTTCCACAAGATTTTGGAGTGTTTCTGTGGAAATTTGTGCCCATTCATTCTGTAAAGAATTTATGAGGTCAGGCACTGATGCTGGACGAGAAGGCCTGGCTTGCAATCTCTGTTCCAAAGATGTTGGATGGGGTTGAGGTCAGGGCTCTGTGCGGGCCAGTCAAGTTCTTCCACACCAAACCTATCCAATCATGTCTTTATGGACCTTGCTTTGTGCACTGGGGGACAGTCATGCTGGAATAGAAAAGGTTCTTCCACAAACTGTGAACACAAAGTTGGAAGCCTGGCGTTGTCCAAAATGTATTGGTCTGCTGAAGCATTAAGATTATCCTTCACTGTAAGTAATGGGCCTAGCCCAAACCCTGAAGAAACAGGTGTGTCCCAATACATTTATATGGATGTTTTGGGTTTTGCGGAATATAAAACACGGAAACTAGTTTTTCTTTATCTCTTTCCACTTACAAAGCTGGTATTAACTTAACAATGCCAATTATATATTACATTTTATTACATTGAGAAACCTAAATTGACTTGAAAATAGGATAAAAGTTATAAGAACACAAATGATCTAAATCATCTTTTACACTGTGTAATAACACTGTTAAATGGGCCTTTGCTTAGACCCACATTTAAAAAGCTGCAAAATTATCTACATGTTACAATCTGTCTGAGCCAGGTAAGTACCCAGAAACTTGAATGCCTGTGAGAACAAATGCTGTGTCTTACTCTATGCTAATTCAGGGCTGTCTTGAGACATTGTAGTGAATGAGACTCAGGCAGACCCTCCACCTCAACCCCAATGCCCACTGGGGCATTCCACTCCATATTCATTATCTAAGGCGTGGCACCACAGGCCTCTTAACCTTTAACACTGAAATAGCTCAGGCCTGTTTTTTTGGGCCTCTAATCTGTGGTCATGTGAATATATGGTAATTTTTGTGATTCATAATTTGTTCCTAATTCCCTTTTTGGGTTTAATATAAAATTGTTCTAGTGGTGACCTGGTCTGCTGTTGGTCTCACCTCTCACACATTTTAGTTTGGAACAAACAGACTCTCACATTAGAAGAACTTAAACTGCAACTCCTGTGCAGTTGCTGGATATACATTTAGGTTCATAAGTATTTGGACAGTGTTTCTCTCTGCATGCCAACACAGCGGATTTGAAATTAAGAAATCAAGATGTGACAGAAGTATAGACTTTCAGCTTTAATTAAAGGGGTTTAAGGAAGGTATTGCCTTAAGTTTTAGAAATTACAGCCATGCTTCACAGAGTCCCTCTATTTTCAGATGCTCAAAAGTAATCTGACTGAGGAGCAGTTTCATGTCCAGGTGTGGCCCACTGCCTTGTTAGTCCATGACAAGTTAACTAGATAAAAGGTCTGGAGTTGATTCAAAGCACTGGATTTGCATTTGTTAGCTGTTCACTAGAACTCAACATGAGGTCCAAAGAGGCATCAGTTCAAATGAATGAAAGAAAATAAACCTATCAGAGAGATTTGGTACATTCTTAAAAAGAAGTAATACACTTGTGAACTTAACAACACCAAAAGGCCAGTGAGACCATGGGAGACAACTGAAGTGGATGATCACAGAATTCTTTCCTTGGTGAAGAAAAACCCCTTCACAGCATCTAGCCTGGTCAAAGGCCCTCTTGAAGAAGTATTCATATCAGTGTTGAAGTCTAAAATCAAAAGATGCCTTCAGAAATGTAAATACAGAGAGTTTTTTTTTTCCACCATAACACTGAAGAACAGGGAGGCCAGATTAGACTGATTAAAATGTTGCATGGTCATTGGTTTGAGTTTGAATTTGTTTCTGATGTAATGCTGCCACCCAAAGGCTAAAAATGAAACTGCAGCATTCATCAGGAATTCTTCATTGATCTGGAACTTTCACAGTGGGAAGAAAACAAATGTAGACATTGTAGTGTACAGGTTTTGACAGATATTCTCCTATTTAATAGAATACAAAGGACAGTATATGTAAATGCCCCATTCAAAAGGCAGTCAGCACTCCTTATTTGTTCATCACAAATGTGTGGGGCTGAACTGCTACACTGAGTAGGAAGACAGATGTAAAACACGAAATCCAAAATTGGGCAGAACATTTTGAAACTTACTTAATAAATAAGTATAATTAATAAATTAGTAATTAAACAAATGCACTCAGTTGACTGACAACTTTTTCAGAATGCTACTGACTGGTTGACCTTTATATAGACTCACACTTTAGATTCCCACTCCTGTAACCAAATGACTTACATGTTTTGCAGCAGTTCTTGAATAATTAATGCAAATTACGGAATAATACATTTTTATTGTTCAACATTTATTCACATTTAATCTTTATTATAATATTCAAAAATAAAAAGCATTAACAGTATTTTTAGGACTTTTATGGGTTAAAGGGGACCACCCATCTCTCAGCATGACCTTGTAGCCCCCCTTGACTCTTTGTCAACAAAAGAGAAACTAAGCCCCTTTTTCCACACGAGAGTAAAACAACTGTATTCTTGTAAACTATTGAGAATTCCTGCTAAAGAAAACCCTTTTTTTCACCATCAATGAATCAAACACAATTAATTGATCACAAACATCGGAATAGTGCCACTGACAAAAACTGTGCCATTGTCCTCTTCCAGTACAACAATGTTCCAAAACATATGTCCAAAATGGAATGGTACAATGACCACATAACCAAGACTTTGATGTGGCCATCCCAGTCCCCTGACCTAAACCCCACTGAAAACCTACGGAATGAGCTGAAAAGGAGATCCCAGAAGAGTGGGTGGTGAGGAGTGGTCTCGGATTGATCGCTCTGCATTCTAATGTTTAATAAAGGAGAAAAACAGCTTCTCCTGCAAAAACAGCTCTAACCCAAGACCTCTGACAGTGCCCATCAAGACATGAGCAGCAGAGCCTTTAAGTCAGTAGACAAATTCTCATCTAATGTTCCCTCTACTGTTCTGGGATGTCTTCACACTTATTTTGGAACATCTGATTGCATCCAGCCACAGCGGCATTAGTGAGATGTACTGATGTTGTATGATTAGTTCTGCCACACTAACATCACTCCATCTCATTCTAAAGGTAGAAAACTTTTCAAACTCGTTTGACAGAAATTGCACTGCCACATCCCTCTAGCTGATTCCAAGCCCTGAACAAGGTCACCTTGTTGTCATTTCTTATTTTATTATTCTTTATTATTCTCAAACATTGTATTCTATGCTTCTGCAATAATGTACCATTCATTGTTTTGTTGGTGAAGTACCCTAAACTTGACTGAAAAAGTGACAGGACTAAAATGTATTCATTTACTTTTCAAACCAGCTTGAAAAGTTGAGTTTAAAAAAGAGTTTGCTGTTCCTGAAGTGGGTAAAAGAGAAAGACAGAGCAAAAGAGAAAGCGTGGAATACATAAAGAGAGAGAAATATAGAGAGATGTCAGAAAGAAAGGGACAAAGACAGACAGAGCAAAGGGGGGGGGGGTGAAGTCTTTGTCATTAAATGCTCAGAAATGTGTGTGAAAAACACATCAATGAGGAAGAAACACTAAGAGTAACCAGGCCTCAAAAGAAGAAGCCATCGTTCTGAACAGCATAAGTGGAGAAAGTCTATGTAGATTAAAAAAGGAACTACCTAAAGACTCATTAGAAAACTAACCCAGGAAGATTTCTCAGACATGGACTAAGCCTAGTCTTGAACTAAATTTCAGTGCCAATGGTGAATCACCAATGGAAAATCTTTTTAGGCTGGGCATAGGCTTAAGCTGAGTGTGAGAGTCTGGCTCCCCCCATGAGACACACACTCACATGCACGCTAGGACACACATACACTTATGAAGGAGTGGAATGTGAGGATATTTGGAATTTAATTAGGTCTACCACAATTGCCTGCCTCCTCTTGTTTTCAGCACTTCCTAAAGCACCACTTAAATTTTCTCTAACAGAACACTCCAGTCAGTTGTTAAGAGTTAGTGGTCTCGCTGTACCCCACAGCAGACATTTTAGTCTGTGAGACTTTTGACTTTTCTAAAAGTAAATTTGGCTGCCTGATTAAAAATAAATGCATTACAGTGTGCTACAACTGAAAATATGCATTAAGAACAGTATATATCCAAATGTGTCCAGACACCCCTTGTAATTGTGAATTCAGCTACTTTAAAATGCACATGTTGCTGACACACACACACACACACACACACACACACACAGCTTGTCTATACCTCCACAGAAAGGCATTGTCAATAGAACGCCCATTGCCAGTTTGAGGGGCTTAAAGCTCTCCAGCACTGTAGAGCAGTGGAACTACAATGGCTTTACCTTTAAATAAAAACATATTCATGAAATATTAATAAAAAGTATTCACAACGCATGTCTATGTTTCACAAGTCCATAAGGATACATATCGAGAAACAGTTTTGTAGAAACATTTTGCGTATGTCTGTTCATCCACTGCTATTTCTGTGTTGAGAACAGTCTGACTACAGAAATAGAAAGCACTGTGGGAAATGTGTCAGTGAACACAGTGAATCTGTGCTGTGTGGTTTAGCCCAGCAATAAAGGATAAAACAGGAAAACTCCAGGCTTTCATGTTGAGTTTGTCATGTGAGTCCAGCTGAGGCATGCAACATTTGACTGGGGCACTTATTTGGTAACCATAACTAATATGGAAACCTACAATGAAATAATATGCAGGTTATGTGAGGAACTGTAGTATCGGCCTTCATACAGGTTCTTGGGTAAATCATATAGAAAACATGTTCAACCTTAAATCAAAGCTTCAGGTCAAAACGAATTTGTCATATCATCTTCTTTATCAAATATCCAGATTTTATTTTGAACTACTGTTTACTGTTTTCTAGACCACCATCGTTGTAAAGGGCCGCTACCCCGTGCTCACCACTAGAGGGAGACCTAGCGCCACTTTAGCAAGCAGGAGGAGGAGTGTGTGTCTAAAATATCCATTTGTTATATGTGAACACACCACAGCACACAGTGTGAACAACACGGAACTCTTCTCTACATTTAACCCATTCCCCAAGTGAAGCAGCAGGCAGCCAGCAACGCAGCGCCCGGGGAGCAGTGTGTGGGGACGGTGCCTTGCTCAAGAGTACCTCATTGGTGCCACTGGCAGTCCTGGGATTCAATCCCACAACCTTCTGATTGTAGGGGCAGATCCCTAATCACCAGGCCACCAGCTACCCCAACATCTGTGCACACAGACGCACCCACTTTTGTTTGCCTTCGTCTTGCTAGGAACCTTTCCTTAAAGAAACCGTTCCATTTGTCCAATCCGGGTCCGCCAGTTTGTCCCTCCTGGCCACTCGACTCCCCCTTTTGTCCTGTTTTCGGGCTGTTTCAAGCAGGGCTGTGATTCACAGGAATGCATTAATTTAGTGAAACACAGCCAGTTATTCTGCAGTTTCTGAAGTGCAGACAGCAAAAGGGAGAACTGAACTAGCTGTGGAGGGAGAGCCTCAAGGACGAACAGTGGGACGTTTTTTTTATTCACTCATATTTTTGTGTTCAGGCTCTGCTTATTAACTGGTGCCTCCCTCAGCAGCAGTTGGGTTGCCAGCTGAGAAGTCTGAGAGGTCGTTACAGTTTTGCAACAAAGCTGAAACCACAATTTCTTGCTTGGAGGCTGAAAAAAACTAATAAATAATAATAATAACAATAATAATAATAATAATAATAATAATAGTTCAGACAAAAAGGGAGAC
The DNA here is from genome assembly GCA_037974445.1 of Brycinus macrolepidotus. Classification (NCBI taxonomy): domain Eukaryota; kingdom Metazoa; phylum Chordata; class Actinopteri; order Characiformes; family Alestidae; genus Brycinus; species Brycinus macrolepidotus. The sequence goes on along the minus strand of JBBPCZ010000115.1, from coordinate 26,436,061 downwards.
AAACCTGGAACACCTCCCCCGGTGGTTAGGGAGTTGACCCTGTGATCAGAAGGTTATGGGTTTGTTCACTGTGTGCTGTGCTGTGGTGTGTTCACGCGTGACAAATTTACACTTATGAATACTTTTGAACGGACATATGATGTGGCAGTATGATGAACATGAGAGGTGATCAGAGCATTGTGTTTCTATTCCTATCCTGCCCACATTTCCAGTGGTATTTCCACCCTTGTGCAGCAGTTTAAAAACCTCTCTACATCATTGTGGAAACTCCATATGGTTAGTATGCCAAGGTAACCCCACCACAACCTGTCTCTGCTTGCTTTGGCTTATGATAAAACAAAAAGTGGAGCAGATGAGCTCATGTGTCTGCCTGCTCTTTGGTATATTGCAACCAATGGAATAATGAAGAATCTGTAAAACTTGTAATGAAAGAACTGAAGCATAAAACAGTTTTTCAACATTTTCTAAAGACAGTGGCTGAAAAGGTAGCACTACTTTTTCCACTTTTCTTGGGATCAAGACAGGCAGCCTAAGATAAATGCGCAGTTGGTCTGTGACCTAAATTTGTAAATACAGTACCATGGTATGTTTTTTTATTGTTGTTTGTTTAGCAGTTCTGCATTGTACTGAAGTTTGTCAATAATTAAAGAGGTTCACAAATCAACAGAATATTGGAATATTTTTTTATTTTTGTTTAATTTATGTTGTATGATTAAGGAAACCACAATTCATTAATGATATGTATTAACACAAAGTATTTAAGCACACCCAAACAAAATAACCAGATGCAGCTCAGATAAAAAAGTAAAATGTGAGAAACCACACACAAAAAAGCTGAATTCTTGTATGAGCACAGAAAATTACTCCTACCAATGACTAGTTCAGATTATAGGAGAGAGCAGAGGTCACATAAGGGCATGTCCAAACCTGACTAGTGCAGGACAAAAAAGTGTCCTATGTAGCAGCTCTGCAGTAGCTGTTAACCATTTTGTAAGCCATTAGCTAATAGCTGCAGACTTGTTATTGTAGTTTTATTCCTGAGACTTTTTATTCAGTAACTACTATCAAAAATGTATTATTACAAACCATGGGTGCCAGAAGCATTTTAGTCTGGGAGGACAAAAGAAAGTGTGTGTGTGGGGTGGGGGGGCAACTGTTGTCTGGAAGGGGAAAAGTGAGGGGGACGAAACAAATGATTTTGAAAAGTAGTAATGGTTCCCAGCGCCCATGTTACAAACTACTATTAATTATTTTAAAATTACCATCAGTTTATTTAAAACTACCCTGAAACTACACTCAAAAAAGAAATGTGTGTATATATGCTAAATGAACATTTTTTTCACATTAGCCATTCTGGATTGTCACGAGGGAAGTGGGAAATGTAGTAATCATGTTCTTTAACAGTGGACTAGTATGGAGTACATTGCCAGCTCTTTGGTCCATGTTTAGTTGCGACCATTCCACTATGTGTTTACCCTTGAATGTCACTGACTAATAACTAAAGCATGCTGCAATCACATAATTATTCTCATTCAGCACTGAAAAAAGTGAAAAAATCTGTCGAAAGTGCTGAGTGTCGAAAGTAAATTTGGGATTGTAGATCGGCGATGGACTGGTAACCTGAAGAGGGTGATTCTTTGCCTTTCATCGTCTGAGAGCTGGGTTAGGCTCCAGCACCTCCCGTTTCCCCCCTGCTTGGAAAAGTGGCTCAAATAATGGATGGATGGATGGAAGCTGAAGAAATGTTTAATGATCCATTCAGTTTTATGAAAGGTTACTGATGTGAGAATAATCCTGTTTTTATTCAAAACTAAGAGAACATCCTGCACATATTTTTTGTGAAAGATAACTTCCTCCCTGTTACTTAAAGCCAACCTTAACATTTTAAACTGCCATTAACGTAATGTCATTGAAAAGCTCAGTGTGCTTTAATGATAATGCTAACTGCCAGTTCTGTTACATCAGCTAACAGACATCTGAATTAGCTAGCATTGCAAAGAGTGATAGAGAGAGGGAGGGTTGTCTTACCTACCCAGAGAGAACAAGGCCAGCTGTGCTCTCCTGGACTCCTGACCACAGATGGCTGTTAATTCACTCTTGGTGATAGGGTCAATGATGTCCAAGAACACCCTGTTTTCAGCATTTCTTGATATTGAAACAAACACAAAAATGTGAGATATCCAGATTTAACCAGGTTGATATAGAATGTAGATTAAAGGTAAATGTAATTCGTTATGCATTAATTATACATTTACATGGTATAGCAACAAAAACTTTTGAGGATTACAGGAACGTACCCATTGAATTTTAACTGCATGCTTGGCAGCTTCGTGAGAGAGATCCTGCATATTATTTGCAGTGTGTGTGAGTAAACAACAGATTGGACTCCCAAGCTGGCCTCCTTCTGTCTACTTTTGTTGCCAAGCTTGTGTCTGTGCACCCTCTGCACTAATGAATGGTTATTTAATGATCTGAAAGGGATGTTCAATTGAGTAGAAAATGGTCAGGTCTATGGAATCTTGTTCTTCTTGCCCAGGGAGACAAAGACCTACACTGCTGCTGAACTTTCTCCCATCTCTTCCACTTATTTTCTCCTCTCTCTAACATGTTCAAAAATTTATTAAACTCTCATACTAAATCCAGTTACTTCAAACCATTTGCATGATTTGATTTCTACTTGTCATGTCTGCCACAGGGAAGGAGGACGCAAATGCAGTGAGTTACCAAGAACACTGGGGTTTTAATGGAAAACAGAAACACAGCTCTGTCCAGAGCAATAATACAACACAACAGAATGGGTTCTTCACAGTCACGATGAACTCTGGGCTTGTCCACCTCGCTCTCGATAAGGGTCAGTACCAGACGCGAACACCCGGTCGTTAAGTCCTTCAGGGTAGGACCCGATGCATTTAGGCTCCTCTCAGGGAGCCTGGAAGTACACTGGGGCAGCTACACTTCTAATCGCTGCTGCCAGTAGGTTCACCAACACACCGACAGAGCAGTTCAGCTGAGGGTTTCTAGAAGACAAGGGGAGAGAGGAGGTGAGCAGGATCTAGGCTTACACACTTGCGTTGGAGGTTCCTTAGCTCCACGGAGAACACGAGGGTGGGGAGATCCTGACCCAGACACAAGGAGAATGACGGTGATGGCACGCTGAGACTCCGGCTTGGCTGGCTTTAAACCTAGAGGGACAGAAGGGGGGAGGACACGAAGACCAATCACAACACAGAGACAGTTTACGGTAAACAAGGCTTAACCGCTAACTAATAAGAGACAGGTCTTTTCTCTGCTCGAATACGCACAAGATTGTACATGCTCCGTAGGTCGAGCTTGGTGTAGATGGTCAACCCCCGGAGCTGATCGATCGACGACGGGATGAGTGGAAGCGGATGTGGATGCCTCACTGTGACCGCATTGAGCCCCCAGTAGTCTATGCACGGCCTGAGCCTGCCATTCTTCTTTTCAATAAAAAAGAAGCTGGCTGATGCAGGGGACGTGGACTTGTGGATAAACCCCTGCCTGAGAGCCTCAGCCACATAGTCCTCCATAGCCTTGGTCTCTACCTCCGAGACCGAGGCGGGGTGGCCCCAGGCAGGAGGTCTATGGCACAGTCCCGTGGCCGGTGCGGAGGGAGACGGGTTGCCTTAGACGCGCTAAAGACTTCTTCTAAATCTTTATATGGTTCTGGGATTTGAACGGGCTGATTAGCCAAAATGCTCTCTATCGACGTGGCATATGCTGGAACCCGGCCGACCATGCTTTAATGGTAGCATCTCGCCAGTCCATATGCGGATTATGTAACCTTAGCCACGGAAGCCCTAGAATTACTGAAGGCTCTGAGTATGCTAATATATAGAACTGAATTTGCTCTGTGTGATCGGGAGAGACAGTGAGGCGAATCGCCTGCATAATATGGGTAACGGCTTTCCCACTAAGTACCCGCCCGTCTAAGGCTCTCACTGAGATCGGGGCTGGCAGTTCAACCACAGGAACAGACAGAGACAACACGAGGTCCTGGGAGATGAAGTTTCCAGCCAATCCGGAGTCTAGAAGGACAAACAGAAAAAGACATTTGTTAGCTGCAGACAAAGTAGCTGACACACAGAACTGGGTAATGTGAGGGGGTTTTTCTAGTGGCTTTGGTAGATCTACCTGGGTCACCCGAACTGGGCAAGAGGCCATGAAATGTCCTTTGTCTCCACAGTAGACACAAAGGCCCTCTCTCCACCTCCTCTCTCTCCTTAGGGGGGAGGTGTGGCTTGCCAAGCTGCATGGGTTCAGAGGCTTCTTCCAGGGTCGGTGAGTTTGGGACCGTGCTGAGGGCTGCTCTGGTTTTCGGACTCAGTCTTGGTCTCTTGGAGCTGGGGGCCTTTAGCACTTTCTTCTGTCCCCGTAGATGCTGATCGAGTCGGATAGCCATGGTTATAGGCTGGTCCAGCGTGAGGCCAGCGTCTTGGCACGGCAGCTCAGTTTGTAATTCTGGAGTGATCCCCTGCTGGAACACCGTGACAAGAGTGGGCTCATTCCATCTGCTTTCTGCCACCAGGATACAGAATTGCACAGTGTAGTCCGCCGCCGAACAGGTCCCCTGTTTGAGTTGCAGTAGGCGGGTGCTACTGGACCTGCCCTGGTCTGAATGGTCAAACACCGTCTGAACGAGGTGTATGGAGTCATCGTAGTCCTCTAGGACCTGGTCACTTGCTCTCCAGATGGCTGCTGCCCAGTCTTGTGCTCGCCCCGTGAGCCTTTGGATTATCATGGAGATCTTTTTGGACCGAAGTCATCTGCGGGAACTCTGTGAAATACAGTTCGCAAGCCATGAGGAACTTTCGACACCCGGACTGGTTCCTGTCATACCTCTCTGGTAGAGACGCGTGGTGGGGGGTCCTGGAACATGCCGTGGTGATCTGAAGTGGCAAGGGGGAATCCAGACTGGGGGAAGGTGGCTGGTTGCAAAGGCTGATCATCAGGTTGGTCACTACCTGTGTAAGCTGATCCAACCTGCCCTGGTGGTTAGCTATCTGCTGGAGCAGGAGCGGGTTGTCATCTTCGGGCAGGGGAACCCCTGCTGCGTCCCTGTATCTGGTGCCATTATCTGTCATATCTGCCACAGCGAAGGAGGACGCAGATGCTGTGAGTTACCAAGAACACTGGGTTTTAATGGAAAACAGAAACACAGCTTTGTCCAGAGCAATAATACAACACAAAAGAATGGGTTCTTCACAGTCGTGACAAACTCAGGGCTTGTCCACCTCTCTCTCGATAAGGGTCACTACCAGACGCAACCACCCGGTCGTTACGTCCTTCAGGGTAGGACCCGATGCATTTAGGCTCCTCTCAGGGAGCCTGGAAGTAGGTTCGCCAACACGCCGACAGAGCAGTTCAGCTGAGGGTTTCTAGAAGACAAGGGGAGAGAGGAGGTGAGCAGGATCTAGGCTTACATGCTCGTGTTGGAGGATAGCAGGGTTCCTTAGCTCCACAGAGAACACGAGAGTGGGGAGATCCTGACCCAGACACGAGGAGAATGACAGTGATGGCATGTCGAGACTCCGGCTCAGCTGGCTTTAAACCTAGAGGGACATGAGGGGGGAGGACACGAAGACCAATCACAACACAGAGACAGTTTACGGTAAACAAAGCCTCAACTGCTAACTAATAAGAGACAGGTGGGCGCCATGGCAACAGTACTCAGTGGTGAGCCAGAGGACTCATGCACTGCAGGTGTGTTGCCAGGCACCGCACCAAACCAAAATAAACCAGCACGTGGGGACTCCTCAATACTCAGTTGAGGGTTCATGTTGCGGGCGGGGCAGAGGCGGCACGGACGTGACACTACTTTACATTTCTGAATAATGTTCCACCGCTGTTTTACTCATTAATATTAGCTATGTTCTGGAAGAGAATCTGTATATATAATGAAAAATCTGTTATGTCCACTGTAGCCTTATTAAATGCAAGTCCTCAGAACTAAAGATCCTAATAATTTTAAAGCAGTTCCCATATGAATGCTTAGGGTCTACTGCAAATAATTTCTTAAAGGTAAATCGGGACAGGTCATGAACAACTACTTTGCTAGACTAGAGAGGTTTATAAAAGGGAGAGAAGGGAGAAAAGCATTTCTTACCGCTTTGAGGGATGACCACATGCTCATGTAATGGCCCACTGAGAGCACACAGGAATAAAACTCTTGTTATTTCAACCTGGTAAGTGAACTTGGGTGTTCTTAGTGATACTCTGCTATTTTGGAAAACATTGCCAGTCCAAAGTTAGCTTTGCCCTTGTACTTAAACGCATACTGCTAAAGGGTATAATGTATATTTACAGTTACAGTTACATTTACATTCACATTTACAGGATTTGGCAGACACCTCCAAAGCGACATACATTAGTGTTTTGTAGTCCACAAGAAAACATGTCCCTCACACTAGTAAGCCTAGACTTAAAATTAAGAACTGCTAGAAGACTACAAATTTGCCAGAGATGGAGTTAATACTCTGCCAGGGCCCTATCAGATCACACATTTTCAAGATCACACTTTTTTCAAGTTATTTGTGAAGTTTGTAGTAAGTTAGTTTGTAATTAACATGCTGTTATCCTAAGTGCTCAGTGAAGAGGTAGGTCTGGAAGACAGCCGGGCTCTCAGCAAGGCTCTCAGGTCTGATGGTGAGGGGAAGTCTTAATGCATGTCTTTGACCGTTTAGAAAAGGTGGGTCAAATCAGGCTGTGCTTGATGCTCTAAGAGGGCAAGCTGAGACCCGTGGTCTGACAGGTAAGATGGAGCTGGACCATTTTTGGCCTTGTAGGTGAGTGTTAGAGCCTTAAATCTAATGCAAGCTGCCCCAGGAAGCCAGGGAAGGGTTCACAGCAGTGGAGTGGTGTGGGAGAAATTTTCTGAATCATCTGTAGAGGTCTTGTGGTCTTCAGAGAAAAGCCAGCCAGTAGTGAGTTACAGTAGTCGAGTCTTAAGATGACAAGTGACTGGACGAAGTATCTGAGTGGCATCAGTGGTGAGGAATGGACAAATTCTCCTGATGTTATAAAGACGGCATCTGCAAGTTCAGGACAGATTGTTAATGAGAGATGAAAATAAGAGCTGTACATCTGAGACAACACCTAGATTTTATGTTCTTTGTGTGAATGAATGACTACAGCATTTCCAAAAGTGATGAACATGTCAGGTCTTGGGGATGCATCCCCTGGGCTGTACAGGAGCTCAGTTTTGCTGGGATTTAACTTCAAGTGATGCACTGTCATCCAGGAGAAAATATCGTTCAGATATGCAGAGATACAGGCGAAGATCTGAGAGTTCCAGGAGGAAATGAGAGGATGAGTTGAGTGTCATCAGCGGAGAATCAGTCGGAGAATCCATGTGAAGATATCACTTGAGAGTGAGTGTATAAGAAAAAGAGAAGGGGCCTAAACACTGAGTCTTGGTGAACACCAGTGGTAAGTCTTCATGGGGCAGACATAGATCCTTTCCATAACACTTAGTAAACTCAGAACACAATCCATTGCCATGCAGAACCAGTGATTCTGTGTTTGAAGAGTGAACCCAGGAGGATCTGATGGTTGGCCATATCAAAAGCTGCAGAAAGATCTAGAAGAGTTAGAACTGATGATATTTTAGCTGTTTTGGCTGCATGAAGCTCCTCAGTGACAGCTAAAAGTGCAGTTTCTTTAGAATGTGATGCTTTCAATTCACACTGGTTTGGGTCATGAAGCCTATCTTGTGATAGGAATAGGCAGAGTTTGTTATATACAGTATGCTCCAGAGAGGAAGGAGAGAAGAGACACTAGTCTGTAGTTGTTCACATCAGTGATTTTGAGCATGGTCTTTTTTAAGATTGGTGTGACTACAGCTGATTTGAAGGCTTTTGGAACATAGCCTCTTTCCATGCAGCCATTTATTATCTGAGTAATATAAGGGAGAAGATCCAGGGATTTGGTCAGAAGGTTGCAAACCAGAAGTTACATTGCAAACCAATTTTGAGGTTGAGAATAGATCTTACCACTTAAACAACCCAACATGTTATGCTGACAGTGAAAAAAAAAACGAGATGCAGGCATACTGTATAAGGAAATTTTATTCAGACAACATTAACACGAAATGTAAACAAAACGTGTCTGCCTAAAACGCAATATTCAGACATCTT
>JBBPCZ010000115.1:26392181-26427808 GCA_037974445.1 Brycinus macrolepidotus | reverse complement strand
TATGAGAGATAGAGAGAGAGAGAGGGTGACATGCACAAAAGTTGAGTACTTTTTGGGACATGCACCAGGAGGCAATAATTAAAGCTGAATCTTTTTATAGTTTGAGTTGCCACAAGCCTCCTAAATGTAAAAGGATTAAAACTACTGAATATACTAAGGAATAAAGAAAAAAACAGAATAAGCTTCAAATTGTGTACTGCATGACATAATAAAAGATCAGATTGGTGACAAATTAAAGGAAAAAACTACAAAAAGCATCTAAGTAAGATTTCAGCCCATCACAATCTATGCAAATTGGCATAGATTCTATAAGACTCTGTAATTGTACTGAATAGATGGGATACCATTCTTCTGTGAGACATTTGCTCAGTGTTTTGATTCTGGTGGTGGAGAGTTGGGTCTAACAAGCCAGTGCAAAATCTCTCATACGTGTTCGCCTGGCTGAGATCTGGTTAGTGCAAAAACCATGGTATATGATTCACATCGTGATATTCATGGACTATTCAGTGACCTCTCATGTCACATGACAGGGAGGCATTGTCCTTCTGGAAGAGATCATTGGAATGTAACTCGTTTCCAAGTTTGACCTAGTTGTGTTCAAGTCTCGTAAGATTTCCAAAAGAGCAGCAGTAATCTATAATTATGGATAACTTGCTGCTTAATGTACCCCACACCTTGACAGATGCCACTGTAGCAAGATGGTTTTAATGTTGTAGCTGATCAGTGGTGTAGAGCAGCAGTACAAACATGACAAGTCAAGACAAAAAGATGGATATTTTTTTTTATTCTACAAAGGTAATTACCTATAAAATTAATCTAAAATTCATACACAGTTGAAAATTTACAAACAAACAATTGAAAACATTCCCTACTCGCCCAACACTGAGTTTACCTTTTTACAAATAAATTACAACAGTCAGCTTTCATTGCATAGTCAAACACATTTGACCAAAATCATTAATAAATATACAAGACATTCAAAACAAGGTGTTTTGTTTTCTTTTGTTTCCAGACAACAACCACATGAACACTTGAACATACAGCCAAAATCCTGTCTGAACTATTTGAGCTCCATTTGAGAAATGGATTTGCTCTGAAGGCGTCTAGATTTTCTGTATTTATAGGCCAGGAAGATGGTAGAAAGCAGGAGAACAATGCCCAGCACCAGTAGAACCCACTGACCAGCTGTAGCTGCAGCTTCCTCTACACTCAGGCCCAAAAAGTTCACAGAGTTGTCCTTCTCCTCCACCACTACAATAGCTACAATGCAAAAAGGCAAAGTAAAGGAAATTTTTAGAGAAGATTTAGCAAACATTTAAAGCGAACACTCAATGAAATCGAAATCCCTGGGCTCCAGCTTTGGGCCCCCCCCCCCTTTTCCCTCCCGGACAACAGTCGAGACGTAGAGAGCAGCACAAACCTCCCCCCCACACTTTCCCTCCCGGACTACAGCCGAGAAGTAGAGCGCGGCGCGCACCCCCCAGCCCCCCCGGACAACAGCCGAGATGTAGAGTGCTGTGTCCCCCCCCCACATTAAAAATGCTTCCGGTGCCCATTGCTCTAGCCGTTCTAGCCCCAGGACTACCTGGATATTTTTGTGTAGTGGACTGCTTTTAACCAAACAGTAACACTTATATATTCATTACCATGTCAGAGTCACAGCTGTATTGAAAATAGAATCTCTAAAATAAAATCCAGTCAACACCATTACTGTGGTCAAAAACTGACCAATGCTGAAAGGGGCAGAGGGCAAATGAACAAATAATGAATGACAAAAGATGACCTATAACCTGTAATTAAGCATACTTAATTGACCTATAAGTTAGGTGGACCTCAAAGTGACCAGTGAGTGGAAATACACGATAGAAATTTCTGCACTTGGTGGTGGTGTACTACAATAAAGTAACAAACAAGTTTTAAAAAAGTCAAGTTAGAAATAGAATTGACAGCCCAAGTGAAACTCACTCTCAGTTGTGGTGGGCATCCAGCTATATTCAGGCCATCCGAGGACATCCCCGTTCTTTTGGTTCTCCTGCTCCAGCCAGGTGATGAGGGGCTGGAAGTACTCCATGAGAGGCTGCACGGACATGTTGGACTGTCCAGTGAGCTTAGCCATTGCCTCGGGCCAGGGCCTGCTGAAGCCCAGCTTCATCATATCACTGGAAAGAGACAACATAGAGTGGAACAAGATTCTAAAAACACTTTAAAATTACTGCATTGTGTAATTGACTGTGTGCTACAGATGTATTGGACGGAGATTGAAAAAGTCTCTGTATATCTTTTTCCTAATGACCTACCAATGTATAAAGAGTTACTGTTCAATAACAGTATGAATGATTTGGTTTCTATATGAAACTAAAATGAAAATTATGTACTTATAAGAGTGTAAAACTGAAATGAGGGCTCAAATACAAGCTTGCAAACTTCATTACTGTAAAATAAGTTGAAACAGGAAATACTTAAGAGCTGCTGGTTTACTGACCCCAGCAGTTGTCCTGCCTCTTTGGACTGATAGATGTCACATGTGTGCAGAGGTCCAGTGTGACCGGCAGCTTCACACAGAGCTTTATGGAACTGGAACTGGATCACGAAGCTGATAAAGTACCTGATTCAGACAAGACAAACCACACTGTTTCAGAATCCTCTCAGAACATTTCTTGCATCAACGGTGACCATTTTCGAGCAATACCGAAAAGGCACCGTAGAAGCAAGAGGCCAAAGAAGAACTCGTTCCTTACATAATCTTTTGTAGTGCTTTACCTGACATAAGGAACGTTGGCCGGGATGTGAAACTTTGCACCAGGATCAAAGTCTTCTTCTGTGCGGGTCACAGGAGGGCACAGACCCTGATACTTCAGCCTGAAAGAAAAGAAATGGAAGAGGGATATTGTAGCAGGCCAGTAACAACTAAAATTCTAAGCAGGTCTGAGAACACCATGCCTTGTGTGGCAATTTGAATTTTATCAACACCAATTTTCACTTTTGTTGAAGGTTTGTTCACATATTTTTTGTCTGTGTGACATTGATGTAGTGAGGTGATATCTGATTGGGAATCTGCACAGGGTGTTTTATTTGGAAAACTGATAGAATGCTCTATCTGACATTTCTGCCTGGCTGTGACACAGCTTCTGTCACAAACAGTGTTGGGGTGTATTTTTGGCAGAGCAGAGCAGAGAGCCGCTTTTGAAACAGAAGACAAAATGTGAGTATAAATGCAAAACAATGTGGCAAAATAATTGTTTCACCTAAAATGATCTTGTTCTGAGAATTGTTCGAATCCAAATATCGAGCAGCACTAGATGTAACCACTGAAATTCACCTGAGGTTCCACCACTCTTTGTTGTATTCGTTGCTTGATATCCTGCCATCAAACACCTTCCACCGCCACTGGTCCATCAGGTAGCCAAAGGGCAGGAAGGCAATCTTATCCAAGGCAATGCTCATCAAGAAGTTAATGGTGCTCTCTGTTGACAGATTAACACCCAAATCAACCACCTGCATGTCAAATACTGATGTAGTCAATTATCCTAAAAATGATCCTAAAAAATGATCCTACAAAAAGATGGACAAATGTCATGCTTCAGGATGGGTATTCCTGTTCTCAGTTATGCACTGTACATTGGTTGTAGTTTCACTTTTATAGATTATAGATAGGGAAAACTTTTATAGACACTTTTTATAGATACTATCATAATCAAGTCAGTTTCAGATGACTTTTTATAGAGACTGTCACAATCAAGTCAGTTTCAGATGACTTTTTATAGAGACTGTCATAATCAAGTCAGTTTCAAGACATTTATTTAACAGGGTTTGTGACGAGTGAGTGATCATTTTTGCATGCTGTTTACGAGCTTCCAATGCTTGATAGCTACAGCACCCGTGCAAAATCTGCAAATCTGTTGGGACCTCACCCGAGTTGTCCTCCACCTTGTCCAGCAAGCCGATGCTGTGAAGATGTTTAGGAGTGGACACTGACAAGGCCAGGACGTCTCCAATGGCTTCATGAAATCCTGGATTGGCGCCTTCACGGAAGGAGATGGGCTGATCCTTGTACTGCAGGAAGTACTGCACGTGGCCCATCTCATGATGCACGGTGATGAGGTCATCCATGTTTACTACTGTGCACTGCTTGATCCTGGAAAGAGAAAGAGTGCCATAACGTGCAACTCAATAGGAAATAGAAGCTGATAGAATCAGAGGTATAAACTCCAGCCTCACAACAATTCACTAAAGATATTTATTTTTATGGTTATGAAAAAAAATCTAAAAATTCCAAAATTGATGCAGCCCAATAGCCCCCTAGTGGAACCTGAATAGTATTTAATTCATTATTCACAAAATTTTTCTTCTGTTAGGGCGCACAAGCAAGCGCGAGTGTCATTTCAATCAGTATCTCGGAGGCTTGAAATTGTGAAAGCATAACGTAAGACATAAACAGTGCCCTCTGGTTTTTACTTCTGTGAGACTTACGGGGCTTTGATTGTCTTTTGAATCTGTTCAGTTAAAAAAATATTTTTGATGTATGCAGTGCAAGTGGCGTCATTTCTTGTACAGATTTTTTCCTTTGGGCCCTGAGCCGTACCTGAAGTCTACGCGGTTGTAAAAGTCCCAGGCAGAGGCATGGCACACCACCTCGCGTCCATCTGTGGGTTTCTCCAGCATAGACTTATCCCAGAACTCAGGAGGCATGGGCAGCAGGCCCAGAGATGTGAAGAAGTTGTCAGACTCCTCGAACATGCGTTTAGCATTCCAGTTCTGAGGAACCAATGTAACCAATGAGTTAAATTTATTTAGTTTTACAGATCTTTCATATTCCACAGACACAGCTAACCATAACTGTCAGAGATTTAACTCCCTTATGAGAAACTATAGGACTATCTGCAGTAGTGACAATGAACATCTTTCAGTGTAAATGGGCAGCTACACTGCTGAATATGCAGTCATATGTAAATGCATTCAGGTTTATGACATCATGTTTTGGAAATGTGGAAAACCCATTTTATAAATGGAAGGAAAATAAGATTTTCCATAATGTAGGCCTTTATTATTTGAGACAGTGGGTCTGTACTTGCATTGGCTATCATAGCTTGTGTGACGTCCACTTGAGTGGCTTCGGGGTAGGGTATGACCAGGTCCATGATGCCAGACCATGTCTGTGCCCACATATTTCCTGAGGGAAAAAAGAGTTGGAAAAGAAAATAAGTGAGTGCCTGCTGACACATTGGCATGAAGGTAAACCACTGGGCTTGTAATTCCAAACAACTCTTCAGTCATGTGGAAGTGTGTGTGTGTGTGTGTGTCTGTGTCTGTATGTGTGTGTCTATACTTCCAGACACAGATATAGACCAGTGCTGTAAATGTAACACACACACACACACACACACACACACACACACACACAGTCACGCTTTTGGTTTTTTGAAAGCACATTAAATCCTGCCGATTCTTTTGGAGTTGCCGCAAACAGCAGCAGAATATTAATGCATTCCTGGGAAGCATGAAAAAATGTATTTTGGCTCAGATTTGCACTGTATGCCTTGCATTCAAACTTATATTTTGCTTCTAAATTCAGGCCATGACTTATCATCTGATATAGTTACGTGTCCATAACCCTTTTTTCCTATAGATATTTTCAGTCTTTTATCCTATAATGAAATCACATATTAATCTGTCTTCTATAAAATTAATTATAAAACTGAAATAAAGTAGAGAAAAGATTAAAAGTCTAGAGCAGACTTGCACCCTTCAAGCCCACCAGTATTCCCAAATTAGTGACAAACATGTTATCTACTTATGCTTTTTAAACTCCACTAGTTGACTAATCATCATACTTTAAGTCAATGACTATGCCAGTCTACATTTAGTTGTATTTTTTCTGTAGTCACTTGTTTCTTAATTTTTACACATGGTCATTCAAACTCTATTGGGCTCAGCCATAAAAATGTGCAGTGGGCTAATTAGGGTCACCACTGTCATAGATGAACATGTTCAAGTTCAAGTTTATTTATATAGCACATTATCATACACAAAAGGTCATTCAATGTGCTTTACAGGATTAGAATAAAAAATCAAATAAAATAGAACAAAACATAATAGAATAATGGAAGAATAAAAGAAATAAAAGAATACATCAAAGAAAATTGAAAGTGCAAGATAAGCACAAATGTTTAAAAGAAGGCGGAGGAGAATAGTGCAGTTTTTAGCAGCTTTTTAAAGCTGGCCACAGTTGGTACAGTTGGCTCCCCTTCAAACAAACATCTCCAACTAAATTAATCACAGTGGTTAATTTCTCATTTCTGAGCTGGTGAGGGGAACACACTGGATTTCTCCTCAATGCCTCCAGCCATTGCTTGGATTTGTGAAATTCTGCCAGCAACACAGACGATTAAACTTAATGAAGAACTGGTTTCTGATGATAAGTATTGATTTCTGATGGTAAACCAGGTTTCTGGTGGTAAACCAAGTTCCTGATGTAACTACAAGTAATACTGGGCTTCCACATGGAACACATTAATATACTGTAAATAAAATCACATTTTACTGTATAATCTTATTTGCATTTATTCCTTTTAGTTTTATTGAATATATTTAGTAACATACATGCTCATCTTAACAGTTTTTAAATCTTCTTTTCGTATAAAAATATAAATTCATTTTTCCATGTCATTGTTGTAAATAATTGTAATGTAGGCCTGACATATGGGTTTCATTCTTACCTAATAAATGCGCTGGGATTGGGCCTTTGAGGTTGATGCGTTTCGATCCATAATTTTTGAAGAGGGCACGGCGCACATAAGCATGAAGATTGAGGTAAAGAGGTCTTAGATCTTTCCATAATGCCTCCAGGTCCTCCTCAAAGGTAGGTGTTTCATATAAGGAGCGCCAGAAAGCACCGTTGTCAGCATGACCTGTTAATGCAAGAATCAAGTAACTTTTGAATGCAGCACACATTTCCACACACATTTTTGAAAAGTCTGAACATAAAATAACACAGCATTTTTTAAACAGCTTTGCTTGACTGTAAGCTTTGGTCTAAAACTTTGTCATTGTAGTTATTGTAGGTGCTGTTTGGAACAAATGAATGAATGAATGAAAAAGAAAGTATATAGTCTTAAGGCAAGAGTGTGACAATTTAGACATGAAATTGTCCAAAACTCGCTTAAGCATTTTTTGAGTACTCAACTCAATTTTAATACAACTTAAATGAGGTACAAATCTTCCAGCGATGCTTGAAGGTTTGTGAACCCTACAGAATTTTCTACATTTTGGCAAAAATATGATCTAAATATCATCAGATTTTCACATGAAGTAGATAAAGATAACCAAATTAAACAAATGAGACAAACATTTACACTTGGCCATTTATTTATTGAGGAAAATGATCCAGTATTACATATCTGTGAGTGGGAAAAGCATGTAAACCATTGCTTACAGTATCTGGTGTGACTTGAGCAGCAATAACTGCAACTAACTTTCTAATTTACTCCTGTATATCGGCTTTGGGGAATTTTGGCCCATAACTCTGTACAGAACACATTCAGTTCTGGAATGTTGATGGGTTTCTTCACAAGTCCTTCCACAACATTTTAGTGGGTTTAGGTCAAGCCTTTGACTTCTAAATCAATAACCAGTATTTTGAGAATGACTTGTGTGCTTACGGCCAGCATCTTGCTACAAGATCCACCTTCCCTTGAAATGCAGATCATGGATAGACATTGTAATTTAGAATTTGCTGGTATAATTCAGAATTAATTGTTCTTTAAATGTTGGCAAACAGATGAAGCAAACAACCACCCAAGCTACCAAACTACCACCACCATGTTTCACAGATGGGATAAAATTCTTATGTTGGAATGCAGTGTTTTCCTTTTTCCAAATATAGCGCTTCTCATTGAAACCAAACAATTCTATTTTTGTCTCATCCAACCACAAAGCATTTTTTCAATATCCTTCTGGCTTGTCAGTGTGATCCTTATCAAACTGTAGACTGGCGGCAAGGTTCTTTTTGGAGAACAGGAGCTTTCTCTTTGCAACCCTGCCATGCACACAACTGTTGTTCAGAGTTCCCCTGACGGTGGACTGATTAACATTGGCCAATTTGAGAGAGGCCTTTAGTTGCTTGGGGCTTACCCTGGGTTCCTTTGTGATCGCACAGACTATTACATGTCCTGCTCTTGGAGTAACCTTTGTTTGTTGACCACTCCTTGAAAGGGTAACAATGGTCTTAAATTTTCTCCATTTGTACACAATCTGTCTGACTGTGTGGAGTCCAAACTCTACAGAGATGGTTTTGTAAATGTTTCCAGCCTGATGAGTATCAACAACTCTTTTTCTGAGGTTCTCAAAAATCTCCTTCGTTTGTGTCCATGATACACACCCACAAACATGTATTGTGAAGATCAGACTTTGATAGATACCTCTTCTTTAAATAAATTAGGTTGCTCGCACACACCTGATTGTCATCTCATTGGTTGAAAACACCTGACCAAGTTTCACATTAAAATGAACTGCCAGTCCTAGAGGTTCACACACTTTTGCCACAGATATGTAATATCGGATCATTTTCCTCAATGCATAAATGACCAAGAATAATATTTAGTCTCATTTGTTTTAATAGATTTTATCTGTAGGACTTTTATAAAAATCTGATGATGTTTTAGGTCATTTTTATACAGAAATAAAGACAATTCCAAGAACTCATTTTGCCACTGTTAGAATAGTAACAACATACAATTACTTCAGTATTTCCCACCCCTGTAGTGAAGTATATGTTTCCATTCAAGGTGCAGCTATGGTTCAAAACTAAGGAAGCATTGGTTGATTGAGTACAGAAAGGGGTAAACTGCATACATTACATTTTTTGCTTAACTATGGCGTTAAAGGAGTCACAATTTGAACAGCTATTTTGCCAGTATACATTTGTGTACACACTCATATACATTCTAATGTCTGGCCTACTGAATGGACTCATAAGCAGAAAATCCTCCCAAGAGTTTTCCACAAAACCAACCCAGTTCTCATGTTTCTATTGAACTTTACAGTAGTGTCTTGTTCCCACAGAGACAGCTTTCGTTTTGTGGCGCTTACCGTTACTGCGGGCAGCCAAGTTGGCAAGCTCCACATATCTCTCATAGCTCTGGCGCAGTTCCCTTCCTGAAGCATTGCGCCAGCCCTGCCAGGCAAACAGCAACTCATCGTAGTCTCTGGATTCAGCTATGATCTTATTCAAGTCTAAAAGAAAAAAGAAAAAAAAAAGAAAAATGTCTAACTGTCAAATTGACATACCACAGTACAGCTTGAATCATGCAACTTAGACAAATAAACCATGTTAAAATAAACAGTCCAATTTTACTTTCCCACCAAGTTAATCAGAACAGTTTGTTTGAAAAATCCTCTTAAACATCAGTTGTCACACAACTGCAACTGTCATGTATCAGTGTCTCATTTTTTGTTTTTCTGTTTTTTACTTGGAGAAATGGAGAAGAACAGTCTACACGGTGATGAACTAATTTTTTTCGTCCTAAAATACTTCAGAATGAGATTTTTATAACAGCTGTGGTCTTTGTCTCAGCTTAAATGCTTTTAAATGTTTAAATGCTAACTTTCTGAAAAATAACGGTTCCAAAAGTGTCACAGAACCTTTACATTACGTGAATTTAGAAAGGTTTTTCATTCTCACACATCTCATTTACAGGCATTCTTTAATGAACCATTCACTGAAAGAGTTTTAAGGGAAACGAAAATGGTTCTTTTATAGTCTCACTCTTTTTAACATCTTTATTTTTAAGAGTGTGTAATGATAAGGTAAGTGTAAATCCAACCAAAGTAAACTCACCTGGATCAAGAGGTAGACAGGTCCCATCATCTCTACAGACTTTAGCTACACTGTAAATAGTCTCCATTGAGGCCAACAAGTTATTGTACTGTGAAAAGAGAGAAGGCAGGATTGACACAGTCCATCCAAAAAGCTTAATGAAAATATATTACGATATATTCTATGGTTCTCTGGACTATATCAACAACATTGAACACAAGAGGGAGTGTGTAATTGTGAACAACTTCATGGTATGATTTGGTCACCATGGATTATCACAGTAGTGATGTTATTTGTGATCACACAACCTCAAGTCCGTTGCTTTTAAACAGCAATTTTGGAAAATAAGTGTAAATGAAACAAAGCAGCCCAGAACTTTGTATCCAGCGTGCTTTAATATCAACAGTTTCTGCCATCAAAAGCAGTAGTAGCTTGTTGCATTATCGATAGAACACTGAAAGTGCAGCAGAATCAGGATAAGCTCAGACTTTTCTGTAATTTCCAGATTAACCTAAATATGGTTTTGTTCCCACCAGTCTGCAAAGTATTTCACAGTTCATCTTGTTCGCTGAATTGTATTTTGTTGACAGTTCAGAATTAGATATAGACATACTGTTACATTCTTCTTCAGAATCTGACCAAACAAGCTGAAGCATGTCACTACTTAGCAATTGGTGCTCAGTAGTATTCGAAGCACATCACTGTACACACATAGTATTTCACATTTCAGGTGTATTGTCATATTTCAGAAAAAAAGTTCAGTTTCGCTCCAACATTCCTAACTATCTTGGTCTTTTCCTTGGTTTCTCCATCTCTCCTACCTCTTTTAGTTCAGCGTCAGGCAGCACAGCCCTCTCCAGGTCACTTAGTTTCGCCAGAATCCTTTTTACTGAAAAGTCCTGAAAGTCAGTGGTGTCGTATTTGCGGGCTTCCTGTCCATAAGTCTTTGTATGGTTGGCCATTTCTAGATTTTTCTCCAACTGGAGATAAAAATTTCAAATCAGTCACATGAGTCATATAAGGACATGGAGAATAGGAAGTATGCAAGGCAATATATGTAAAAAAAAATAACTTGATAATTTACCATGATCTGCTTGTTTTCTTCATTGATATTAGTGTTGTAGGCCCATGAAGCCTCTGTGTAAGCGTTCCAGACAACCTCTGCTGTGGAGTTGTACTCATCCAAGAACTGTTTTGCTTGAGTCTCATCAGTTATTTTGTCAGCTGAGAGTGAGAAAAATGGCAATTTAGCATGCGAGTTTGGTAGTAAGAATTACTTTAATCTACTTTTGCTTTCGATAGTAGACCACTTTTCAATTTGATAATTTATCTGTGTATACATGCACATGCAACTTATGGTGCAAATGTAAACAGTGATGTTTAATCATTATCCTTCTTATTCCAATTCTTATTCTTTACATTATATGTAATGCTACTTCTGCCACTTACCAACATCTTCTGGGTAACCTTCTGGAACAGGTGGCATCCACTCAAAGTCAGGCCAGCCCAGTACTTCATCAGTCAGTCCGTTCTGTTCCTCTAACCAGGTGGTGATGGGCTGAAAGTACTCCATCAGGGCACTGGCGTTCATTCTGTCAGTACCCACAGAATCCTGCAGTACCTCTGTCCAGCTCTTAGAGGAGCCCGCACGCATGATCTTCCTGTCAAACAGAAGCAAAGAAAACAGTCACCTCCAAAATACTATCAAGCAGTCATCAGAATGTGTTTTTGCCTATTATACTGTTTTTTTTCCCCTACAAAACACACTTGGAATACATGTGACCACATATGTTGCAGAACAATTCTGCTGTGCTACATCAAATGTTTTTGGTCACTTTGCCTTCTTCTGAAGTAAGGTTTGAGTACAGAAGTGTTGACCTCACGAGGGAACATTACACCTCCATTCTGGACTGAACAGTGCATCTCTATGCACATGACGTTCTGTACTGTTCTGCTGACTCAGTCATAGAAGCAATTGCAATGCTGCAGTGCACTTTGAATGCCTACAACAATAAACTAGTTTTGAAATGCAGACAACTAAATTAATGCTGTTTTCAGAGTTTCTAACAATGATTTTAGCAATCAGTGAACATTGAAAAACACTGAATAAACACTAATTAGCAATGAACATTAAAATCACCTGTCTAATGTGTAGGTCCCATTAGTACCTACAAAACTGCCCTGACCTATCGAGGCATGGACTCCACAAGATCTCTGAATCTGTGCTGTGGTATCTGGCACCGAGATGTTAGTAGCAGATCCTTTAAGTCCTCTAAATTGCGAGGTGTGGCCTCCATGGACTTAACTAATTTGTCCTGCACATCCCACAGATGCTTGATTTATTTAGACCTAGGAAATTTGTCCTGGGAAACTCCTTGTCCTGTTCCTCAAACCATTCCTAACCAATTTTTGCAGTGTGGCAGGGTGCATTCTCCTGCCATGAGGGAGTAATTTTCCATGAATGGGTGCGTTTGGTTTTAGGGGTGTTTAGGTGTTTTGTACATGTCAAAGCAACATCCACAATAAAGGAACCCAAGAACCCAAGGTTTCCCAGTAGAAAATTGCCCTGAGCTTCACACTGCCTCTACTGGCTTGCCTTCTTCCCATAGTGCATCCTAGTGCCATCTCCTCCCCAGGTAAGCAGTGCAAATAAGTCCAGCCACTCACATAATGTTAAAGAAATTGTCTGTGATTCATCAGACAAGGCCACCTTCTTTCATTTCTCAATGGCCCAGTTCTGAAGCATATGTGCTTACTGTAGCAGTAGACAGGGTTAGCCTGGACACTTTGACTGGTCTGCAGCTTTGCAGTCTTGTACACAGCAAGTAGCAATGCATTGTGTTCTTACACCTTTCATAGTCTGAATGAACTTTTCAGAAATTTGTGCTACAGTAGTTCTTCTGTGAGATTGGACCAAATGAGCTACGCTTCACTCCCCAGATTTCGGCACCCATGACCCTGTTGCCATTTCACAGGTTGTCCCTCCTTGGACGACATTTGGTGGATACTAACCAGGAGCACTCCAGAATTTGGAGACGCTTAATCCTAACAATTTGGCCCTTGTCAAAGTCACTCACATGCTTACGCTTGCCCTTTTTTCCAACACATGATCTTCAAGAGCTCACTGTTCCCTTGCTGTTCATTTGTTATGTAATATACAGGTCCTATTGTAACAAGACAATCAATGTTTTTCACTTCAGCTTCACCATCAGTGGTTTTAATGTTATGGCAAATGTACCATGCCATATCAAAAACTCATAGGTACTCATGGGTAAACTCAAAGGTAAAACTTGGGTTTCTTTAGTGACACTTTCTTTCTTTAATGTTTTTCCCGATGCACAACAAGAAGAAGATTGTTGAAGCAACGTTGTTATCTGCTCTTGACAATGGCGACGTGTTTTACTGACATGCGTCTGCTAAAACACTTATTATTCTGATCATTCCATGATCTTCACTTGCTGTATAGTGGGAAACAAAATGGCCTTGATTATTTATAGAGCACTTACTGCTTTACATCATGTCAATATTTATTGTAATTGATTACCCTTCAGCTTCCAACAGTTTTAACTGAACTGGGAAAATTAGCCTTTAGCTACAGTGCTAAAAGCACATTCTGTGAGCTGGAATTGCTGGTCTCACTCGATCCTTTTAAGATTTTAATTTCTAACCATCTCACTGTGCTTGAAGCTGTTTTTTTTTTAGATTTTAGTACGCTCTTATTTTATTTTGGTGTTACAACATTTTTTATTAAATTTATCTTAACATGATTGTTTTCGCTTCATTTGGTAATTTTTACAAATTAAAATGCCTTTTTACTGATTTCATATCTTCTTATGTCCTATCTTCTACTTTGTTTATTTTTCTTTTCAGTCTATTGTTCTTGTTCATTGGCACACAGATGTGATATGTGATAGCTTCAGTACATACTCTAAAACAGCTCCAGCCGGGGCTGATCTGTAGATGTCACACTTGTGCAGGGGGCCAGTGTGTCCAGCCTCCTGGCAAAGCTTCTGATGAAACTGGAACTGAAGAATGAAGCTCACAAAGTACCTACAAAGTAAAGTAAGGCTGTGGGCTCAGCTGGTTTATAATAATAATTGTAAATTGGAGCTCAAACTGCTTCAAAATGCAATTTAAAAAAATAGAGACAAGATGAAACACAATAAGAAACAAGCCAGGAAAAGTTAGGCAAAATATAAAAGCAAGTTAAATACTAAAGTGAAGAAATACATTTTTTGTTATTTTTGAATGTCACCAAATTGCACATTTTAGATGCATGTCATGCGTTCAGTGCATTTTTCAAAATTCTATATCAAATCACTCTAAATGATTTGTGATACAGTAGTGACTGAATTTGGAAACATTTGTGGAGTTTAAATTTCATACATGAACATGGACAATACCTCTAGAGAATCTTAAGTCATGATTTGGAACATTTAGATGTCTGAAGGTGCTATAAGACCAAAATATCATTTAAAAAAAATATTTAAAAACTTAGAAAATATAAAAAATTTAATAAAAAACATACAGTCAAAGGAAACAGTTAGCCAGCAGTGTGGCGCTAAAACCGGTCTAATGTGATTATCCTTAAACAAAGATTACGTTTAATTGGCTGAAAACTGAAAAAAATACGTAACCAGTAATGCTGGAATTTGATACTGTCAGATGTTAACGACATTAAAAATTAGCAAAAGCCTAATGGTGGTGTTACCAGATTTTAATCTCACCTGACGTAAGGAGTATTTCCTGGGATATGATATTTTGCCCCAGCGTCAAAGTGCTCCTCTGTCCGTCTTACTGGTGGACAGATGCCTTGGTATTTTGTCCTGTAAAGTACAAGAATAAGATGTATTTAACTATCCATTCTCTGCCCATAAAAGCATTCTTTGTAGCTATTGTTGCAAACTTGGACAAACATACTCTGTACCAATTTTGACAAAAATTCTATTCAACCTGATATAACACAGCGCATTACAAGTTAGTTCAGTATGTATTGATAATTTAAATTTTTTGTTTGATTCATTGTATTTATTTTGTATTTTTGTGAAAATAAATAACACACGTATTCCCTGTAGAGAATGTTACTTTATTTTCCCCCCAAAAATGCCATTTGTAACGTACATTTATATTTGTACATTAAAAACATAATTATACCTGATCTATCCAAACAGTACTGGTGGTGTTACTGAGACTCAGTCTCAGTAGGCTCTTTCCTAACATTATCAGAATGTCACAATAAGTACACAAAAAAAATACTTACCTAAGGTACCACCACTCTGCATTATAGCGTTCAGGTGGTGTACGCCCACTAAACACGTCCCACCGCCACTGATCAATGAGGTATCCAAATGGAAGGAAGGCTATCTTCTCCAAAGCCATCTTTAATAGGTAATTAATGTCGGTCTCTAAAACGTATCAAAGCATTTGTTGATCAAATCAATCATTTTAACCAAAACATACTGTTATACTAATTACTGGTTAGTTCGTTTTTTAATTTACTTTCTAGTTACCGTTATCATCAATCAGTGTATCCAGGAGGCCAATAGTGTTCAGGTGTTTGGGTGTAGAGACAGAAAGGGATAGCACGTCTCCAATGGCTTCATGAAAGCCAGGATTGGCTCCACGCCTGAAGCTAACTGGCAGTTCTTTGTATTGCAGGTAATACTCCACATGGCCCATCTCATGATGTACAGTGAAGAGCTGCTCCATAGTCACTGTAGTGCACTGCTTGATCCTGTCAGAGGCAAAGACTTTGTATCACAGCAGACATATACATGATACCGTTTTCAGTCTTAAGGTATGTAGGGAATGTTAAAGCTACAAAAATTTCTAAGGTGAATTTTGGCCCCATGACAATCCTTTTGACTCTTTTCGTTAATTTGTCCTATCTATTGTACAATGTATAGCTCCGTTAGTTCTACCTAGGGAGGTCCTGTAATGTAATTGGCTTATCCATGCTCCTCTCCTAAATGCATTCTTTCACAGACAATGTTACAATATTGGACAAGCTGTGCAGAATGCTGGCAATAATTAGATTCAACCTAATGGGAAACCCAGCATATCGTCAAGCCCACCCAGGTGGTTGCAGAGTTGATCATCACTGTCTGCCCCCCTGCAGTCGCATCTTATTTAGGATGGACAGTTCCTCTGCCTATGGCCACCGCCACACCCCATACTCACAACGCTCTTTGACAGAACGGTATTCTGGTGACCCAGCAGGATGTCGAAACTTTCTGCTGGGGTTTGAGCTCTACTTTGCAGAGTACCCAGAGATCTTGACATTGATACATTGGGCAGGATCAGGATTGTACTGTGGCTTTCTGGAGGGATGGTGGCTTGGTTACGGCACACTTTCCTGAGTTTGTTTGCCTCTCCCAGGCAGTCTTTGACATTCAGTGCAGGGGCAGTCGAGCAGTGACAGGCTTCTCCACCTCCAGTAAGGGAACTAATCAGTCACAGAATTTCAATCACATTCTGGTTCCTTGCAGTGGAGAGTAAATGGAACAATGCAGCACTGCTGGTGGTGTATAGGGATGCTCTTAGCCTTGAACTCCAAGCTGAACTGGCCTTAATTTGGACAGGGTCATTTGGCTCACTGGATCAACATCTCAGATCTAAGAGATATCAATTTCCTCAGCCCACACCGCATGTGGCTGGACCATGTGCACGGATCCCAGCCATGCCAGACTGTCCTGCTCCTGGGCACCACAGGGGGGATCCAGTCTCAGAGCCCATGCAGGTAGGGGCTTACCAGCTATCAAGCCAAGAACAAACCCATCAACAGGACCTGGGGCAGGTACTGTACTGTGGGGGCGAGGGGCACTGGCGGCAGCAGTGCCCTGTCCAAAGAAAAATGGACACATCAAAGACTGGGACATTGAAAGAAATATTAACCAATTTCTAAAACCTTGTTAGAATTTCTAAAAAATGTTTAAATCTGTTTTTGATCAACATGTTCCTGTGTTTGCTCGTCTAGATTCTGGGTGAGAAACTTTGTCTCACAGTCTTTAGTCTCTTCCCATGGTTGCTCTTGCCCACCCTGTCTTGGTTAATGCCCTGGATGGAACACTGGTCAGTGGTGTGCCAGTTACACTGTTCTCCTAAAATTGCTATCTGGAACAAACACAGCTTCTGGTCCTTCTCCATTTTCTATTACATATTTCTATTCTATTACATCCTGGTCATCCCAGTGCTCTTTCACTTGTCTAAATCAACCTATACCCTCACAGGCCACCTCCACTGCAAAACCTCTTGCCCACATTCAAATGAACCCTTAATACTCTGATGGTATTTTTCCCATTTATGTGTTACTTGTCATTTTCAAATATTAAAAGCTTTAAACAATGAGTAATGTACAAGTGTCTCATAACCTAGCCAATGTGATAAAAAGATTCTTTTTTTTTATTTAATCAACTGTTTGAACAGAACTGGCCCAGAAAAAACAAAAATCCCTGTTTATTGCTATTTACAAATATTTACAGTCACAGCATTATGCCCCAGATGAGTCTCAAAAAGACTCGAGGGCCCACTTCCACAGTGGATGCTCTGGTCACATGGAGCCTTGATGAGGAGATAGAACAGGAGGGCCAGGGTCACCCAGTACCTGAAGCTGTCCCTCAGACAGTCATGTACTGGAGCAACTACGCAGACGTGTGGTTGAATGGGCACATACCACCCCTTTGACAGGGCACCCAACAATTACTCATACTGTCGACTTAGCATGACAAAAATATTGGTGGCCTACACTTAATGCATGATGCAAGGAAATAGTGAGCTCAGTGAGTGCCACAACAAAAAGTCCATGTGATTTGCCTGCTGGGAAAATAATGCCTCTGCAAATACCCAACAGACCATGGTCACACATTGTGGTGGACTTTGTGATGGATCTGCCTTTGTCAGGGGATATACAATGGTTCTGGTGGCTGTGGACCGCTTCTCGAAGGGGCGTCAATTTATCCTCTTCAAATCTCTTCCCTCAGTCTTACAGGTGGCTGAAGCCCTCTTCCAGTTTGCGTTCCATGTCTATGGCATCCTTGAGGACATCCCGTCCAGCCATATCCCCCAGTTTGTATCACAGGTGTGGAAGGCATTACATACCAAACTGGGAGTCACAGTCAGCCTGACCTCAAGTTACCATCCCCAATTCAGTGGTCAGGCTGAATGGACCATTCAAGAGCTTGGCTGGTTCTTCCAGGCCTGCTGCCATGAATGGCAACATGACTGGTTGGAGTTTATTGCCTGGGCACAGTAACCGGGATATTCATCTGAATCTGCCGTCTTCTAAGTTGACCCCCTTTTTATTGGTCCTTTTCCTTTAAATTGAGATTACCCTCTGACATGTGTTTCCACCCTCTGTTTCATGTCTCCTTCTCAGGCTGGTGTTCCAGAGACCAGGGGTTTGGAAGAGCCAGCTCTCCTGGAAGCTGTGGAGATTAAGGGTGCCCCGGCTTAGTGAGTGTGTCAGCTCCTGGGATCAAGGGTGTGGCAGGGCCGGTTTCAATATCTCATGGAGTGGAAGGGATATGGTCCTGAGGAGAGGAGTTGGGTTCCGGCCCAGGACATCCACAGCACACGGTCCAGACTGCCCCCTCACACCCTGCTGTTACTGCTGCTTGGATTCTTCCATTATCCTTCGCATCTGTCCTTGTCTCAGTTTACTACTTAAGCTCGACCTGGAGGTTGTTGGCCATTCACCATGTAAAGGTTAGAAATTCCTCACCTGAAATCCTCACGGTTGTAGAAATCCCAGGCAGAGGCATGGCATACCACCTCTCGGCCATCATCAGGCTTCTCCAGCATGGACTTCTCCCAGAACTTGGGGGGCATTTCTTTTAGACCCAGAGAAGTAAAGAACTCCTCAGCCACCCGGAACATATGAGTGGCATTGTAGCCCTGAGGAAATGCAATAAATTAGTATCTGTGCTTCAGGAAAGCTTTCTTCAGGACATCTACTACATAGCCAGCTAGCTGTGCAGGCACATAGATAACATTATTGGTTTCACATTTGCTACATCCTAGACACATAGTATAAAACTGATCAGGCTGAAGTGTATTTATTTTGATGTAGATTTAGAAGATCTTCAGAAGGAAGTATATGTTCAGCTGAAAACAATAGCCACCATTAGCTTACTTTTGTAACCATAGTGTTAGTCACATCCACGTTGGGCTTGTCAGGGAAAGGAATCATCATGTCATAGATGTTGTTCCAGGTTTGTGACCACATGTTCCCTGCCAACACAGACAAGCCACATAAGAATCCTTCTGTGTTAACATGACTTGTACACATAAGATTGGTGCTACACGTGATAAACACTGTCCATATAAGGTACAGACCAAGTAGATGGGCAGGGATGGGTCCTTTGAGGTTAATGTACTTCGGACCATAGAAGTTGTAGAGCTTGCGCCGGACAAAAGCATGTAGGTTCTGGTAAAGAGGCTCCACTTGTTTGAACAAGCTCTCCAAATCCTGCTGAAAGGTTGGAGACTCGTACCAGGAACGCCAGTAAGCACCGGTGTCATCAAAACCTGGAAAGGATAGTGGTTTACTGCTTTACTTCAATAAACCGGAAACACCACACACAGTTACAAAATGCTGCCTGACTTCTTGCATGAGAAAAGCAGTATATGTGTTACGCCCCTGCCCGCGTCTCATCCTCCCAGCTTTAGGACTTGGGGCAATCCCTCTGGGACGGTCATTCCCAGGGTTCTTACGGTACACCATCTCTGAACTCTCCTCCTAGTCAACAGTGATTGCAGGGTCGCCAGTCTAACAGGAATCAGCCCCCTGTGGGGGTACTGTCAAGCCCCCGCCTGCATCTCATCTTCCCAGTTTTAAGACTTTCTCACGTTCCGAGTTGCAAGACTACTGAGCTGGTTTTTTGTTTTCCTCTCTTCTACTTAGTTTAATGTTTGCATCTGTGGCCCATGGTATTTAAGTTCACCCGCACCCGGACATTATCAGTTCATCCATGTGCTCTCACATCACTGCTCTGAGACTGATCGTAGTTTGCTTCCATGTCCTTTATGTTTCAAGTTTTCTACAGATGGGTTTGCATCCTTGATTTATCCACTGTTTCACATTTTGGGTTGTTGTTTGCTTCCACTGCCTCTCTTAAGTAAAGCCATGAAGTCTAGTAATCATCATCATTTTGCCATGCATTTTAAATGTAATTATGTAATTACATAATTAAGTGATTATGAAAATACAATTTAATCTGTATTGACAAATTAGAATCAGACTTTTCCCCCTTTTTTCATTTCAGAGAAATGAAAAACAAAACTTGATCTTTTTTTTTTTCAATAAAATAAGATGCAGAACTGTTCTGTATGTTCAAATTAAAATATCTCCTCTTCTGCTTGTAAACACAACAGATGGAAAGTTCAGTGTTTACTGTTTTGAAAGAATTGCTCTTTTTTAATTACTTGCAGCTTCTGGCCTAAAACTACAACATGCTTTTGTTACTGCCAGCAATAAATGTCACTTTAATGATTCATAATGTGGTTTGGGCTGCACTCATATAAGACAAATGCAATAAACAACAATACTTAACTATGTTAAATTAATTTCTGCTTGTTCTTCTGATTCCTCTAATTCTAGGATTTCCGTCTTATTTTCCCATGTTTCTCACTCCCTGTCTATATAAATTTAACATGCTCACCATCCATAGTGGAGGCCTTGTTGCTGAGCTGGACGAATTCCGGGTAAAGGCTCCTGAGTGGCACCCCAGAGGCATTGTGCCAGCCCTCCCAAGCATACAGTAGCTTCTTGTAGCTACGGGAGTTAGCCATAACCTCCTTCAGCTCTGGTAACACAGAGATAGTGTTAACTGCTGTGAATGAAAGCATTAACCAGGGAGAAAACATTTCCTCCAAGGCATCTTAAGAAACAATCTAAAATGTGTAAATGTCCTTGAAAATAAATAACCATACTTGGTACATTACATTATCCTTTACACAGTGAAATAAAGGTGTAAATTGAACTGCAGAACAGAAACAATTTCTTAGAGGCTAGCCAAACAAGAATCATGTAAAGTGTACGAGAATGATCCACGTTCACCTGTGGTTTCCTTTCAATGACAGTTTGCATATGTGCGTGTATGATAAAGGCTTGAGGATCTGAGCAGTGGTGCCTGATCTGTACTTCACTCTTTCAATTGCAAACGATGGGTGTAACTGACTTTATGCAACTCCAAGAAACCATGAAAGGTTTGGTGAATAAACAGCCAAATAACAAGCTGCTGTTTACTGATATCTTGATAGTTTTAAGAGAAATGTATGAGCCTTGGAAAATGCACCTAGTAAACAAATTGCTGTATATAATTTTATAAGTAATCCCTCTTTATAAGCACAATCATGGTAAGAGGGATGCCTGTGTTATGTCTAAAACTCTGACTCTATCTTTACAGAGAAAATTGGCTTGTTTTGTTTTCCCTTAAGATATTGGCCACATACTGTATATCCATCTGAGGCCTTTTCAAGCTAATTTTCCTTTTCCTGTTTTTTCCCTTCGTGGTCCACTTCCTTGTGTGTGTGTGTGTGTGTGTGTGTGTGTGTGTGTGTGTGTGTGTGTGTGTGAGCGTAATTCAATCCTTGTTTACAGCTCAGAAACACAACAATAACCAGAGTATAGTTCAAACAGGCCAAAAGTAGATATTACTTATTGAAATGCAAGTGTTTACTTACCAGGTTCCAAAGACCAGCACTCTTCTGGTTTAGGACATACTTTTGAAGTAGAGTAGATATTGTCCATCTGACTCAAAATGGTATTGTACTAAAAAAAAGACATTATGTAGTTTTAATGTTGTGGCTGTTTGATCTACGTGTGCTCTATTTGTGTTTGGAAATTGGAACTGTCATGTAATATCTCAAGGAGTTTCAAACTGAAAATCCCCCCTTTTGGGTACACCACTGGTCTAGACTAAATTATGGCATTTTTGCAAGTAGGTTGATGGATCACACAGTTTATTTAAAATCCACTTTAGGCAACATGGATTTTATAAATTGAGATGTTACTAAGATCAGAGCTCATCTCTGGTTTGGATAAAAGCATGCAGACCAACCCTCTGTCTTTCTTGAGTAGGGAGGTTAGCAGGTCCTAGCACATTGATCTTGTCGATGAGTTTCTTCAGCTCTGGATTGGTAAAGGTGTTCATGAGTGCCTCAGGGAAGGTGTCTTTAGCCTTCTGTCCCCAAGCCTCTGTAAATTCCTGTTCCTCCAGAGATGCCTGAACCTGTGTAAGCAGTAAACAAAGGCAGTTCTGTGCAGTGTCTTAATAAGCACTGTCAAGGGGGAAGAAGATAAGATCTCTGATGAACCAAGAGTTTTTATTTTTATTTTGACAAGACTAAACACAGAGTTTACTCATTAACTTGTGAACAGGGGGCTGGAGTCCAGCACCGTTTGCCGATTTTACACACCAAACAGCCCTGGTAATTAACTGCTGGGTGGAATTATGTGTGAGCAGGAAAATCATCAAACCCTGCTAGAAACGTCTGGTAGAAGCCACATAACATCTTTTCTGTAAGTTTTCTGAACACAATATTTGCATTCTTAGACTAAAAGATATGATTAGGAAAACTTTAATAGAACTTTAATAGCATGTCAGTGACTTATATAATGGAAGTTTCGTCTGTTTGCTTCAATTAAAACATGGACCAGTTCCAGAGATATACACTAGAATCTTGTTTTCCAGCTCACCACTGGTTTAATGAATTCAGCTGTCAGTATTCAGAGGGGTATAAAGTTTCCCAGCATTGTTCTGATAAGCAGCAAAACTGTGTTCTCTGGAGTGACCTGACCCTAATAATCCTCTTGTGGCTAAATGCAATCAGATTCTTACAGCAAATGCTAAAAAATCTAGTGTAAATCCTTCCTAGACAATTAGAGGCTGTCACTGCAGCAAAGGCGAGACAACACCTTTGATTACAGAAATACAGAATGAGTAGATTTCTACAAGCATACAGTGGTCATAAAGTGTAAATGACTGAGCTGTTTTAAGAGCCTTGTAACCAAAGAAAAGATTTCACAACAACATGAGAGCAAGAAGTGCATCCTCCAGTATGTGCTGTGTATGCATTAACTGTCGTATGTTGTGGACTGTGTAGAGCCTTAAAAATGTAAAATGTTAAAATGTATTATTCTGCAAAAAAAAAAAAAAAACTGTTTGCACATCAATAATTTTGTAATTTTGGACCATTTCTATTGGTCCATTCAACATAAAATGTTCACACAATATAGAACGCAGATGCCATTTTGTACAACCACACGGCACCAAAAAAATATAGATACTCAGTAACCCTAAATTGGTAAATATGTCACCAGAAGCGCGTGCTAGGGTCAACTGCACTCATAAATCATTTTCTTTGAAGGTACTGCTGATCTGGCTTGGTTTATCTCCACTGATTAATAGGAGGAAACTGTGCGACAGTTCATAAACATTAACTTTGACCTGCCCCTACCTTACTGTCTGCTTTATCACCT
Source organism: Brycinus macrolepidotus (assembly GCA_037974445.1). Classification (NCBI taxonomy): domain Eukaryota; kingdom Metazoa; phylum Chordata; class Actinopteri; order Characiformes; family Alestidae; genus Brycinus; species Brycinus macrolepidotus. The sequence goes on along the minus strand of JBBPCZ010000115.1, from coordinate 26,404,514 downwards.
TCATGTTTCCATGCTAATGCTAAATCTAGTGCTTGCCCTCTGACAGGACTGGTCGACTTTCATTCTTTGGCCATCCCGATAAAAAAATATTTAAGATAAAGACAAGCACAGTCTTGTTTTTCAGCCCAATATGTTTAAGAGGAGTGTTCATGTTGCAAGCAGGAAGGTCGTGGCCGTAAACAGGAGAATATGTCTTATAGGAGGTATATTGGTTTTTGCTCTTTTTCTCTGTCCTAAATGAATAGTTTCCCCCTTATTCCAACCATTTTCAAAAAACTAGTTTGAATTTTGCATCTTAAGTTGTCCACTCCATCTATGAGGCCAGTGTAGCTACTATTCAGTCTTACCCAAAAAGGGCAAGAGTAGATGCAGATTTTTACTCTAAACAAGCAGGAGCACACCTGATCCTACTTGTTTAATATAAGCAGGATAAGCTTGGAACACCCCTGCATTAGTGGAATCTGGCCCAAGATGATCCTGTGTTATTTAAATGCCATTATCATTTTGTTCCAAGTACACATGCCTGATGGGCCTGAATGTAATATTTTCTATCATTGTGCCTTCTGATGGAGGATCCACATCGTCAGCAATTTGCAGAGGCCTCTCTCTCTCTCTCTCTTTCTAGTAGCTTTATTTTTAGAGGGTAATTAAAAGGACTCTAGACTGATTCCAGCAGGCTCTGCTGTTTGATCTGGTGCGCTAGCTGGCCTCACTCACACTCCACACTCCACAGATGGAATTTTGCCACTTTGCTGTCTGTGTGTGTGCTTGTGAGCATTATTTTGTTGGCCTTGAAGTGTATATGGCATGGGTGTGTACCACTTTTGTTTATTTTGGTGTACTTTCTGGCCTGCCTTCTACCATATGGTCCATCTGATCTGCACCTCCTGGATCTGTTAGAGTGCTGAAAAACAAACAGTATCAGTCCACTTCACCTTGTATGCTCCTTATTCATTTTCAAGGAATAACACTGGGTCAGCACCATGTACACTTGCATACACTAATATTATCTTTTTAGCCATTACACAGCCAGAGAGCCAGATGTGAACACGGTGCCACTTGGACACATTTGGACACATCTACTCATGAAGGAGTCTTCCTTATTTCTAGGCACCAAAGCTATGAAACAACACATGAAATTTTGTGGTGGCCAAAAATGTGTAAAAGGGCACCCATCCTACATTTGTTTTGTATCTTTTCCCTGAGATCCACTTATGATGTTTATGTGCGTTTATGTACCAAAAACACATTCTTTTTTTCATGATCATCTTTCAACCCCTCTATGTCCACTAGATTTAAACAGCCTGTTTAGACTACTGAGCCTTTAAGACTGATCTTTGGAAGTTCTAGGCATTCTCTCAAACATTCTATCTGGGATACTTTTCCAACAAGCTTGAAGAAGTCAGCTTATACATTTCGTCATGCTTGGAATAAGACCAAAAGAGTAACTTCACAGGAGAAGGTGAAAAAAACATTCTTAACTTGATTAATTCAGGTATGTCCAGACTTTTCATTGCTACTGTGTGCACTCCAGCCCAGCTAAGGATAAACTTTCCTATGTCCATCCCTGTGCTTCATGTGAGTAGCTGATTATCTGTGGAATGTGGGCACTGAGCTTGACTGCTTTGACACAGACGCCTTCTGTCAGTATGAGCCCTGTCAGCTCTGGCCCTATGCTTAGCCCCTCCGACAGAGCAGCCATGGAACAGAGGCGCTTTGATCACCTTGTTTGATGTATCTGGAACAATACACATCACACTAGGCAAGCCTTGGTGCCTCTCTTTTGTTCAGTTGCATTTGTTTTTGATTCATCTGTAGGCCAGAGGCCCAGAGCCTTCTCTGGCATGTCAGCCCAGCCTCTAGGAGGATGGGCTGAAGGTCGAAATAAGGTCACACCTGTTGGGTGGGAGATGACTGGGCCACTGCCCATGTGCTAGTGTTGGGACAGCTGTTTAAAAGAGGAGAGACACATTGCAAGGAGATGCCTGGTGTGTGTGGATGTGTGTTAAGGATGTGCGACTTGTGAACAAATCCCTCAGTGAACTAAACTTCATTGTATGTGGAGGAGATGTAAATAACTTTGACTTGTCCTGTGAATTAGTTAATCACTGAATCAGAACATACTTCACTTCAGGAAGGCTACAGGACATTTTCCCCCTCTCTGTGTCTGCTATGATACCTCATAGGGCATAAAATCACTATTGCATCATTCACTACATTGTTTCAAACTCCCCCTGAAGCAGTATCAGAACAAGAACTGTGCGTCAGCAGTTTCATTGGCTGAACAGCTGCACACAAACTTAAGATCACATATAGAATGCCAAGCATTGGCTGGAGTGGTAAAAAGCAAGTGAAAATATGTTCTCTAGTGTGATGAATCACGCTTCATTATCTGGCAGTCTGATGGATGAATCTGGGTTTGGTGGAAGCCAGTAGAACCGCAACGAACAGTTTGCATAGTGCCAATAGTGAGGTTTGCTGGAGGAGCCCTTATGGTCTGAGGTCATTTTTCAGGGTTTGGCCTATGCCCCTATAGTTTGAATTAAGGCTAATGTTAATGCTATAGCACACAAAGACGTTTTAGACAATCATATGCTTTCAACTTTGTGGCAACAGTTTGGGGAAGGCCATGTTCCAGCATAACTGTTCTCTTGTGCACAAAGTGAGGTCCATAAAGGCATACTCTGATGAGTTTAGCGGCCTGCACAGAGCCCTGACCTCAACTCAACTGAACACCTTTGGGGAATGAATCGGAACATTGACTCTGAGCCAGGTCTTCTTGCCCAACATCAGTGCCTGACCTCACAAATGGTCTTGACTGAACAGACACAAATTCCCACAGATACACTCCAGAGTCTTGTTTAACGCCTTTCTAGAAGAGCGGAATGAGATGTCCAATAAGGTCACATAGGTGTGACGGTCAGTTATCCACATACTTTTGGCCATAAAGTGTGCATTATACATCGCATGATATCTGGAACTTTAGGAGTTTCATATCAGAGTTCTGAAATCTGGCAACAATTAGTATAGAGATAGAGAACTCACTTTCATGTATTGCATAATATGGAATTGTTTTTCATTTTGTTCTGCAGCTCACATACCGTGCACAAAACCAGATATCTGAACTGTTTGTGTTCACAGTTTTTTCTATTTTTGTCAGATTAAAAGGGTTACTTTTCATTACTTCACAACAAAAATTCATGGTTCATCGAAGCACCTCTTGTAAGTGATAAAAATAACACTCGTCTGTGGAGAAGGCATAAATATGTGTGTAATTTTGTGGCAATTATGTCATGATGGTTTTGAATGACTAAGTGGAACTTTACCATCACAAAGGTTATGGAGACAATGGCAGTTCTGTAAAACTGTTCCACAAAGACTGCAGTTTTGTCTGGAGCTGTGTAGTCTGAAAAACATATAACTAACCTGCTCTATGATGTCTGCAGGTCTGCTGCAAGTTAGAAGAATGACTACAATTAGAAAATGTTTGGGGATGCAATGGGGACTCATACCTGTTGATTGGAGTTGTGGTCCGTCAGATTAGTATTGTACGTCCAGCTGACCTCTGTGCTGAAGTAGAAGACTTGTTCTGCGGTTGTGTTGTAGTCACTCACAAATTGCTCGGCCCCATTCTCCGAAGACTCATAGGTTCCTGGCTGCCACTCAAGTTTTAGAGTCACACTGACTCCGACTAGGGCCAGCAGCAAAACGGCCCGGCACATCGTCAGCTCCAACTTCCAAGCACCGAGCAAGAGAAATCAAGAGGATCTTCAAAAAAGAGTGCAATCTAAAAATAAACCTTGTTGCTGTGAGTAGCCCTCCACAGAAGTGTGCTGAACCAGTAGGTGCACTCACTGCTGGATGTTCCTGTTCAGTGAATTTTTTCTCCCTACCTCCTTCTCTCCTTCTCTCTCTCTCTCTCTCTCTCTCTCCCTTCCTTCCTCTTGCCCTCTCTTCCCCTGCGTGTCTGTCCGTTAATCAGATTCAGAAATCTCACAGCTGGCGCCTTTTAAATGCTGTATAACCCAGCCCACACTTCATACCAGCCTTCCCCCCACAAGTCCCTAATGTGTTCAGCTAACACTGTCTCTTATTCTCCTCCTACCTCGCTCCCTCCTTTCTTCCTTCTTTCTCTGAAACTCCCTTCACCCCACACGGTCTTTCTCTGCACCTTCCTGCCTTTCCCTCCTGTCCACGCTAGGTAGCAAGAGCATCAATGAAGGGAACATGCAAGGCATCTGAGCCTCAAAGCCAGAGGTAATGCTGCAGCAATGCCATCGCAGGCAAAGAATGAGCTGTTCGCATCATTGCTTTTGGTCTTCAATCACTGTACCCGGGATCCGCCAAGCAGTTTATTTTCTCAGCTTAGAGTGGGGAGAGGGCGAGAGAGAGTGAGAGAAAGAGAGAGAGAGAGAGAGGAAGACCAACATCAGTGTATATTGAGGGGAAAATAGAGTGGTAAGAATGAGAGGAAAGATGGATTGATGTGATTTCTGGGACAATAGACAATCTTCCCCCCAAAGCCATTTAGTGAGACTGTCAGCAGCTCTATACACACAATAGGGGGTGTATACAAAGATTCAAGCAATGCACATACCACAGTGCTTTCTATATTTTAATCATACTAATCGAGAAAGGCATTGAGGAAGGGTAAATATCTCATGCACTTTGAAGGTCTCAAAGAACAAGGACAGACAGTTTCTGTAACAGTACAAAACTTTTCCTTATGACATGTCAATAATCCTGTGCTTGTAAAAAAAAAAAAAAAAAGTAAAAAAAAAATCTGTCCTCTTGAATGATTCATTGCTTGTCCTTGATAACTTGCCATTATAATGCTAAATGAAACACATTTGTAGCATTTAATAACTTGTAAATGGATTCTTCCTTCGTTGCTAAAGAGCATCCACTGTTGAGCACTCGCTATTGCTCCTATAATTAGATTCATAGTGTCTTTGTCTTGGTTGACTTTGTTCTTAGCATCAAAACAACTGTGAATCTTACTGTTAGAATTGAATAGTGTTAGACTGAAATGGAAATTTAAAACAGAGAATCCTAACTGATAGCAGTATTTAGTGCACGACTTCATCCGTGTCCACAAAACCACACTGTAGCGTCCCCCAAAGGGTCAAGTGTCTTGCTGTCACCTAAGGAATCTGCCTCTTAGCAACAAAATAGACTAGGCTTGTGAGCAGCAGAGTGAATGAAAAAAAGACCCAAGAGAAGAGAATAAAGGATGATGATGGAATTGCACAGAACGGAGCCTGAATGTAGAGGGTCACTGAAGTTTGTGATAACACAGAAATTGAATTTGATGCAAGGCAGACAGCTCCAGTGAAGAACGTGATGGGATCTGAGGCAATTTTCTACCACGTCTGGGGGAACTTAGGAAGGGAGAATACATTACACAATCACGATGGCCAGCCAAAAACGAGCCCGCCATTCTTGTAGATGACTCACAAATGGAACCTCTCAAATGGAAGTGGGAGAATGCATGCAGCGTACAGGGATTTGCCATAATCATGACCAGTCAACCATAGCTGAGAATTCACCACTAATCCTTGAGAAAACTGTCATCCCAATGGAATTTATGCTCAGTGCTTTTGCATATTTTTTTGTAAGGCTTAGTGCAAATGCAAAGTGACTAACTGAGTAAGCACCACTGCAAGAAGGAGATCTTTACAAATCTACATCATGTCCTCTGCACAGTATGAATTCTGCTTCTTTCCTTTTCACCGAACTCACAAAAAAGTTAGGAAATAAACAATACGGTCCTCATGGGTATTTGGAGTATGTACATAGTCATACAAAGTGTTCATGCCAAGAATGACAAGCCGTCATACAAGAGAGAATAGCAGAGTCATATTACCCTATAAACAGGAACAGAACTGTTGTCTCTTCAATTTAGTAACACATAGTAAGACAGGGAAACATGACTTTTGACTTATCTTGGCTCCCAAAACATCAAGTTGCAGCAATAAGGCTCCTTTTTAACTAAAGCTGAACCTATCTTCAAACTTCAGTAAAACAGTTAGCGAGAATTTTTTATTGTCTGTTCTACAGAATGCATTTGTGTCCTTGGTCAGTAACCTAGGATAGACTCAAGACGTAAATGGTATAAAAGTTGTACCTTGGTTAATTGTCTGATAAGAAGAGGACAACCTGGACGAGTCTACATTATTACAGATGCTTTATGTTACATAGCATGCATGGCTACCCAAATCAAATTTCACTTTTTAGCTCCATTTTTAATGGGTTCAGATTTGAGAATTTACATACAAGACACAGGCGTGTGTAAGTAGGCTTCAGAATACATGATTTAATGCATTTAGATATTGAAGAAAAGATTTACAAAGAAATTAATCCTCGTCTAATTGCTCATGCACATCTAGCGCAAGCCACCTAAAACCAAACAACGCTAATGTGCATTAGAAGCCATGTGTCCTTGTCTTCACACACAAGTACACGTGGGAAGACAAGAACATTGTAAATCATATAAATATGCTGACAAGATCTCAGTAATATCTCCAACGAACAGGTCATAAAAATTTCGGAACTTGCTGATGGAAATCAGTTTTCTGATTATTACCATCTCATATTTGTGAGATATTTACTGCTTTATATAGAACACATGTCTGTTATCAAGTATAAGGCACTGCTGTTACTAAATCTATCATCTACAGCTGATAAAAGTTGACATTCAAGGCTTTTCACCCTTACATCTTCTACTAATTAACTTATTGATAAGCAGTATCAGCACTGGCTGATATCCAGTTAATTATCTATGATATGTTAGGAAACAAGCATTTTCTGGATCAAGCATCAGGGATCAAACATTTCAGAAAGTTTTTTTTTTTCTTCTAAATTGTTCACTTAGTACTTGTACTTTATCATTCACTGACACCACCTTGTGACTGCAGAATTGAACCCTGCAAAGGTTCACAATTTAGTTCCTCACTCTCACAACTACATGACTTACATATTGGCATCACAATTGTTAGCAAATAACTTTTAGTATTTTCATTTTAAATAAAAAAAAATTGAACAAGATTACTAGTTTTCAATCGAAGCAACCAGCAATCATCTGAAAATGAAAATGCAAGCTTTGTTTCCAGCACCTGAAATTCCAGCACCAGTATCTGCACTTCCCTTCATTTTATTTCTTAAAAGGACTTTAAATATTTACACACCAAAACATTTTGAATCCAGAACTGTTCCACAATTATTGCGTGAAATTGCATATTTTGGCACCTGATATCCTTAGAGGCCTCTATTCAACAGTTTGCCAATATTGTTGATGTTGCTAGATATGAACTGTGGCAAGCTTGGTGGCAATTGATCAAAGTCAACTATATAAAACTATATATATCAAGCTTACCAGTGATTTAATTAATAGCAACAAGTCAATTAGACACACTTCTAAACTTTTCTTTCACGATCCAATAAATTTCCACAGAGAGGGGCTAAATAGAGGTTAACTGAATACCTAAATATGCCTTATCCTGGCACTAAACCAGGAAAGAACAATAGCGCTCTTTTGTTTATTTGTGCATGTAAGTCTGAAGGCTTCCTCCATGAGTTCCTCCGCTAAAAAACTGCTATTGTTTGTTGAACTGCAATCAGTTCAAATGTAGTGCCATGATTCCACAATTCCTAGAACAAAGCCTACTTACTCTGTCAACGTGGCACAATTGTCAACAACATAGCACAATCAATAAGAGCTTTTAACAACGCTTGATGACTGATGCCATTAGATCAGGGAAACTAATGTACTGTCTATTATGTAAAAAGGTTCTATTAGGAGTGTAACAATAACTCAAAGCTTAATGATACTGACTCAAAATGTGTCAATGCACCATGAAGAATGGGCTTTCGAGGAAAGGAATAGCTCAGATCAAATGTACACATTTTCTACATACCCCAGAGGTAGTCAATCAGCATGAAATGTTTGGTGTCCAGATTTTCATGGCTTGGCAATAAGATAATATTTATTGTTATCACAAAAACAGCATACAGCTATGCAATCTCCAGAGACAAACACAGGCAGCAGAATAGTTCATACTGAAGAGCTCAGTGACTGAAGTGCTATTTTTGTGAAATAGAAGTGTCTATAAGCAACAACAGCTCAGCCATGAACCGTGAAAAAGGTTTCCATGGCCAAGCAGCTGCACAGAACTGTGAGATCACTATACAGCTCTGGAAAAAAAAAAAAAAAGAGACCACTGCAATTTATTTTTAAATCAGCATCTCTGTGAGTATGACAACCATTCCATGCCAGTGTCTGTTAAATTCCTACACAAGCACCTCATTCTGCTTTATGAGGTACTGATTAGGTGATCACCTGAATCAAATCTTATTTAATGAGGAAAAGTATAAAACACCACTGCTGTATATCAACACTCTCCTCTCGCAATGTGACCAGTTGGAAGGCAAAACACTACTAGAAGTACGTCAAAGGTAATTATTGCCATTTTGTTTAAGAGCGAACAAGAGATTTATTTTCTTTGAATTATTCAAGTTCTGTAAACATTTTCTGTATTTTGATGTATTGTCATTTCCTTAAAAATTATGCAAAGCTGTTCAGTTCAATATCTTTTACCTATAAAAGATAAAACCTGAGAAACAACATTTTTGCAGTGGTCTCTTATTTTTTTCCAGAGCTGTATGCAATGCCAGGCATTGGCCAAAGTGGTATAAAGCGCTATGTTTGGCACAAGGTTTTGAAAATATCTGGACATGTGTACAGCGAGCAGGAGTGGGGGAGGATTGTGGCAGGCACACAATGGTTTAGAAAATATCTGAAAATGTACAGACACGGGGGGGGGAGGGGTTAATGGCTGTATGATGGTAATAATGGAACAACACTGTGGTATCTTCTAATACTATAAATTATGAACACAGTATTGTGAATCAAACTGAATCATGGTGTACTGTGTATAACACAACTCCCCTCTGTTCCATTTACTCTCCTAGTATGCTCATTTAGTCTAAATACAGGCTAATGTAAAGTGTACATTAACAGTATTAACAACAAAATTGGGATTTTGAAACACTGAGTTGTGAGAATCTGAATTGTCAGAATCTGTTTTAAGTGACTTTTGGTGGCTTAAGCTTTGCTGTAAAATCATTATTATCATTCAGGATTGAACTCAGGTCTAAGTTACCTGGGAATGTATAATGAATGAACCTCTGTGGGGGTACACTAAAACCCACGCACACAAACACATGAACAGAAGGGCCTGTTTCTCATTTGCAATTGCTTTGGCTTGGTAATTTAACTCACAGGCTTTAATGGAATTCTGTGAAGTGTGGCGGAGCTCTGATTGCCCCTCAGCTTCCAGTCTCCACAGATAAAAGAAAAATCAGCTTAGGCCCAACAAATGGGGAAGGGTGGGGGCTTAGAAAGATCTATGGGGGAGGAAACAGGCCATAGATATTGCCCATTGCTATAAGTGTGTTTTTCCATCATTTCGAGTACATGTTGTGTTCTTTTTAGGATAGTGTTTTGGCTGTTCCATGGCAAAGACAAATGCTGACACTCTTCTCTTTCCTCTTTCCTTGACTCTTACTGTCAAAAAAGCAGACCTTTATACACTCTTTCAGTTTTGATAAACCTCCCTAATTGTGTTTACATAAGTTCTTCTTCCCAAACGGATATGCTCTGTGAACACTGATAGCAAAGGAGGTTAATTTAAAATTACTCATAACTGGCCAAATAAGTCAGGTATTGTAGCTCAGACGTGGGACGGCAGCTTGATACAACATCACGGCCAGACAACATCACGGCCAGACTTTCCTCCAGCGCTTATTGGCTACAAGCATATTATTGGAAGCCCCATGGCTTCTGAAGTACTGCATGGCTGGCCTGGGTCCATTATGGACACTGTGGGTATTACTATAAAATGAAGTCACCTAAGACCTTTAAATGGAGAACATATGGGCTATCGCTAGGTGGTTCCCATGTAAGCTAGCCCAGAGTCCAAAAATGTTCTCATGACATCACTGCATGCTATATCCCTAAACTAACAAATGGTTTCCAACACAACTCGCCATGTGGTTTGAGGGGGATCTAATACAAATGAATATATATCTAAGGACTAGCGGTCTGCTACCCGACCGAAGCTTTACAGGGCCAGACAAAACATGTTCGGGCTGCATTCGAGCCAATTTTTGACATACATCGTGCTTGGTCCGATTTGTTTTCTAATGAGTGATGATGTAGTAGATTTGGTACACTCCCATGCATTTTTTTCTTGTTCTCAGTTATACATGTGCTCTCTTAAATATTCTCTATTTTTGAATAGTGGGTCATGGATGATGAGCGGGATTTGTAGACTTGTTTAAGTTCTACCAAAGTGTGTCAAGCTTTTCATAACATTCTATTACATTAGAACAACACTAGTAAAATACTAGTTAGTAATGCTCTGTAAAGCTCTGAACAAAATGCATCTGTGTTTATCTATTTTAGCAATTGCAAGCAGGCTCGATTTCAGGTCAGATTTGCTAAGGACTGTTGCTTAGTAGAGGTCTACCATTTTCACCATACTCAAAAATGTGGGTTTTTTGGGGGGGAACAAGTTGAAAACAACAAAACACACCAGCAAAATAGTAACACTGGGATTTCTTAAACTCATTTACAAATGTACATTTACAAATGTAAACTATTTAAGAAGACAAACAACCAAAAAATAATCAGAACTCAAAAAATGGCTACCATAGACATGGGTGCACACAGTTCACTTGAACTTTGTTTGTTTTAAACGTCCTAATTACAGTGGACATGGGCATTTATAGGCATGTAGCAATTGTTTTTGCCACTGACTGATCTAAGAAGGTCAACACATTTTTGCCTCGTTTCATTAGTGTATTCTCCAATATTCCCCAAGTTGATTAAGGAAATTTAGCATCTGCAAATATTTTTGTCCTAATTATTTTTCTTAATTTTCAGCAATTTCTTGCCAACCAAACAAATACAAATCGCATCAACCCCTCCTTACTAATCCCAAAATACAGATGTAGGGAGCACAACAATGATTTATAGTGTTCACACCCAGAAAGAAAACAAATACAAACAATAAATAAATTAATAACACATTTTATACATGGAGGCACAGAAAGCAGCTCACATCTATTCACTTGTCATTATCTTCCACAACAGTATTGTTAAACTGCTATTTAATGTTGCGGGCTCACAAGTATCAGTCACTGAGTTAACTGAGATAGACCAAGAGTACTGACCAGAACATAGAATTCCAGAGTTATCTAGTAAAATCTAAATTGTTTTGTATTGTACAAATGTTGCCCAACTCTTTTGTTTTCCCTCTATGTATGTCAGTTTTTCTAGGTCCAGGTTATCAGACATGACTTTTAACCAAAATGCAGGATGTTGGTCTCGGTGTAACATTCCTTCTTACTGCAATAACATGTTCAGCTTATAATAAACAAAAATGTATTCACTTGCATTTTGTTTGGTTTACAGCAAAATTAGTGTGGTCTATTAGTGGGTGGCTATTACGCTGGTGGTTAGGAAGTAGCCCCTGCAATTGGAAGGTTGTGGGTTTGAATCCCAGGACTGTCAGTGGCACCACTGATGTACCCTTGAGCAAGGTACCGTCCCCTCACACCGCTCCCCAGGTGCTGTGTTCCTGGCTGCCCCCTGCTTCGCTTGGTAAATGGGTTAAATGAAGAAACTTTTTTTTTTTGTAGCCAACAAAACTTGACTTCCAGTGGTGCACTTTCCTCAGTTAATTCAAAAATTAATTCAAGTATTTCTCTCCAAAATATTTAAAGGTTCCTGCACTCCCACATGCAAAGATCCAACTTCTTCCATGCTTATCTGGAAAGTTAGGATTGAACCAATGTAATTTAACAAGGGTAATATAGATCCTAAATAGGATCCTTAATTGCAATATTTTGTATCTAGTGTTGTTGGTTTGGGTTTGAGCTAGAACACAAGCTCTTTCCCATTATTTTTTAGAGAAGGTAGTCTTGAGGTTATTCTGCCATGCTGACAGATAGAAGACAGTTGTTCTGTGGTGGATAGTGGAAGTATTGAATATGTTTTTATCTGGGAGCATATAAGGCTTTTGATCTGTAGACATTTAAAAATGTGTTTCTGAGAAAGGTCAAAAGGTAGTGTATGATTGTTCTAAGGTGAGGGTTGTATTTTTTTGTGTTTCATTTACACTGATGAGCCATAACATTAGCCTAATATCGTGTAGATCCTCCTTGTGCCCCAAAACCTCCTGGAGGCTTCCGCAAGAATTCTAAAGGTGTGCTGTGGTATCTGACACTAAGATAAGATAAGATAAGATAAGATAAGATAAGATAAGATAA
>JBBPCZ010000115.1:26316094-26392081 GCA_037974445.1 Brycinus macrolepidotus | reverse complement strand
TTCTTCCCCTCCTAGCTCTCTGTCTTATCTTTATTCCTCTTGTTGCAGTGTGCATGTTTATGACAAAAGAATTTCCCACGGGATAAATAAAGTTCTTTCTTATCTTATCTTATCTATCGTGTCAAATGCCACACTAAGAACAAGCAAAACCAGTAAATATACAGTCTTTACTAGGGCTGTTTCACTGCTGTGATGAGAAAGGAAACCAGATTGTCATATATGTGATTTTTTCATATATGCGATTCTTGGGGCAGAAGCAAACATATATTTTAAGCCACAACATTTTAGATAAAAATGGCAGATTACAAGTAGGTCTGTAATTTGAGAGCCCACATGAATAAATCCTAGTTTAATAAAGGCTAGTTTAAAGGCTACTGGTAAATAACCAATACTAAGAAAGGGATTTATTATTGCTCAAAGTGGCCCAATTATGACTGGAAAGACTTCTTTAAGTAAGCTTGTAGGAACCGAATTGAGTGTGTAGGTAGAAGATTTTGATGATAGGATAGTTGTAGTGAGTTCTGCTTGTTGAACTTGATATCAGCCTCTCTGCTGCAGCTATATTTTGTTTAGTATCTCCGTCATATCTGCAGATATGACGGAGTAAGACTTCTTGTTTGAATTTCTTGTTGATTTTACTGTTAAAAAAGTCAATGAAATCATCATTACTATAGACTGTGGGTACATGTAGCTCAGATTCCTAATTAATTTAGAAACTGTACTGAATAGAAATCTAGCGTTATTTTTCTTAGATTCAATAAGAGACAATAGACAGGCTGAGTGTGCCGCAGTAAATGCTCAGCTGTAGTCTCTAAGGTTCTCCTTCCAAGCAGAGTGGAAAGATTCCAGCTTGATTCATCACCATTTATGCTCTAATTCATGTGTAAGTCATGTGTTTCATCATTATAGTAATGAGCAAGCTTTTTCTAACTCTTTTATGTCTTAAAGGTGCAGCATTATCTAGAGTGGATCGAAGAAAGCATTCATTTAGGTTTTCTAAGTCTGCTGGACCAGATGGAGAACCGACTGGGGTTGATAAATCTGGGAGGTTCTCATTAAAACTAAGAGCTGTGGTGGATGTTACAGTGAGACTAAGACAAAAACGAGGAAGTTATGGTAAAACCTGTTTTTCTTATTAACACTCAGGACACTTCTGTCAATGGTTCCTGTGCCTCCCCCCTCTATCACTTAGTTTAGGATTGTGTACATAGTTATTGCCAGTAGGGTGGCCTCATTTAGAGCAACAAACTCGTCAGGTCTAATCCAAGTCTCTGTAAGACATATTGTATCAAAATTCTGATCAGTCATTGTTTCATTTACAACAGCAGCTTTAGGAGCAAGCAATCTTGTGTGAAGCAATCCAGGCTTTAGATCTAAGGTGCTGTTTTTGCTGGGTGTTTGAGGGAGCTTGATTAAATTGTTAGAACACGCTTTTTGAATTTTTCTACTTTCCAATTTGGTTTGGGGATAGAGTGGAACCTAGGCGGCAGCTCAAGGCAGCTAGCAGACGGTCGGTTTAGCCAGTCTGTCTGCTGCCTGGCCGTGGCGCTGGTTGGTCCTGGTGTTATTTCGTCTGGGGGTAAATTACACACCTCTTTAACATTATTCTTAGTAACCTCTGACTGCCACAGGTGAATGTCATTAGCCCCTACATGAATCACTATCCTGTCATACTTACGGCTTGCTAACAGTTTCAGGTGCCCTGGCTAATGGTATATACCTTGCAGTTGCTGGTGCTGGAGCCCCTAAAGAGCAGCTAATTTCATGTGCCATATAATTGAATCATCTACAGTATAACTACAGCACTTTTAATAGGTTTCTCAGTGGAAGCTTCATTGAGGGGGGCAAACCTGTTTGACATGTGAATAGGAGGAGGAGAGTGGCATATCGGACATGGTCTGGGCTAATTTACACACCTCCTTAACATTATTTATTGTAACCTCTGACTGGTGCAGACAAATGTCATTAACCCTTACATGAATCACTATCCTACAGCTTCAGACTCCCTGTAATGCCCAGCACCCTGGATCTCAGTATACAGCTAACAGTAGCTGGTACTGGAGACCCTAAAGGTGTAACTAATTTCACGTGTCAAATAAGTGAATCACCTATAACCAGAGCACTTTTAACACGCTTCTCACCAGGTGCCTCACTGAGCAGGCAAACCTGTTTGACATGTGAACAGGAGGAGAAGAGTGGTGCTCACATGGGGAAGCCCTTGCATGAGGGAAAGTTGTTTGATTATGTCGCTGAATTACCACCCAATTGCTCTTCTGCAGAGGCTCTACAGCCGGAGTCGAGGAAGTGCTGTCTCCCACTTAGGCACCCGGAGGTGCAAATAACGAGCCTCACTCTTGCCTTCTAGTCCTGATAAAGGTCCGGATGCACACCTTTAACTGTGAAACTTTCTGACTGAAACTAACTGACTCTTCTGACAAAAAGATTAACCACCATTGGTGATGTTGACAGATGAGAGTAGTTTAATAATCTTCAAAACGTCACAATAACTGTTAATATGTTCTTGTGGCTAAAACGAAAAAAACAGCAGCGCCATGTAATTTCTGATTACTAAATTGCAAGGATACACAAGAGGAAGTGTAATAAGCATGTTCCGGTTATTACACTTGCAAGAGGAAGTGTAATAAGCATGTTCTGGTACAGCTCGGTTAGATGTGACACAATAAAACAAACCATATATTTTATGAAGGACGTTTTTGCATATTTTATTTTAGCAGAAATTCCAGCTTGATGGCTGTATGTAAAATAAAGTTCATGAACGTGAGATCAGACAGTTAATCACATTAAAAGGGTAGTGTATGTTTTAAGTGTGGGAGGTTATAGATATTAGGTTGGACTGCTATCGACAGTTTTCACCGCAAGTTTGAATGTTAGCAACATTCACAGTTCAGTTGTTGTCAGATATTTCAGGTAGCACCCTAATAAAGAACTAATATATTTGACTTTATCCGCATGACTGAATTTAAACCATAATTAAGTGCAATAAGAATTTTAAAATCAACAATGTTCCACTTCCACTGACGTCTATTCAGTCTTTTTTTTCACTAGCATTATAGAGATGGAGGAAATACATGTCACTACCCATCAGGTACCTGTAAAAGATGTGTTGTCAGGAGTCAGGTAGCATGACACTGTTAGAATGCTTAGGAGCCCACATAGTCTGATACTTCGGTCTAGACATACATCAGAAGAAAAGTTCCTCTCTTTATGTTTCAAACTGTTGATGACATTATGGTGGGCATTACTGTGGCATATGACTAAAATTAAGTGAGAGAAATAGTGAAAAAAATGTTAAAACATAGAGGAAAGCAAGCAGTATTAAAATGTCATATAAGAAAGAAAAAAATCTATTTAAATAAGTTCAAACAAAATGATTAAGCTGTAAACAAATATTTTTCTCAGTAACATTAAAGGATCTAATTGGCTAATGACTGTAATTGCCGTACATATACTGGGAACACAATGGGGTACAGATGAAGTAGGTAATCCTTGCCAGCCATTCGTTTTTGGACAGAATTGTAATGATTTTTCCAATTCCCTATTTTCTAGCAGCCAGGAACTCTTATGCCATCCAGAAAGAATGTGCTAGTCTTCCAGTCCGAGCCAAACCATTCTGGTGTATGTACAGTGTATGGAACTATAGCTTTCCTGTTGTAATTAGTATATAAAATCAAAATCATTACACTTTCAGGATCATAAGGTAAACGTAGAGGTCAAGGCTATGCTTCAGTAGGATTCAGTGGCTCTTTGTTTGGCTCAAAGAGATACAGGATTGGATTTGTAAACACCCTCCTTGAAATTAATCCAGAATATCACCCATCTCTCTACTGAACTACAATGTCTCTAGCCTTGCCTTGTCTTAAAGATCTCAATTCATACCTCTTAAGTCTCACGAATTGGATGAGAGATTCACTTATTGGGCTTAAATATCATGGTCTCATGCCAAATCTCTCAAATTTCATGCATTTAAAAAAACCCATCAAGTTCATTTTAAAAGCACATTAGTATACACACAAGACACTTTATTAGATACACCTTCTTTGTATCTAAACTTATTGCACATTTTTTCAGGTCTATTTACCATTTAAGTGCACTTTATAGTTTACAGTTACAGACTGTAATACATCTGTTTCTCTGCATCATTTATTATCCCTTTTACCAAGTTCATCAATAGTGCTTTAATACTGTAATAGTATTTTAATAAACACCTCAGCGACACTCTATACTGAGAATTAAAAAAAAAAAATTATCCAGCCAACAGTGTGCTTTGTCCACACCACCGATAAAGGACAGGAGGATGACCAACACACTGAGCAGCATCAGATGAATTATCAATAACTTTAGGTTAGATGTGGCTACTAAAATGGGTGGTGAACGAACACAGTGTTTAGAAAACTCCAGCAGCACTGCTGTATCTGATCCACTGCAAGCATCTCTGCTGGGCTGATCCACCATTCATGACATCTAACTTGTATCTACACTTACATATGTGCAGTATATACAGTACCACACAAAAACCCATTAACGTGTACACCTAACCATTTCCAGACCTCTCCTCATGGAAGCCCAGTGTTACTTGTTCTTACCATCAACTACCCGGTTTAATTTAATCAACGTCATTCAATTAAAAGAAGTTTGCTCCTAATGGAATGTCACATATCCATGAAGGCACAGAGAACAGATCTGGAACCGACCATGTTCTTCAAACCAGCTCACAAAATATCAACTACTTTTTAGCAATCACAAAAAAATCATGATACTTTTCACTGCTTTTCTGTGTTTTTGCTGACAGAAAGACACTTGCTGCTGAAATAAATTGCTTTAAACAATTTGCATAAATGGCTAAGGCTCCTGCACAGCACTGAACATGCTCTGTATAGATAGTTAGCCATTCTGTGCTGTGCAACATGAGGGACATCTTGTGGTTACACGCTGGTGCTACATTACAGTGTGCTGGGGTGAAGATTAAGGACTCTAAGCCTTTTTGTCACTTTCTCCTACTGAGTGAAAGGTATTTCCTGCTGGTCAAGGAGGCATAACTGTGCTCACCTTCATATTAAAACATTTTGCTACATTAATGTTTTGGAGACAAACATACACATATTTTGTAGGCCAATCACTTTGGAGCTTTGGTTGTTTGGGTAGTCATTTTATTAGTTTTGTAAAATCTTATAAAAATACCTTACTTTAACTCTCTTACCTTAACATGCTACCCTGTGTCCTAGTTCTGTAAGAATGTGCTGAAAGGATGACGCCATAAAGGGTCACATACAATAAAATAAAAGACCCCATCAAGAAAAAATAAAAGCGCCTCTATTACAAAGTTCAGTTAAGTAACAAGTTGCGACACCTATCAATTCAGACTCCAAAATGTGGGTTTGTTTGAAAGCGTCCTCCACAAAACAGTTAACAACCCTTGACGGTTCAAAACTGCAAATGCAGAAAGGCCACAAATCTGCAAAAATGGTCATTTTAAGCCGTTATAAATCACGGCTCATTCTTGGAGGGCACATATTCCATCCAGAAATACAGTCAGTTTGATTGTGCTTTTGATAAGTCGCCGATATTACTTTATTGTTGCTTTGGCTATAAGCCAACTTTCCGTCATCCCCACTGAACTTGGATCACAAGTCCCTGGATTTTAACTCCTGGAGTCAGGTCTTATCACACCACACTACTTCTAAGAAAAAATCCATTTCTGTTCCATTTCCGCTCTTCTGTCTTTACCTTTTGCTTGAATCATTTTGAGTAACGATACCCCTTCTCACCATGTCAGTTTCTACCTCTTTTCTGTCCTCATATTATATACATAAAACTCTTAATCCTCCATACAGCACCATTCATTCAGCCCCTGATATAATTCTTTCCCATATTTTAGTAGTAATAAAGGCTGTCTGGGTAGCTCTTGGACAACAACAAACACTTTCAATGAATACTAACAAATTATACTTTAAAACAGTCTAAAACAGACATTATTTAAACTGACTGAATTAAGAACACAAATGAGCCCGAAAAGATTAAGAAATCAAATTCTTTAAGGCAGCATGTGTATTTATCCACATACATTATCAATGAATCATTTTCTGTAAGTGCATCCCCTGATATAACACTGTGCCAAGTGCTTCCATGTCATGTCATTTTGCACAAACATGTAATATCAAAATCTTAATCAAATGAAACAGAGTTCATAAACCATTATGAAAAGTTCAAAAAATAATTCAGAAGTAACATTATGGACGTGAATGGCGAAGCATACATAAGTATGCTAAGTACTTTGGTCTCCCTAGAGTACAATGTGTTAAAGAAATTTAAAAAAAAAATCATAAATCAATATTTATCTTAGTTAATGTTTATGCAGTATCCCCTGGTAGTCCTGTAGTAAACATGGGACAAGGTTCAATCTGATGTTCAAATGGTTCCATTGATTGAAAAAATTCAGTCAGACTTACATTAGCTATACTCTTAGTAAAACTTCTTTAAATACACTTAAATACTGAGACAAACAAAATGCCACTTATTAAAAACTTTGCCAGTCGGTACAGTAGAAATTAATTTGCTTTAGAATTTCATCATGCCGCTCAAAAAGTGCTGCCACCCACGCTTTTACTGGCCAAGAGAAAATGTCATTTTCAAAAAAATGCCATATTTCACTTCCATACTTTCTTCCAAATTCCGATCTTCTTCCCAGCAGTCTATTACTGTATGGTTCAATAAATATAAAGTCTTATTTCTATAAATATAGGAAAGCATAAATGTTTACTTAGAAAAATAAATATTCTACATACAAGTCTACTACTAAAAATAGAGCCTAGAGTAATGTATTGAAAAGCGATTCAGGTCTTTGGTATAAAATAACGACTAAAAGCTAATAATCTGAGCTACGAAAATCTCTTTAGATTTAAAACTAATGTTAAATAATGAATGGAATCGCTCAAGTTTTTTGTCTAGTGCTTTCGTACCACTTCCTCAGCGCCACTCCACTGGTACTGCTTATGACACACAGTGCCCCACCAACACTCCACCAGGTTGGTTTGCGACCGAGGAAGAAGAACTGCAAGACAAACGCCAGAACCACATCCATAGTTCTCATGAGTGCCACTGGGCCAGCCTTTTCAATCTGCAGGGCTTTGGTCAGGAACATCTGCCCACCTATGCCCAGAAGGCCAATGGCCATTAGGTTCCACCTGTCCCAGCCACACGACGGCAAGGTCCATTCGTCTATAAAGAACAAGGCTACAATACACTCGATAAACCCCAGCACAGCATAGTACCAGATGGAGAGGCAGTAATGGGCATTTTTGCCCATCTTCCTCAAGATGACCATAGTGCAAGCTGCCGCAACGGCTCCAGCAAAAGCAGCCGCTGTG
This sequence comes from Brycinus macrolepidotus, assembly GCA_037974445.1. Taxonomy (NCBI): domain Eukaryota; kingdom Metazoa; phylum Chordata; class Actinopteri; order Characiformes; family Alestidae; genus Brycinus; species Brycinus macrolepidotus. The sequence continues at coordinate 26,384,696 of JBBPCZ010000115.1, read as the reverse complement.
CCCTTGATATGGTTGGTGTAGTTGCCCTCAATTTCTGACATTCCTCCTCCAAACAAGAAAGGAGGCCTGGCTATGAGGATGACGCCTGTGAGCGTGAAGACTGTAAAGATGACGTCCAAGATAGTGCAGCGCTCCTTCAGGAAGATCCAAGCCAGCAGAGCTGTGAAGACTGGGTTGCTGAACATGATGACAGTGGCATCTGCCAGAGGCATCTGGAGCACAGCATAGTACAGCAAGATCATTGCGCTGGAGCCGATGAATCCTCTCAGGAGCAGGTAGACTCGCATGTTGCGTGGTCCTAGGAACCCAGTTCTAAATGACAGCATGTACACAGTCTGCAGTTATTATACGCAGAGATTACGCAACTTTTCCAATACTGAAACTGTGAAACCTTGAGTATCAGTTAATAGCAATCTGATATTAAGCCTTAAAATGAGCCATTTTTAAATTAAGCGCTTAAGATTGCACTTCTCAAACACCTTTAGTCTAAGGCTCTCTTTGTGGATAACAAGTGCCACTGCATTTCCCTGTCGTCCCATCGCTCAACATCCGGTCCCCTCACCAGAACCTTGTTCGTTTTTCTAGGTTTCACTGGCATTTTCATTTACCTCCTTCGACATAAGAGACAAGGCACTATGACCTTTCGGTTAGCTTGTGGCAGTAGGACATAAATTATTTTTAATCTGTAAACAGCTAGCACTTTTTCACATATGACCAAAACAGATTTAATCAACTTTCCTTGAATTGTAAGTTGCTTTGGATAAAAGCATCTGCCAAATGAATGTAATGCAAACTAACAAAATTAAAAATTTACTTAGCAGAAGTATACAACTTCAACTAACAATATTGTGCACAATTAATTATTTTAATTAAAATAACTGCATAAGCAGTGGCATAGTTTCTAGCTACTTGGCTAGCCACTTGCTGTTCTTATGACAATGTCCAGCTGCATGTAGTTTTCTCCTCTCATCTCTGATTAATCATGCTCTGGTTTCTGATCAGTGGGATCTCCAATTCTATTGATAACAATTGTGAAGAATGTAAACAGCCATAAAAGAGTACTTACTTGTAATAGACCATAGCTGGCATTATAAACAGCATCTGGAAAAAGCACCGTATTGCACTGATCCCCACAGCGTGCATGCCCTCAATTTTTTTAACAAGAAGGGCAGCGACTGAGAAAAAGACGGAGGCCAGAAGACTGTAGATGAGACCTAGACCAGGACATGCTGGTTTCTTCTCTGCTGAGGAAAAATTAAAACCACAAAGCAAAAATCAGTCATCTGACCTCATCCGTTACTCAGTTAGTCTTATTTTTTCTCTCGCAAATATATAATTCAACAATTTTCCTGTTTGTTTCATGTATACAATACACAGACAAAGAAAATTTGCACTCTAATGGCCAACTTTCTGTAAAAATGATGGTAATGGGACACAGCAACCTCATTGCTTGATTCGGCGTTGCGGGGTGTGATCTGAATTTCGATCCACAAATGGAATGAAATGGAAGGGTGGGAAGCAGCATGCAGTTGTATTGAGCTTTAGTGATTTTGGTCTCACTTTGCACATTAAATGATACTGAAAAAACAAAGACAGCAAGGATGGACGTCATTCAGCACCACATGAAGTCGCTACTACCTGCTGGTGTGTTGACCTTTTGCTCAATATTCCCAAGGCCAAAAAGATGCCAAGATTGGACAAGGGCCAAATTGTGTCAGCATCCTTTGGACCAACTACATGGGGTCTGAAAAAATAACAAGAGGTCTGCTGATCAGAGCTTAGACAAAGCTTAGAGCCTCCATCATTTTCAGTTCATTAGCAGCTTAACCCAAAACAGCTATTGTTTCCTGGTGTGACTCATAGCCTGCAATCTCTTTCACAAAGACTGCCTGTGAAGACTGTGAACCAGTTACAGCAAGTTGCCAATTTCCTCCAAGGCTAAATAAACAAGGCCAGAGGGTATCAAGGCCTGTATCAGATTACTATGGAGATACAACATTTGTATTACGTCAAATAGCATGTCAGCCTGTGGCTCCTGCGATAGCTTGGGACTAATATATCGGCTAATACTAGAGCATTATGATGAGATACTATTCAACTTTTGTTTCATATTTTGTATTTTGCCATGTTGAATGTAAAACTGAAAATGGAAACCTTAACATATTGGATCATTTTCAGCCACTTATTTTTTTCTGCAAGAAAAAGAAAACAATCAGATTGTGAATTTTGTGATTGCTACACACCTAAGCAGTATATGTAACCCATTGTAATCCATTAATACCTCATGAATCAATGTCAAACATATAAACTCGTCTGTGTGGCACCAAACTGCAAAGTCATCCTAGACATAAGTCAGAGGAAAACTACTGATGCCTTTAGGTGTGTTACTCATTTAGAGTAATGGTTCTATGTTATTTGAAACCAGCATACATTACCAACAAGAACCGATTTTCATTTACAGACTAAAGGAAGCATTTGGTTCATTTAAAATGACTATTTTGATGTCAATGTCCAAAGGTAAAATGTCTAGATAGAAAGACATTATATGGACAAAAGTATTGGGACACCTGACCATCACACCAACAGGGACTTGAATGACACTGCATTCAAATCCATTGACTTTGATATGGAGCTGGTACCCCCCCCATAACAGCTTCCACTCTTCTTGGAAGACTTTCCACATGATTTTGGAGTGTTTCTGTGGGAATTTGTGCCCATTCATTCTGTTGAGCATTCATAAGGTCAGGCACTGATGTTGGATGGGAAGGCCTGGCTCGCGATCTCCGTTCCAGTTCATCCCAAAGGTGTGGGACGGGGCTGAGGTCAGGGCTCTGTGCGGGCCTGTCAGGTTCTTCCACACTGAACTTATCCACCCATGTCTTGCTTTGTGCACTTGGGGCACAGTCATGCTGGAATAGAAAAGATCCTTCCCCAAACTAACCTTCACTGGAAGCAAGGGGCCTGAAAACTGTGTCCCAACTGTGTCCCAATACTTTTGTCCATATAGTGTATGTTGTTAGGTGCCCATAACAAGAGACTTAACTGTACGTGGACCCGAGAACAGTGTTGATACTACTGCGATGCAGGAACAGGCTTACGTTTGGAATGTATTAACAGTTTATGTAACCTTTTCTCGTGAATTTTAGGTGTCCCTATAGTGGACCCGTGACTGCGTCCAAAACCATACTACTATAATATACACATTATACTGCTAGAATTACCACTGGTGATATAATTATTTTGACAGTGTTTCGTATGATCGTATGGAGTTTTGGAGGCAGCCCTCGTGTTTCTGTCGAAGAGTATTTTTAATTGCGAATAGGGAAGAAGAGCAGTTTACACACGAACGCGTTCTCACGAATAATTTAATTTCTTCAAATATACCAAAAATATTAATGAGAATAAGTAAGACCGCGGTATTATAGACTGACTTGAGTTAACGTGATTCTAAAGAGTGAGAAATATTCATATTTTGATATTAACTAAGTTCGAAAAAGCAAATGGAAATGCACCAAAGAGTTTAACCTAAATTTAGGCCTGACCAGACCTCTTAAAAAGTGGCCTGGCCTGTCAATCAGAGTGACCTACCGGTAACAGGAGCCGGTCGTTACACAAAAAACACCCCGAGAGCAGTCTCGGTTTACATCCCGACACACACATTATATAGACAAAAGTATTGGGACACATCTGTTTTTCAGGGTTTGGGCTAGGCCCCTTACATCCAGCGAAGGCCAATTTTTATGCCTCAGCATACCAAGACATTTTGGACAACGCCATGCTTCCAACTTTGTGTTCACAGTTTGGGGAAGGCCCTTTTCTATTCCAGCATGACTGTGCCCCAGTGCACAAAGCAAGCTCCATAAAGACATGTCCGGATGAGTTCGGTGTGGAAGAACTTGACTGGCCCGCACAGAGCCCTGACCTCAACCCCATCCAACACCTTTGGGATGAACTGGAACGGAGATTGCGACCCAGGCCTGGAACGGAGATTGCGACATCAGTGCCTGACCTCAAAAATGCTCTACAGAATGAATGGCCACAAATTCCCACAGAAACTCCAAAAAACTTTGTGGAAAGCCTTCCAAGAAGAGTGGAAGATGTTTTAGCAGCAAAGGGAGGGGGGTCAACTCCATATTAAAGTCTGCAATGTCATTAATGCCAGGCGTCCCAATATTTTTGTCCCCATGGTGTACTACCACTACTACACTACACTAGTGTCAGTTCACCGTTCTCTGCTGTTTGTTGTTCCGTGTTGTCCTCTCCGTTTCCTCCACAGCAGCAGTGAAACACAGGAGAACATTTTCGCTCTGAAATGCCGGTAGGCTGGGAGTTTGGTGAAAATCGACCCCCAGCGTCTCCCCGTCCGTCCTCGGCCGCTCGATTAACTTCCTCGCCGGCTCGGTGGACCAGTACCACGGCAGCCACGTCCTCGCCATCCTCGTCCTCTACACAGGACACAACCGAGAAAACCGCGTCACCAGCAGCCTCACCCACAGAGACCCTCCTGATCCTGAAATCACCCATTCTGAGATGCAACAGGCGCGCATACCTTGATGAGAATGCTTCGCCAAGCCGGTCCCTGAGAGGTGACTCTCTAGCTGTGAATGATTAACCTTGATGTGGAGCCAAACCTGCCACTGTTGCTGCGCCAGGGGGCGACACTGAGACCCTTTAAAAGAGGACGACCGCCCCCTCTCACCACGTGCTCATGGATGAATCAGTTCTCCTGAATTTCATCTTTTCGGTACTTCTGTTACACACATTCACAGGTTCTTGTAGCCTCTAGGCAAAGGTTACGTTCCTGTTACAGCCTGAAAACAGAACCTTCTACACAAAGTCTAAACCTATGTTACAGCCTAAAAACTTCTTATAATAATCTCAGATTAAGCACATAAACTAGGAAATCCATATTTAATATAGAGGACCGGTTCTGCAAGTAGTCACTCATGATTTGGGATTCTTTGTTAGAAGTAACATAATTTTGAACCAAACCTGATTAATACTGCACCAGTCTGGAAACGTCTTATAATAATCTCATAAGTATAATAAGTAGATACAGTAGGAATACTACATGTAATATAATTTAATATTAAGAACAATGATCAACATGTTGGAATCGGTTTTATAAGTGGTCACGCATGATTAGGGATTCTTTGTTAGAAGTAATAATTTTGTACCAAACCTGCTTAATACTTCATGTACTGCATGTTCGCTCATGGATGAGGTCACGTCCGTTACAGCCTGAAAACAGAACCGTCTACACAAAGTCCATGTCCATGTTACAGCCTGAAAACTTCGTACAATAATCTCTGATTAAGTACATAAAATAGGAATACCATATTTAATATATTTAATATTAAGAACAACATGCGATCAACATGTTGGAATCGGTTTTACAAGTGGTCACTCCTGACGAGGGATTCTTTGTTAGAAGTAATAATTTTGTTTTGCTTAATACTTCACGAACTGAATGTTCACTCATGGATGAATCTGGTCTACTGTATTTAATCGTTTCAGTACTTCTGTCAAACAGATTTACAGGTTCTTGTAGCCTCTAGGCAAAGTTTATGTCCATATTACAGACTGGAAACGTCTTACAATGATCTCAAATTAAGCACATAAAATGGAAATTCCATATTTAATATATTTAACATTAAGAACAACATATCAACACAAACAGAAGGAATCGGTTTTATAAGTGGTCACTCATGATTAAGGATTCTTTGTTAGAAGTAATAATTTTGTACCAAACCTGCTCAGTACTTCACGTACTGCATGTTCCCTTGTGGATAAACATAACATTGCTTTTGATTGCTTTTGAAATACAAACAGATTACTTTTGAAATACAACAGACTTTTAATGCTCAGTTTACTTGCTGCTTGTAACAATGGCAAGGGAAAACATGAAATGTGATTAGTCAGCATTTTCTGAACTTCTACACTTTTCCAGGAATGGGAATGAGTGCTTTTAAACTCAAAAACATTTCTAGACATTTTCAGAGTGGAACAAGAACCCTGTTTGCATATGTAGACAAAGACAGAACAGCAATGAATATTATGCTAGAAAAGTTTTGTAAAGTTGGTTTATTATCGTGTTAGAATTAGCGTGTTAAACTGAATTACAAAATCCAAACATTTTTGTTTTTCAAATCTAGGATAATCGGTGTGAGACGTCCTGTCAAGCAGATGGTCATTTTTTTTTGTACAAAAGGTAAAATTTGTTTTAAGGTTACAGTAAAAATGTAAACAGTTTTATTTTGCTTCCAGTTAGTATGTCAACAGTTAATCACTTGACCTGTAGTTTTCCATTGTGTTATTATACCTCTTCAGTAAACATTCCACTAGCCTGTGTTTGCAGGGAGAGAATGCATTAACAATGGCTTTTGTTTAGGGGAACTTGGAAAACTGAAACATGCAGAATGGATCATGACAAAAGTGAAGGACACAAAAGACACTAGAGAGGCGATCATCTGGAACCATCATTAGCGGACTAGACAACACATGTAGTTCTGAGAGTAAGCTTATATGCATAAACTGTTGCTCTTCCACTTCATTTCATGCCTTCAGGAGCTCATGGGGACATGGGTGGGGGTTGAGGTCCTTGACCATGGGCCAACTTTGTTTTTGTTTAACATTGGTGAAACTAATTTAACTAGTCTATCACTGTATAAAATCCATAACATAACTCAGGGTTTCTGATTATTCCAGTGAGAAAAAAATGGACATAATGCTTTTATTGCAATTATCGTGCTCTATCTATATATCTATATGTCTATCTATCTATCTATATATATACACATATATGAACACACACACACAAGTTTCAAAAAGTTTCCGCACTTTATTTTCGTTGTAAACAGTGAAGGTTGGAAGAGTAGTAATTGGGCACGTCTGAGAGTTTAACGCCATTTAGCGTCATCTGATTTCCACTCAGAGAACTTTTAAGGGGAAGGAGATATTCATGTGATGATGTGAAAGCAGCAGTGCATCAGTGGCTAAGCGCTCAACCAAAAACATTTTTTGCCGATGGCATTAAAAAGTTGGTACGAGGCTGGGAAAATTGCACCACAAAGGAAGGTGACTATTTAGAAAAAGTGATGTCATTTGTTTTTGAAATTAAGAGTAAAAAAAAAGTGCGGAAACGTTTTCTCACATACACACACATACACATACACACACATACTCACACACATACTCACCTACACACATACCTACACACATACCTACACACACACACACACACACACACACACACAAAAATGTATAACACAATAATAGCAACAAAACCATTATGTCCATATTGCACAGCAGTAATAGCGATGTAGACTTCAAATACTGACAAAAAATACAATTTGTTCAAATTGAGTTTTGACATCTGCACAGGGGAGGGTGGGGGTACTGATTTTAATGCCTCACACCTTTGAAGAATATGTTCCATGGCCCATGCACACTATACTTTTAACTACTCAGATCGATCATCAGGTGCTCATAAATCTGAGTCTTTCCTTTGAAGCTGGAGGCCAGCAGGAAGTTGCGGTTGTCGATAGACACCAAAGAGAAACCTCTCGGCGCCTGAATGTTCAGCTCTTGGAAGTGCACAAAGTGGCCTTTTTTGGAGTCCCACTGGTAGACTTGGGTGAGTGAGTAGTCACTACCCAAAATGGCATACTGCCAGTTGCTGATAACAATGGGCTGGAAGACCATGGAGCCTCGAGATGGCATGGCCTGCACTTCAGTAAACATGGCTCCATCCCACCGCATCACCTTAGAGTCGCCGATAAAGCGGGTCAGACAGATGTAAAGCTCACCTTTGGCCTTGAAATGCTTGACAGCATAGACATCCTCCATCTCAGGGATATCTGTCTGCCAGTCAAACTGTTTCCGGCTCTTGCTCCACTGATAGACAACAGGCCGCTGTGAGCTGCTGGACAGGATCAGACTGGATCTGCCAGAAATCTCCAGGTACTCTACGTCTGTGTCCCGGTACCAAGGGTGCAAAGACTGGTGCGAGTAGAAGCCATTGCCGTTCCACTTGTACACGGTGGTGGACCCCGCTTTGGAGCTATCGGCAATGACAAAGAAAGACTCTCCGTCCACCTGGAATGTTTCAATGTCATTGGGTTTCCGGATCTTCAGGATGTCGATGTCCTGAATTTTGATGAATTTGTTGGCTGAGATGTCTCGTTTGTAGATGTGCGAGCCCCCAAAAAGCTGGGCAACAACGATGAAGAGCTGGCTGCCAATGACCATCGGCTTGCAGACCACTGTGGAAGTGCCTACAAAGAAACAAAATGAAACAAGCTAAAATGCTCAAGCCATAAAATATGACAAATATAATAAATAAAGTAAAATTAAGATTTGTATATATAAAGAGAGAGAGAGAGAGAGAGAGAGAGAGAGAGAGATGGGGGTAATAACTGTAACAGCAATACAATAACAGTAATCATGATAACAAATCAATGAAATATAAAAAGAAATGATCAAAAATAAAATACATAATACATAAATAATTAGAAAAAAGTATTGTAAGAATATATATATATACATACAAAGATAGACGAATGATAAAATGTAAATTTCTAACATTCACAAATCTGTAAAAAGTCAAATAGGCCTTAAGGGACAAGCTCTGAAGAAACTGAAGTTTCTGATATAAAATGTGAAAATGCATTAAAAGCAAGCTTGTTTTTCACTCTTGGCACCCTAAAAGATACTTTACAATGCAAACGAAGGTTGTCTGCCCTCCACTGTAACAATAAGCTTAAGTAATACGGCAGTTGCTCAAGAAATGTATTGCCAATAATTTTTTCTACCTTCTATTGGACACTGAAATCAACTGGACATTAGAATGTGGATCACAGTGAAGCGTAAATTTCCCATTATGAAACTAAATGCACTATGATAGACTGAAACTAATTTTCTTAAAGTGGAGTAAGTAGCATTCATAAGTAATATCTCTATAAACAGGTGCAATTCTTTGCCTATTCTTTAATGAAAACATTTATTGTTTCTGGAGAGAAAACTAACATTTTTTTATCTTGAACATGTTTGAAGAATGACCATTTATTTATACAGTCATCCAATGTATTTATATTAGGATTATTATTAAATGTTTAAATAATAAATGTAATATTAAACGTGTCTACAGTGGTATTTGTTGGATGCACCAATTAAATAATGTTTCCAAATATAAATACCTTAAAACATGCTTGGATAATAAGTATTATGGATAATACTATCATGAAGATCAAAACTTAAAATTCATGCCGTTCTGTAACTACTTAAAATCTAACACAGTATGATGATAGACTGTTATTTAGAGAGATGGACAGAAAGTACAAACACAGTTCAGGGGACAAAAGGTTGGAGCTACTTCTGTCCATTTTTTTAGGTAACAGTTTGTCATTTAAACTATTTGAGATTACTTAATTTGACAGTTTGAGGTAAGTGTGGAATGCTTTTTAGAATTTCAATCCAGTGCAAGACTAAAGAAGCAAACTTTGGACACTAAATATCTTGGCTGGTTGAATAGGTTGAATAGAGCTAAATAGCCTGCTTCTGGAAGTAAAAATAGTTTTCATAATCACTACAGGGAATTTGATTTCAATTGACCAAGGAAGAGTCAGCATTAGCTACAATATTGTGACAATGATATACACTCCTGTTTAAGACATAAGTCAGACTGGTTTAATTTTTTTGTTCCCCCATTCCTTGTAAAGCAATACACTACCCATAGTCAGAAAGCAAGCTGCACCAGGCAGATACAGAAATTGTTTGGTTTTGGGCCAGAAAAGCACAAAGTGGCTTCCACTGGGTAGCCACATACTTCTCCATGGTTTCATTGTCACTTAGGAGTTTTTTTTAAGGGCAAGCAACAGTGTTCAGAAAGGTGAAAATCACTACAGGACGGATCATGTAATACAGTGTAGTTTGTTTGAGGGGTAACTTGTCAGTGGACTGTGGTTGGTTTTTGCAGTCAAATATTAGGTTGCTGACACAGAATGTAAACTACACACAGACCAAGTCATCATGCAATAGTCCACAACATAAAAAAATATGTAGATCTCAAGAATGGGCTAAATATACGCTTGTTTAAAAAAATAATCCAAAAATATTATTTTTCTTCCCAAAATTCTCTATGTTTTGTTTTAGAATAGAGTAGAAGGAATGACAAGGAGACCTCACACTAAAAAAATCTGAAACCACGACGCCACATACAGACAACTATGAATGCACCAATATCAGGGTTTTAGGTCAATTGCACCAATACACCAATATCAGGATTTTAACTTACATTCTTCATTCAATCCCAGTATATACACATTCATAAAATGTAAAAAATGGGATATTTTGTGGAATACAAGAATGAAGAAATGTAACATTTCTAAAGGGGTAGAAATACAGTAAAATTGAATAAAAAGCATATTTTTAGCATATTATTAAGATGTTAAAGTATCACCTTTATATGCTTTTGGAGTACTATTAATACTATTATCAAATGAATTATCAGTCAAATTAATCAAAAATAATTAGATAGATAGATAGATAGATAGATAGACAGACAGATAGTTTATTTGCCATTTGTACACTTACACGCAGTAGGGGTACATAGGAATTTTTGTGCTCTCAGTCAGCATGATTTAATTGCTAAAAAACCACTAATTTATACACAAAAAACACAAGAGAGGAATTGCTCCACTGGAATGGAAAGTGATTGGATGACTTCATTTATTGTGCCTTGTGATATAAGTAGTTGGTTCTCTTTTTAAAAACAACAAGTACACTGACTTATACCGTTTTTTTTTTTTTTCAGAATTTGTTTTAGTTGCTCCAAATTAATTTATGTCATGTCATGATTATTCAGTTTGCTCCAAATCAGCTGTTTAATGTCGTGGTTAATCATGGAGCTGGTCGGCTTGGTTGAGTGCCTAAAACTGTTTATGAAGGATTTTCTAAAGCTCTATTTGAAAGAAGGAAAAAAAAAATGATATAAATTTGATATCAGTTTTTCAATTTCTAAAACTTTTAAACTCATTTAGCCTTATATCCCGGTATCATCACTGCAGCAGAAGCTGTTAAGTGGATTTGATGGCTCTTACTCTCAATGTTGTCATAGTCTCTGAACTCCATGTTGACATGATCCCATTCCATGAAGCTGCATGTCCCAGCAAAGGGTTGCGCAAACACAGCATACTGACTGTTTCCAAAGGTGAAGGCCTCCACAGAAATTGATTGAAACTTGAGGGTCTTCACTGCAGCAAACTCTGCAACAGAAAAAATGACTGACAAATTACATATCCATGGAATACTGGCAGAGGCAGAAAGTATAGACTTACAACTGGACCAGTTGCAGTACTTGAGTACATTTTTACCTGTTATTATTTTACGGCCCCAGCCAATCAACAGAGAGAGTGGCACCAATTTGGAAAGGATGCTCCCCAATTAATATCAAACATGTGGAAGGGGGATGCTCCTGACAGCTGCTGACACACATGAATTTCATGTGTGAATAATCTCCTGTGTTACTGTTTTCGTGATTCACATTTAGTAGCCACAACTAAGTAGCTTTCAGGGATGTCATGATTACTTGAACATTTAAAAAAATTAAAAAAAAAAAAAGATTGGGTGCAACCAAATCAGTAACATGCCAACCTTATACCATTAGATTCCACATGCGCTGCCATGGGCCTAAGCATCTTACAGATATATTTTATAGAAGCTGTTGTTCCTGGCTTTTGAATCACTGTGTACACTGGTATGTCAAAGGAATGCCTCCTTACCTGCAGTTATACAGTCAAATGACTGAGGCATCAGGTCATTGATCTTCTTCCCCTGATAAAGTGGAGGCCCACTGCAGTATATCTGGTCCACTGTTGCATTGGTATTATACATCCATTCAATCAGCCATTTCAGCTTACAGTCACAGCTGAACATGTTCCCTCGAAGATCCCTGCTTGAACAGCTTGTCAGTTGATAAACATGAACAACGCATAGGCAGACTGTGTCTATTATGGTTGTTCCAATTTGTGAAACATGGAAAAACCTACACTTTTGTTAAGGCATCCATATCCTTGAAAACATCTTTGGGTAATGTCTCAAGGTTATTATAAGCAAGGCTCCTAATAAAAAGTTAAAAAACAAAAATATTAGTGTATGCTAATAAATGAGAATGTAAATAAATGACAACAAAAGAATACGATATACTCACAGGTGTAAGAGAGATTTCAAACCTCTGAAGGCCTGGGGCGATACTGACTCGATTTTGTTGTTTTCAATAAATCTAAAATCAAGTTGTGGGGTTACATTCACTTACAAAATTGTTTTTATTGAATGGGCAGCAGAAAGGAAGTAATAAAGGTCAATTTAACTCACAGATATTCCAGATGTGGTAGTCCCTGGAAAGCACTTTCATCAATAGAGTCAAACGAGTTGCCTGTAAACAAGCTGTAAGCAAAGTCATAGGTTCAGTGATCAGTGTCATGTTATTGACCTTTTTGTAGCCTATTATTATTTAATTCTTTTGGATGGTCAAAAGGATACTCGTGAGTGTGTATGTGTAATGTTACTTGTGAAAAATATGGGAAGTGATGGCTGAAGTATATTCTGGTCAGAAGGTGATGTCTTAAATTGGTGAGCTTTGTCATTATGCAGGACGATTTATAGCTGCAATTCAATATTTGACGATATTTCATTGCTACAACAAAATGATGAGATAAATTCGTTTCAGTAATATATTACTGAAATTATTATTAGTTTGTTACACAGTCTTGACTGTATGTTTATTAAGGTACCTTGGACTAACAAAATAATATTTTAGCCTTTAGACTGATTAGATACTGGGAATGTTTTCGTAGCTTCCACTGATGATGAAGCTTTGGGTACATGCGGTCGTCTTCAGGCGTGAAAGCCCAATCTTACCATCTAGTGTTTTCCGGTGCTGTACTACAAATTTCAGATTTCCACCCTCTAACACATCCATTTTAAGTGCATGAAGGTTTTGTGAAGGAGCTGAATCACATGTGTTCAGAGCAGAAAGCTACTACCATGTCCAGTGCAGGGGAACTCCAGCAAAATATTAACATTTTTGATGAGAGCGCTCTTGTAGCTCTACCAAAACAGGTTATCGGCACTGTTGATCTTTTTGGTGGGACTGATATGGATTACGTTCCAGCAGCCAGATCTGTAGGCCATTGTTCATTATTGTGATCATGATATTATGTTAAATTGTTTAGTCATGAACTAAGTGTGACTGAATGAGTTTTTCTCTCCACATGGGCCATTCTTGAGGCGCTGGATGCCTGGATGTTAATGAAGGACATCAAGTATCTACCCAAGGACAAGGCCAGCCTTGAGGACAAGGCCATGGCCCTTCCACTAAGCAGCTGCATTGCATAATTTTCACACCAGCTTTAAGCACATTAGGGAATTAGACACGGAGCAGAATGGCCCTCAGGAAAAACAAAACAAGCAAGGGAACAAGCAGTAATTGGTCTAAAGACTTGTTCTATTTTATTTTCTTTTGACTATGTTTATATTACACTGTTCTTGTCTTTGTGTCTCTGTGTGTCTGCACAGTCGTAGCATAATAAAGTTTTCTGATTCTAGCATGGTGATTGAGACCAAACATACAACAATAACAAATGGATGTGAACTCACAGGAGCTGAAGGGACGGAATATGTTGGAAGCTTCCTTCTGCAATTTGGCTGAATCCAGACTTCACAAATGATCTGTTGGCATTAAAACAAAATAACAAACAAAAAGTGACACAGAACCAACAAATGAAAAATAAAGCTTTAGAAGAGATATTTACAAATGCCTTTCATTAAACATTGCATTCAACACAACGTGACTCTTGAGTGTCAAGGTATGCCAGATGTAAAATTTGCTGCTTGTTTAGTGAAGTCCACTGTTTGGACAAAAGTATTGGGACGCCTGACTATTACACCCACAGGGACTTTAATGACACTGCATTCAAATACATAGACTTTAATATGGAGCTAGTCCACCCTTTGCAGCTATAACAGCTTCCACTTTTCTCAAAGGCTTTCCACAAGATTTTGGAGTGTTTCTGTGGGAATTTGTGCCCATTCACTCTGTAGAGCATTTCTGAGGCTCTGATGTTGGATGAGAGGGCCTGGCTCACAATCTCCTTTCCAGTTCATCCCAAAGGTGTTGGATGGGGTTGAGTCAACCTCTTCCACACCAAACTCAACCAACCATGTCTTTATGGACCTTGCTTTGTGCACTGGGGCACAGTCATACTGGAATAGAAAAGGTTCTTCCCCAAACTGTGTCCACAAAGTCGGAAGCATGGCGTTCTCCAAAATGTCTTGGTATGTTGAAGCATTAAGATTGCCCTTCACTGGAAGTAAGGGGCTACCTGAATTCAACAATTAAGAGGTGTCCCAATTCTTTTGTCCATAATGACATTGAATTCAAATACATAGATTTTAATATGGAGTTGGTCCCCCCTTTGTATCTATAACAGCTTCCACTTTTCTTGGAAGGCTTTCCACGAGATTTTGGAGAGTTTCTGTGGGAATTTGTGCCCCTTCAGTAATTAAGAGGTGTGTCCCAATACTTTTTTCCCCATATAGTGTATTTACATTCAAATATCTTTCATTAAATATTGCATTCAATGCAACGTGACTCTTGAGCGTCAAGGCAAGCTGGATGGTAAATCTGTTGCTTGTTTAGTGAAGTATGTGGTAGAAAAAAGGGAGAATAAGGAAAAACTTACAAGGAGACGATGTCTGCAGGAAAGCTGTGAGGAACGGATCTGAGGTTTTCACACAGCGCGTTGTCTTTGGTGCAGGTGCATCCCTGTGGGCATCTCGGCAGCTTTCCTCTCCGGCTCTCCGTTATCAGAAAGCTTAGAGAGAGCCAGAGAGCCAGAGAGAGCCAATTCACACGGAGCACCATGCTGCAGGCTGGTAGCATCAGATCTCGTGGACCGTGGAGGAGTCGGGCTGGTGTGAGACGGTGGGGTGCAGCTCAGTGTTGTTAAGTAAAAAGACATCAAACGGGTTTCTGTTGGATAATGAATGCAGAGGCGAGGCGCCCATTCGAGCGATTCGTTCCAGAGAGGCTGGTCTGGGCCACATGAGGACAACACGGCGAAAATCTACATCTAGAGATGTTCACGTGATTGTTGATTCGCTGGCTGGTCTGTATAAATATCTCCCTCGTTTATGCTTACTGAAATATCAGCTATATAGAGTACAAAGCAATTAAACTGAGCTGTGTGCACGATGGCGACCAACGAGGTGTTTTTGTTTCTGTGATCCTCCATGAATTAGTAATGAGGGCTTCTTAGAATATTCATGAGGATAAAATGCACCTGCGTCTCTGTGAGACAGGGGGAGGGTAATAGGAGCTTTCTGATGATCCCTTATCCCACTACTGTTGTCCTCATGGGCATGAGAATAAAGTATTAATGTATTAAAATACATTATTATTATTATTATTATTATTATTATTATTATTAGTTAATTAATTAATTAATTAATTAATTTTTTATTATTATTGATGTTGTTATTAGTTGTAGTAGTAGTAGAACTTATATAATCTGACAGTTTATATAAGAATACTTGAACTTCTCTTGCTACGCTCCAAACTCACTTAGATCTCAAGGTGCTGGTTATCTACTCGTCCCCAGAATTATGAGAGCTACAGAAGGGGGAAAAGCCTTTTCATATAAAGCCCCCCAGCTTTGTAATAACCTTCCGATGAATGTTTGAGGCTCAGACACAGTCTCAGTTTTTAAGTTTAGGGGGAAAACCTACTTGTCAGGCTTTCTGTAATTAACTTTTCCCGTTAGATGAAGGGTGTAGAGCTGGGATGTGGTGGGCACAGAAAATTCTAGTTAACTGGGATGCTGGTGCTGTGGTCCCACCACTCCTCACATTCACTCAAGTTTGTTGATGGTGGAGTGGGGGGGCCCCAGTGTCTCAGGGTACCCTTGGCTCTGCCCTTTTTAGCTGGGCTGTAATAGCGAGGTATGCCAGAGTCTCGACTTGCTCTCTTTACAGTTATCATTTGTACCTTATAAACTTAAACATAACTAACTCTGTTTTCTGTTTGTCTCCCATCCTTTTCTTTGGCCTGTCTTCTCCAAGAGGAACCGCTGCCCATCTGCCTAACCCAGTTGACCATCACTGGTGCTCTAGGTCACCACCTCATCCTGGATCTGCCATCGCTGTGGTCCCCTGCCCAAGTGTCCTCGACTGGTTCGGCTGCTTTGGACTGCCCATGTGTGCCCTTTCTCACCATCCAAGGGTGATTACTGTTCAAAAGCTCTGGCGGAGATTGTTGATCCTAGTGTTGTGGACTAGAGACTCTCAGACTACTCCTCACTCAACAAAACTACCTCTACTGACTCTTAACTGTACCAACTCTGTTAGACATAGACTGCCAACTGTTCATCAGTAATTAAGTCTGTACACAAAGGCCCTCTGTTGTTAGTTATCTCCATAGAGACTCTTTTTCTCACTCTCCAAATCAACCAGAGGAGGATGGGTTCCCCTCCTGAGCCTTGGTTCCTCCCGAGGTTTCTTCCTCCAGCTTTAGGGAGTTTTCCTTCACCTCTGTCGCCCTCGGCTCGCTCACTAGGGACTCGGACCTGGAGTCTGTAAAGCTGATTTGTGACAACATCAGTTGTAAGAAGCGCTATATAAATCAAACTGAAAAACAAAAGCTTGTTCTGAAAGTGAAAGTGAAAGTGACCATTTGTCATATGTGAACACACCACAGCACACAGTGTGAACAACAGCTTAAAATATAACATTAGCCTAACACGGAACATCAGCATGATTAAGGGAAACACATACGACCACAAACCAGGCTATCAGTTTTCGGAAGAAAAAAGATTCAGAAGCTGACACTAGCTTTATTTTATTTCAGTTTTATAACACAAATTTTGATTATCGCCCATCCCTGCTCACAATATTAAAATGTTATGTTTGTTTGTAAAGCTAGTGACTTCAAGTTCTCTTTGATGTCATTTTTAATTTTTTAAAATTTTTAAGTGTGTGTTTATTGCACTTTTCTACACTGTGGTTTTACACGTTTTGGAAATATGACAAATGCACATGAATGGGCAAACCAATACACCACATGAGTGCGGCCCCACATGAACACCCTTAGAAGTTGGACAGCATTGAAATTTTCAAAGCAACATGAACTGACGGTTCACAATGGAGCTAGTGACTTCCCTTCTTTGCATAAATATTTACAGCTTACTAATGTGTGGGAACAGGATCCTAATACATAGCCATGAGAAAGGCGAGGGGATGACTTAACAATCACATCTTAATTATCCCAATTCACATTCCTTTCTAAGTTGTGGCCATGACTTAACTACAATAACTTAATTGTTTTGTTCCCACATACATATCTCAGACCCATGGCTTACTAAGTCGTACCATGCATTAGGATCATGTTCCCATGCTGTTCCTGGGTCTTTCCTTTGATTGATTTTCTATATATTCTTTTATTTCTTCCACTATTTTTATTTTGTTTTTCATTCTGTTCCTGTAAAGCAGACTGAGTGGCCTTTTGTATGATAAAGTGCTATAAAAAAAAAAAAAACTTGAACTTGACTTGACTTATTTCGGACATGAAACCACATGAACGATGAAACCAACAATAGAATGCTTGGAGGTCTGGAGGACAGAATTATCGTCGATCTATAAACCATTTCCACTGAAATTAGTGGTGCGACCCGAGTTGTAGATCTGGAGCGGTTTTTTTTACGTCATCACTTTTCGCGCGGAAGACATGCTCTGACGGCGCGTAAACAAACCTGAGGCAGAATGAATCAAGGCGGACTCGATCTTGTTCAGGTGAGTATAATAATTGCTTTAAGACGTTATTGTTGTCAGAAATAACAGGATAATATTCTCGTCGAACTGTTTGTAACAAGAATATGCTAGGGCATAAATGTTTAACCCTTTAAAAACTTTGATAGTGAATGCAGTGCCTGTTCGTTACGTTACATGCAAATTCAAAATGAAGCCAAACATTAGTGTGTCTGTATTAAAACAGGATGCAAATATATGAGAGACAATTTTTTTATCTCTATAAATGATTATAACTACACTCGTGTGTTTAGGCAGTATACACCGAACAGCCTCAACATCAAAACCACTGACAGGTGAAGTAAATAACATTAATTACAGTTACACCTGTCAAAGGCTGGGATATATTAAGATATATTAGGCAGAAAGTGAACAGTCAATTCTCGAAGTCGATGTGTTATAAGCAAGAACACGCCTAAGGATCTGAGCGCCTTTAACAAATTGTAGTGGTTAGACTACTGGATCAGAGCATCCCCAAAATGGCAGGGCATGTAGAGTGGTATGCAGGAGTTAGTACCTACTAAAAGTGGTCCAAATAAGGACAGCCGGTGAACTGACAACAGGGTCACCCAAGGCTCATAGATGCACGTGGGGAACGAAGGCTGGTCTGTCTTCTCCGATCCTACCAAAGGGCTACACTATATGAACAAAAGTATTGGGAAGCCTGACCATTCCACCAAATGACTTAAATGACATTGCATTCGAATCCATAGACTTTAATATGGAGTTGATCCCCCCTTTGCAGCTATAACAGCTTTCACTCTTCTTGGAAGGCTTTCCACAAAATTTTTGAGTGTTTCTGTGGGAATTTGTGCCCATTCATTCTGTAGAGTATTTATGAGGTCAGGCACTGATGTTGGATGAGAAAGCCTGGCTCGCAATCTCTGTTCCAGTTCATCCCAAAGGTGTTGGATGGGGTTGAGGTCAGGGCTCTGTGCGAGCTAGTCAAGGTCTTCCACACCAAACTCATCCAGCCATGTCTTTATGGACCTTGCTTAGTGCACTGGTGCAGAGTCATGCTGGAATAGAAAAGGTTCTTCCCCAAACTGTGTCCACAAAGTTGGAAGGATGGCATTGTCAAAAATGTTTTGGTATGCTGAAACATGAAGATTATCCTTCACTGGAAGTAAGGGGCCACCTGAATTCAATAATTTAGAGGTGTGTCCCACATAGTGTACTTCACAAACTGCTGAAAAAAGTAATGCTGACTTTGATTAGAAAAGGTGTCAGAACACACAGTTCTTGTCCAAGAGTGGAAAACAGGGTTGACATTGCAGATCCAGTTTAACTGCAGCCTTTCACAGTTGGTTTTTGATATCTTTGGATGTGGGCTTCTAGTAACTGAACTACAGTATCATTAAGTGCTGGGTCTGTGCGTTTGTGAGTATCTGAGTTGCAGGAATGTACAAATCCTGCAAAAAACTAAAGTGGTTTGCCAACTTTGCAGGATTTGTGCATCCCTGCAACTCAAAGATACTCATAAACTCGCAGACCTGCAGTACTGTACAGTACATTTCTCAAAGTTAATATGCCGAAGTGAGAGGAAAAACAACCCTGATTAGATGCATTTAGTCGAATCCTGATTCCAGTCTAATTCTACATTTTCAGTGTTGTTCAAATACTCTTGTTATTGCTGTATGGCTATTACACCAGTCATGATCTATTTAAAATGTATTGTTATGTAGGTGCATAAAGGTGGTGGGTATGACTCCGATTTCAGCGATGATGAAGGTGAAAGCGGGTCATCGCAACACGGACAAAAGAGGTGAGATGTTTGTTACATTTAATGTGGAACATTATACAAGAAATAATCAAGGCTCATTAACATTCAAATATGAGTTACATTTCAACCAAAAGAAGCCAGCAGTCCAGGTGTGACTATTCATAATAAGCAACTGATTCCTATGCATTGTCAACTGGTTTTGGTATTTGTATTAATGCGTGTTTTTTGTAATGCAGGAAATATGAAAATGAGCTCATGCAGAAGCCGCTTCAGCGCGGAAAACACATCAAAGTTGCCCATAGAAATGTGGCTGCTGATGAATGGGACAGGTATGAATAATGGTAAAAGAACAGTTCTGAGGAAAACCAAGTTTGTGTTTTTATGCTTAACTAAGACTTATCTGGTATCCAAAGTCTGCTTCTTTGGTTTTGCACTGGAGCTACAATACTTGTAAGGAGTAATGTGGAAGTTTATGATCATTAATAATATCTTGCCAACTGCTTTAAACCATGTGAAGTTTTAAAATAATGTTGTATAGAAATGTTTGTGATATATGTGTATGTTATGTTGTTTTCTAAAAGTATGGACAAAAGCACAGTCAAAATTGAGACTGCAGCTACTTTTTACAGTTTTTTTTAGTCTGAATTTTGTCTGTACTTTTGTCCATTTTTACAGATAACAGTCTGTAAGTTAGTAAATTTGCTGTGCTGAACTACTGCTCTAAGAGTGTTACCCTACTACTTCATGCTGTGGTTGTTTTATATCCACAGGGAGGAGGCCAGGAACCGACGCCATCATCTCATATCAATGAATGCCATATCCTTGCAGCGGAACATTCTCATTGTCTCTCTTATTTATTTTAATTTTTGTTTTATACAGCAGCCTGCTTGTAGAAAGCGCAAAGCATGTTCGTAGAGTTTATAAAGTCTTAGTGTTCTTAAGGCAAAATTTATTTTTCTGCTGAAAGTACACATTCTTTCAGTAGAAGTTCGTATTTCATTCAATATGTTGTGGTAAGACTGTTTCTTACAACACTTTCCAGAGTTTTTATCCCTTGACATGACATTTTCACTTTGATAGACATAAGAAGTTTGTCAGTGATTACATACTGTACTATGGAGGAAAGCCTGAAGACTTCAAAAGATCCGTGTGAGTAGGCTGTTTTGTTAACCGCCAGGACAAACATGACTTTCACTTTCGTTCACACAACTTGATGCAAGATAAATCTGTATGAACTGTATGCAGGGCTACAGATAAGACTGATCTGGATGTGGTGAGGCAAAACCACCGCTTTCTCTGGAAGGATGAGGATGAGGAGGATATGACATGGTAAATCTTCTTAACTTTTGTACACCCAAGTACATGTATGGGTACAGTTGCCTACTTTGGTTATGCATGTGGCAAGTATAAATATGACTTGTTTGTAGGGAAAAAGAACTTGCAAAGAAGTATTATGATAAGCTCTTCAAGGAATACTGTATTGCTGACCTCAGCAGATACAAAGAAAACAAGGTATGTACTCCCTTTGTCCATGCACTGTCTGTCTTATTTATTCACACAACATTTAAAACTTTTTCAATTTTCTCCTTTCTAGTTCGGATTTAGATGGCGCATTGAAAATGAAGTAATATCGGGTAAAGGTTAGTGTTTTTTCCCCCCACTTAATGCTACTTTGCTTACTTGACTAGGCCACTAACAGAAGCAGTTTGATTGTATTTCTGAATTTATTTCAGTGTTCTAGTTTAAAATCTTTGTACCAACACTGCTGTTAGCTAGTGGATCACTGTAGTAACCCATGTTATAATCCATGACTGGAGCATCTGAATTTTTTGTTGTTGTTGCGTTGATACAGAATTTGTGGATCAATAATGTACTGATAGCTGAACTGATAACCAATAGCCTAGTTGTGGCCAACAGTGATAATTATAGCTGTTCATTTCCTTTTTTAGCATGTTCAAAACTATAATCCACATATGAAGTGCAGTGAGAATAAGACGGGTTAAAACTTGAAATGATGGATCATTTTAGTTAATATAACGTAACCATTAAATACAGCAAAATTAAATGTGACCTATATTGAAAACTTCTATACTACTCCTTTATCGTTCTCACAGTAACCTGAGGACAGCTTACATTTGAACCCAGAAGCTGTATAACATTTTAACCCAGGATGCATTCCAAGGGAAGCCTATAGGAGTTAATTTTTTGGCTTATTCTAATTTAGAATATGGATAAAACCAACATACAAAAACACATTATACAAAAAGTGGGGAAAATGTGTTGGACTACTTCTTTTTTCACTTGTTTCAGACATTCCCATGTGGCAAACATTCAGAGCTCCAAGCTATCTTTTATTTATGTTTGTTAATTCGTTTTATTATTTATCTGTTTTTATTTTTGGGCTGAAGTCCTCGTGCCAGACGAATAATTAGCATCATATTATTTTATGCCACTAGATGGCACTGGTGGACAAGGTATACAACTCTTGTGCTTAAGTGACATTAGAGATGACCGTTGTTAAATATTACTTTGGTAAAAATAAATGTCCTCTTTTTAGATTTCTACTTGATTTAAGGTACAAAAGAGTTTCCTTTAAAATGCACTTAAGTATCAAAGTTAAAACTACTGTAAGATATTCTGCCTCTTATAGTTGATGTTATATATGATGATAAATTTCAATTAAGGCACGTGTAGCTACAGATGTGAAAAGTAGAGTTTAAAAATGAGCAGTCATTTCTGAATTCAGAATTCCGAAAGAATTCTGGAATCCGATTCTGGAAAGAGGGAAAGTTACACATAAAAATAACTTACAGGTCATTCTGGCTAAAATATTTGATATTGCCCATGCTCTGCAATCTCAGAACGTAGAACTTTCAAATGGCACAGTTGACAGTTTACTACCCCTTGAGATTCTTGGGCTGAAGCAGGACCACAGAAACAGAAATTACTGAAGTTTGGTGACCTGTAGTGCGCAGCTCTTGATTCATTAGATTCTTTACAATACTGACAGAGAAACAGCCTTTGGAATAGTGGTCAAAACTGAATAGGGACACCTGTTTAGAAATTTTTTTTAGGTGGATACATGCTAAAAACTAAATAAATACATATTTGGAATTAGGCCAAAGACTTGTATTTTCACATTTCCACACTATATGAGCTAAGCCAGAGAAATGTTTGCTTTTTCATATTGGCTAATAAACTGCCACATGATGGTTCGGTTCCTAGGTAGTTAAGCATGGACCGTTAGTTGAGTTAAGCCAGAATGACACTTATTTTGAATTACACTTAAAAATAAATATGTACCACATCTGTTACTGTTGCAGGCTGGTGAAGCAGAAAATGTGACCTAAAGACATTTGGGTTTGGTCTTCCTGATGTTTATATCAGATTTGTTATGTAGTTTGTAACACCATGCTATTCCCACTGTGACCTTGAATAAACACAGGTTTTTTAAAAACCTCTTTATCTTATGGGCTTGCTGGACTGGATTTACTCTGAGGTGGCCAGTCGTGTGTGTGTGTGTGTGTGTTTGTGTGTGTGAGACACCTGCACACGGCTGTCTGAGCAATGCCATCTGCCATTAGCCGTCACCTGGTTTATGGACTTCATGAAACCAGGGCAGGTTGGAGGCATCACACAGCAAAACATGCGCACACACACACACCAAAAAAAAGATGCCCTTAAGCTCTCGAGCAATAACACCCACTTACGTAATTCGTGATGTACTCAAAACCATCAAATCAATACTGTTTCTAAAGATCTTCTGACATTTTGATTAGATTACAGTCCTTTAAGAAACAATTTCACTGTGACTTAGATTATTATTAAAATATACTCAATGCACAAATGTGACTGGACAAACTGTTTGCCCAATAGTGCAACTGAGACACTAAAACCATACATTTTGAACTTTTATGTTTGAAAATTTTCAAACATAATTTTTTTGCACAAAAACACATACTTTACTGAATATTATTACTGACTATAATCGATTCACATTTATACTTTTTGATGCGCTGTTATCTTTTTAAATGCCTACTTCTCAAAATTGACAAGGGGGGTCCTTCCCTCTCTTGTAAACCTTTGAAGGTCAACCTTTTGTGGCCTAGCAAGAGATAAACCTGACACGTTTCTACATTTTTCCAAAGATGCTTTTTACGAGATTTACAGGCCTTAATGACTTGGATGCAGCTCACGTGAGCTTAATTGGCACGGGCCTAAGTCACAAGTACGTCACCGCAGAGATGAGATAATTGCCAGCACTTTAATCTGTGTAGGCAATGTTAGGATAATGGCCAGCTAAGTCACTCTTACTCCCTCAGAATCATTTAACAGCTAAGGCTGGCTCATGGATGTCCCCCGTTTAAAGGCCTAGTCCACATAAGTAGAGTTCGGTGTTGTCCACATGGTGACACAGAATTATCTGGATCAAAGCTCAGCAAAATGTTGACGGTGTTCTACTCCTCATGGATCTGTAATAAAAAATCGGCATGTAATTTTTTCCACTCTCTAAAGCTGACCCACATTACCTCTGTTCCAGACCCACTGACTCTGTTCAAACATTGCAGCCATGCCTAAACATGCCTGTGTTTGTCACGTGCATCTTATCAAAATATTTTCCTGTTTACCAGGGAACCGAAGGTCAAACACTTTTAAGTGAGCAATGGTTGGCATGACCGGGTCAACAACAAACAAGGCCTCATTTTACTTAAAGGGCCTGTGCTGATCTAAAATGATCTGACAGTCATTTTGAGCAAGACATAAAAGTGAGCACTTAAGCTGACACAGACAATGTGCTGTGAAGAAAGCCTGGCAGAGTTGCTCTTCCTAATGACGTACTTTACCCCAGCTGCAATCTGGAGGATCCCCTGTTAAGCCTACAGGAGATAAAGCCAGCCTGTTGCTAGTCCTGGGGTGAAAGACCAAACCAGGCTAGGGTTGGAAGGATGCACGCTCTCTCTCTAGTATGTTACCCAAAACCAGTGGTACACACAATTTTAGTATTGTGATTGTAGTTTAATTTTGTTTATTTTCTGTAAACTAGATTGCCAGTTCACAGGATCTGGGATAATATGTTATTATACCGATCAGCCATAACATTAAAACCATCATCTGCCTAATGGTGTGTTAGTCCCCTTTGTGCATCCATCAGCTCTGACCCACTGAAGCATGGACTTCACAAGACCTCTGAAGGTCTGCTGTGTTAGCCGGTAGCTAACAAGATGAATTGGTTTGTCCAGCACATTCCACGATTGTTTGATCAGACTGAGATTGAGAGCTGTCCACATGGCGTAAAAGAAAATGTGATTCATCACACCTGGCCGCTTTCTTCCATTGCTCCATGGAACAGTTCTGCTCACATGCCAACTGTAGGTGCCTTCAGCAGCAGACAGGTGTCAGCATGAGCACTCCAAGTGGTCTGCGGCTGCACAGCTTCATATGCTGCAAGCTGCGATGCACTGTGTGTTCTGACACCTAGTTAGCCTTAACTTTTTTCAGCAATTTGTGCTTCTGTGGGACTCGACCAGACAGGCTAGCCTTCTCTCCCCACAGGCATCAGTGCTCCTTAGGTGCCCCCGATTTAAACATGCTTATACAACATAGAATACTAGACATACCGTTGCATAAGTAAGATGAATGACCCCCGCAGAAGTTGAGAGAAAAAGCAGCAATCAGCAGGGTGCCAGGAGAATGTGCAAAACTGGCTCAAGCAGCGTGAGACTGAATGATTTGATTGCTTCAGCAGGTGAAAGTGAGCCATTTGAATTTGGTAAATGTAATGTATGGATTTAAAGATAAAATAAAATTTGAAGACGGACCAAAGCATGTCAGAGGAACAAAAAAAACATGTTGTAGTAACAACAGCTTGTTGTAGTGACACCTTATGGCTGATTTGTTTATTATTGACTCTCTATGTATATGCCACTGTTAATGAGTCAACAAAATTCATTAAGACTAACCATTCACACAGGCATGTATTGTCTGCTGAGTTTTAAATTGGCTATTGGTGACCATTTTGTTGAGCAAGCCAAGTGGAGCTGTAGGGTATGTGTGGAAATGTAGCTTCATTTAGTGAAGTTTGAACCTTTACATCACAAGATATTGGCTAGTGAGGTGCTAGATTTTTTTGCATTGACGTTATTCACTAGGTGGTAAAACTGTTATCAGATGGTTTGAGCTATTGCCCATAAACTCCACTCTGCGAGTCCACAAGGGGACATGGTACATGGGGACACAAATGTCTTATTCACTATCAGCCATGAGAGGCTACAAGCACACCAAGTTTCCTGCTTAACCGCAGCTGGGTTTTCATAAATACAGTGTATGATTAATATTGTGCTCTTTCAAAATGCAATTTTGATGTAAATACGATCATTCAGCCATACTTACTAGGCTACTTTAATGACTGGCTAATTTTCTAGCTAATGCTAAAGCCATAAGGCTCTCAAAAACAGCATACATAAAGGGCATGTTTCCTTGTCATGGCAGATTGAATTGAGTTCTGTCATTTTATTTGTTAGGTTAAAAATGTTAAGAGAATATTTAATTCTTATAAAGATTTGCGATTCAGTAAAATTTAATAAAAAATATATATGATCAGTTTTGATCAGATTTTGACCAGCCATAAAAAGTATGTTATTGACAACAAAACACCCACATATACAAACTTCCAAACCATTATCATCAAGGGTTCTCTCTTTGTTGCTTATGTCTTTATCTCACATTGCCTTTCTGAATATAAGGTGCAGATCTAAGATGTCTGCTCGCAGTTATTACCCCTTTGTGTTACTGTGTGTCCCTGTGATGTGCGGCAGGCCAGTTTCTCTGTGGGAACAAGCGCTGTGAGAAGCAGGAGGGCTTGAAGAGCTGGGAGGTGAACTTTGCCTATGTGGAGCAAGGCGAGAAGAGGAACGCTCTGGTCAAACTGCGTAAGGCTGCTGTCAGCTGGACACCCACCTAAGCGCCACTGCTATAAATCCCCTCTTTCTCTCCTCCCTAGCCCTGGGGTAGAGCTAATCTTATTTTTGTAGCCCATGGCTGTTCATGTGCACCAGTTTTACAAAGCTTGCTTGCAGGCAATATTGACAGCAAAAATTAAGATTTAATATAGATTTCAAAGGTTTGCTCTTCACATGCCCACAAATGTGTTCTGTGTGCAAATCTAATGATAAATTATTGTGCATAACTCAAGTCAAGTCAAGTAGGTTTATTGTCATTACAACCATATTCACACAGTACACAGTGAAATGAAACAACATGCCTCCAGGACCATGGTGCAACACAAGCACAGAAGAGAACAGAACACCATAAGACCACAAGTACAGACAGGATGAAAGAGAGTGCAAGAAAAACACATGAGCAACAAAACAACTGGACAAGGCAACATTTAGTGCAGTTGACAGAAGTTTCAGTACAAGTCTGAATGAATACAGTATTATGACAGATACGGAATTCTAGCAGCAGAGAGTTGTGTGTGCAGAAATGATGTAGACAGCAGTACATATAATTGTGCAAATATAGCAACAGCAGGACAGAGAATGTGCAGTATTATAAATAGAGGGGTATTTACAGGGGAAATTAAAGCCAGAGTGTTTGTTTAAGGCAGAAAAGATCAGTGTGAATATGCATTGTGTTAGGAGAAGGAGAGGGAAGTTCAGAGGAGGGATGTGTTGGTTGTGTGTGTGCGTGTGTCTGTGAGTACAGTTTATGTGTCAGTGCTGGTTGAGGAGTCTGATGGACTGAGGAAAGAAACTGTTTCCCATTCTGGTAGTGGAGGCCCGTATGCTACAGAACCTTTTACCAGACGGGAGGAGGGAGAAGAGGGTGTGTGAGGAGTGAGTGGGGTCATCCACAACACTGGTGGCTTTACAGATGCAGCGTGTGACATAAATGTCCGTGATAGAGGGGAGAGAGACCCCAGTGATCTTCTCAGCTGTCTTCAGTATCCTCTGTAGGGTCTTGTGATCTGAAACAGAACAATTCCCATACCAAGCCATGATGCAGCTACAGAGAATACTCTCTATAGTATCTGTGTAGAATGTGGTGAGGACTGGGGGGTGCACTCTTCTCAGTCTCTGCAGGAAGTAGAGACGCTGCTGGACTTTCTTGATGATTTCTTGTTGAGGATCACCACATTATCACATGTTCTGTTTGATTTCTAAAATATGAGTAGATTTGTGTAGAATGTGTAGATTTTGGCTCCAGTCTCACTCTTGATCTGTGCTGTAGGCCTCTGTCCTGAATGCTCCTTCAAACTGAACTATCATCACAAGTAAGATAATACTCTTTTCAATTTTCAGCACTCCGTCCTGTAATGTAAAAGTATTTCAATGAAGAACAGCATTTTAAGCTGTTTTCTGTTTCCTCTTCCAGGAGAAAAGAGGTCAAAGTTAAGAAAAAACACAGACCAAGTGGGAATACAGATGATCTGCAGGCAAAGAAGTTCAAGTCATCAAGTCAGTCACATTCTGATACACATAAGAAGAAACGCAAGCACAAAAAAAGACAAAAAGGTATATCAGTTCTCAATCTGTGTTCATTTACACTTGCCATTCACCTTTTAATAACATCTTCAATCACAGTAATGCCATAAGCACTTTTGCAAGCTTACTAGGGGAGAGGTTAGGTGGGACTAGGTTAGGTGTTATTGCACCCAGAGACCACATGGAATTTAATAACTTGCTCAGGGGCAGAATGCTGTTGATGGCACGCATAGACAGATTCATACAAGAGCTGCAATGTAGTTTTTGGAAAAAAACACCAGCTAGGAAAGCATTCCTATACTAGCCTATGCTTGTGATTTGTTCTGTTATTTTCCATGAAAGGGGACCCATTTGTACATGCTGCTGAACTTATTGCACCCAGTACTTAAACCTTAATTTAAACCTTAATATTTAATATTTAAACCTTTAATGAAGACTTATCATAGTGACGTTTAGATGTTTATTGGTTGCTTTAACAAGACATTTATGGCAATAGTATTCTGTGTGACTACCGTTTTTGTTCTGTCCACAGAGCACTCTACCTCAAGTTCAGAAGATTTTGTGGAGTCAGACGAAGGTTTGAGCTCCCCTGTTTATCTTTTTCTCCACCATCACTAATCACAGGGCAGCATACAGTGTCTTTGGACAATGCATGAACCTGAGCAGAACAGAATTTACCTGCCACTGAAAATATACATTTGTGGTGCTGCTGAGTGACTCATTTGGATGAGAAAGTTTGATTCCTGCAAGTACCACAGCCCTTCTGTCACTGGCTGGGACAAATGGATTTGTTCCTCTCTGCCCATCAGTTCAGATTGATGTTAAACAATTGTGGGTGTCTTTTTGGTCAGAACTGAGCAGTTGATATTTTCCTATCAGTGTTTTAGCGGGCATTTATACTTTAGGCATTGGTCAGCATCATTTCTATGGGATAGCACTGCTTACCTTCACATTCCCAGCTTGTAGGCTACTCTGGGAGGGAATCACTAGTAGAATTTGTGAGGAAATAATGGTAAACAGATCCCTTAAATTACCACTAAAGTCATATTTTAAATTTGTTGAATCCTAAATTAAATATTTTATATATTATTTTTTTTCTCAAGTATATAAAGTGGCACAGGAGCATCCCTAAACCTTTACACTCATTACAAATATGAAGACTTAAGAATATAAAAATTACCCCCTTGCCTCAATGGAGCTCAGCAGAAACAAAAATACGGAACTACAACTCTTCGCTGGATAACTATGTTTATTTTATTTATTTTATTTATGTTTAACTTTATTTATTTACTATTTAGTTAAAGAATAGTGAGATAACTAACATAATATTAAGTAGTTGTTAAGTAATTAAGGGGTGGTTAAAGGCCACTGTTAGATATAGTGAAAAATAATAGATTCTTAGATGCGATGTGATTCTCTTTTTAAAGATTCTGAATTGATTCATAAAACAGCAGAATCAGATTTCCCATACTACATAATAGACTCGAGCGGTCCTGGACCTGAAATAGTTTTTTAAAAAAAGGAGTTTTCAGTATTATAGTATTTAATTCGTGATTTTCATGAAAGATTTTAAATGACAACATTAAAGGACAAAAATTTAACATCAAAACATTAAGCAAAATTTTAGTAGAAAGTAGGTATACCCTACAGCAAACGTAAATTACTCATACAGGAGAAAATTATAATGTAGGCTATAGAAAAAATTGTTGAAATCAAATCATATTGTGGGCTGCCTAGAGATTCCCAGGCTCTAGACACTTTAGTTAAGCTCCTTTTCTCAGGCTAAAAGGGTCAATTGTGCATTTTGTGCAGGATAAAGAAAGAATGAATTCAATTCAATTTATTTAGCGCTTTTTACAACTGATTTGGTCACCAAGCAGGTTTACAGAGCCCTGGTCCGAGCTCCTATAGCGACCAAGGCGACAGAAGCAAGGAAGAACTGCCTTAAGCTGGAGGAAGAAACCTTGGATGGAACCAAGACTCAAAAGGGGAACCCATTCTCTTCTGGTCTGCACCAGATAGCAAGGAAGAATAATACTGTTTAAAAAAAAAAAAAAAAAACTTTGGACAGTACTGATGAGCAGTTAGCAGTCTGTAGTTAGCAAAATAGGCTCAGTCTGTAGCAGTAGTTTTTGTTGGAGTCTGTGTGAGCAGTAGTTTAGTTAGAGAGACTCCATATTTTTCTTTGGAATGTACTGACATTCCCTGTTTACACTTTACAGACTGATAGCAGTTGGTCAGGTATGATCTAACCCAGGATAAGACCAGCTTTAGATCTAAGGTGCTATTTTTGCAAACTATTTGAGAAAGGTTGATGTTAATTAAATTATTAGAACAGACTTTTAAAATTTTTTTTAGTTTGGGGGACAGAGACATTCTCAATAGAGTGGAGCCTATGAGGCGACTCAAGGCGCCAGTCTGTCTGCTGCCTGGCCTTGGTGCTGGTTTGTCAGCAGCGGCTATCAGAGCTACACTACCGTCTATGGGATATGCTGCAAGAAATAGGAGGCGAACCCTTCAGTGAGGGGTGTATACCGTCCCAAGCCAAGAGACCAGGTTTGCCCTCAAACGTGGGCCAACTGTCAATTAGGGGGCTAATTTACACACCTCTTTAATGTTATTCTTAGTAACCTTGGACTGGAGCAGACAAAAGTCATTAGAACCTGCATGGTTAACTATCCTAGCGTGTATGTAGCTAACTAACAACTTCAGGTTCCCTGTAATGTCCAGTGGCCTGGCCCCTGGTAAACATCCAAAATCAGTGGTGACACATTTTTTGAAAAAAAGAACACTAGTATTAACCTGGATGCTGGGTGGTTGGCATGGGTTATAATCTTAATTCAACTCTTGACTTTACGAGGGTAGTGTGAAGACATGTTTAGGCAATGTTTTTTTTTATCCTCCTCAGATTCAAAAAGTGAAGATGATGGTGAGAGCCCAAGAGAGTCTGAACACTGGAAAGGTCCAGCTCCTGTGGCAGAAAAATCACGGTGAGACCCTTTGTCTAGTGCCATAAATTGTATGCATAAATATGAAGGAATCTTTTCATGAGTACTTGGTAAAAAAGAGCAGACTGTAATACCAATAAAATTGTTGTTTGTCTCTCTGCTAGGGAGGAGGAGTTTGACGAGTACTTTGAGGACATGTTTCTCTGAGCACAGTAGACAGTCAGTCCGAACAAGCCTTTGGAAATGTAACTACAGCATTTGTATGGATGCTTGGTGAATGAAATTAATAAAATGCTCTGTGTTTTCTTCAGTGTTTTAGCCTGAACATTTAAGGGTCACAAGACCACTGGTTTCCCACTAGTAACATTTCTCTTGAATTTTTTTATTTGCCGTGATGGCAAAGACTCTAGCGTGGTTGGCTGCCACGGCAAAATAAAAATTAAACGACAGTGTAAAGCACCTGCAACGGTCAACAAAACCCCCCAACAGAATGAAAATGGCTTCAACAGTCGACAAAATCAAAGCAAACTTGTTCAGAAAAAGTTGGTTTAATAATTTCTTGGTCTCCCCTACGTGAATTGCCACAGAGGGGAGACTTTGAAATTAATAAAACAATGTGAAGGGGTTTGCATACCTCAGTGATCCTAGGAGCTATGTTGTCGGGGGCAATTGATCCTGGGAAACCCTACAGGTCCTAGGGGAGAGGTCAGACAAAGAGCGATTCAGACAACCCCTATGGAAGAAGCATCAAGATTCCCGCTACCCACGCCCACTAGGGATACTGGGACCCCATCCTGTACCCAGGCCTGAAAGAGAAACATGGAACCACCCTCATGTGGGCCCACCACCCGCAGGAGGAGCCGTAAGGGTCTGGAGCATTGTGGATCTGGTGGCGGCCGAAGGCGGAATTCCTGACGTAACAATCCCTGGCTGACAAAACTAACTTTTGGGAGTAGTTATGGAAAGAATGAGATTGCGGTTGCAAGCGGCTGAAATGAGTTTACTCTGCAGGGTATCTAGGCTCTCCCTTCGAGAGAAACTCTGACATTCGGAGGGACACGCTGGAGGGATTATACCTTCCTGCTGGCCTGGGAACGCCTCGATGTTCCCCCGAAAGAGCTGGTGGAAGTGACTGGGGGAAGGGAGGTCTGGGCATCTCTGCTGAGGTTGCTACCCCCGTAACCCGGACCCATATAAGTGGCAGATGATGGATGGATGGAGTCTATCTAGAACAAGCATTGACACTGGCCATGTGGTGACCAATCACATGCCTGCCTAAATGCATCTCGGCACATTCTGTGCACAGTGCATCCATGCACATCATTTTTATTTTGGCCACAGACATGAGGTTGCCTCTACGGCCTAATTTGATCCTATAGTGTTGTTACAGTGCACTTGCTTTTTGATCCTTACAAATAATAGAGCAAAATGGTCAAATGTTAAAATAGAAGATATCGTGTGTCTGTAGCATCACACAAAAATATAAACAAGTATGTAATTGTTCTCTTAACTCTGTCTCTCTCATTTGGACACGCTCTTGACTCGGACTTGAATCTCTTTGAACTCAACAAAGGTGGTCTTGACTGAAGCTCTACCCAAAAATATGACAATCATTCCTTCATAAATTAATGAGCACCAAATACAGTTCCTAGAATACAAAATACAGTTCCTAAATTCTCAACAAATATTTTTTGTTGTATTGATTCCACATACCTTTGCTGACTCTTTTAAATTTTATTTTTATTCTTAAAATAGTTATGAAAAGGTACAAATATGAACTCCTTTCACCTGGAAAATTAATGTAGTGTACCTTTAAAACTAAAGTTACACAATTGACCTTTGTTTGTACCTTATTACCTTTACGTTGTTACATCTGGAGAGTCCCTTTTACTCAGACAATACGTGATACCACCAAGGAAGCTGCAGAACTAATCTTTGCCACTGCACTGCTTCATAAGTTGATCTGTAGGGTGAAGAAGCCCCAGGCTTCAACTGAACCAAGCAGCCAGTTGACTGAGCCTCTTTACTGTTGGCTGATCCTGATTATTAAGTAATCCCTGCTTGCATGATAGAGAAGTCAAGGGCCGGCCAATGCTTAAAGTCCTTCAGCTTCTCTGAGTGTCCTTTAAGCAACCTGACATAAATAGCCAGGTATAGCATGAAAAGACGACTGTAATTACCAGTGTGCTAAGTACTAGACCAGGGGTCAGCAGTCTTATCCACAAAGGCCTGGTGTGTCATTCCAAACAAGCTGGAACATGTCTCTACTAACCAAATGTCTGAAGACTAAAGCCCACTGATTAAACAAGTGGAATCAGGTGTGCTCTTGCAGCTACTTTGGCCCTTGATGGATAATATAAGTGACCCTAGTACAAGACAGTAAAACTTCAGAAAGTTTGAGATCTTTGAACAATGCATTTATTTGTTTCCATGATATAATTTACAGCATCTTATACACGTGACAGATTCCGTTAAATAAGAGGACACTGGGTGTGAATTCTACAGTCTTATGAAGATGATACATCAGTAGTACTTCACAGTGGTTTTCACGACCACAAAAGAATGTACACCAACTGTGCTCTTTAAACAAAATTTACTTACTTTTTTGTCCTCATCACAGTCCCTTCTGTCTAATCATGTTTAAAGAGTACTTAAGGGGAGGTCTCATCTGAGCAACTCTAGGGTTCTTTCACTGGTTCTTGTTAATACCAGTTGTATATTGCATAATATGAAGTTTCCTGGTAGTGGGGCTAAAAATGAGATTAAAGCACATTAAGGATTTACACTTACATTTATGGACACTATATCTTCAGAATCAGCATTCAGTTCCTTGTTTTTGATGCTTTTCAGTTTCAGCCTTCATATTCCTCCTTTGCTTCAGGGGAAAGTCAAATGCTTGTCCTCAGATACTCCACAAATGCTCAAGGTCTTTGACCGGTTCATGGAGAACACAGAGAACATCCTGTTGCCTATGCTATACAATATTAAACACCCGTGAACCTCAGTCCACCTCAGTTACCTTACAGCACCTCAGTACTGCAGGCTCTTTTCTGAATGTTGCATCTTAAAAGCTGAATAAGATTGACCATTTAATGTTTGATTCCTTTTTTGGTGGATTTGCTGACTGATTTATTTCACCATATATTCTTTAAAATTACTTCCAAATTTCACATCAGGTATAATGTCCTATGGTAAATTTAAATTCTATTTAATATGTACACAATGCCAAACTTGTTGCAAGTATACTATGTTCCTCATACATTTAAAGCTCTTTAAATAGTTAAAGTGGAAGGTGATATATTTGGTCACAACAACACGCAACATGACCGCTGCACCTTGAAACACAAAATGTAGTCTATAGAATCAATATGAACTCTCTCTGACCTGGCTTACATAACATTCTCAGTGTCATAATGTCTAAAGAGCAAAAGTAGAAAAGGATTTATAGTTAACAGTGATTCAAAAATATATTGTCTCAGTTATCAATGTGCTAGGCAAGTTCAGCCTATCATTCTAGAATGAGGTCTAACAAGTGTCTGCCCATGGTCATCTGTCATTACATCGTTCAAATGTTGATGTTTTTGATTTATCTGGTAGATGCACATGTTTCGGCTCAAACTTAATGAAATAGCAAGTATCAAAAAGTGCATAAATCTAACCATCATTTAATAACCTGGGAAGGTCTGACTAAAATCAAGAACATTTTAAAGTCTTCCTGACCAAAGTTTTAAAACTTAAAATTACACTAAATAATTTGTGTAATGTGCTAAATAAATATTTTTAGTTAGATTTTAGTTAATAAAATTGGCCCTTATAACTTGCTCTCACCGTTTTGCTCACCGAGGAAATGACAGAACATTTAAACTCTAAACTCAAGTGATCAAGTCCTGTGGATATAAATTGCATTGATATGTTTTCCTTAATGTTGACCCTTATTGTCTAAACAGTATTACTATAAACATTTGCTGTGCATAGTAATTAAGCCACCCTACCTCCAAAGCAAATGCATTAGTTACTGCAAGTGCTAAAGTCTTTCACCCTTACTTTAAAAACTAAAGAGACAGCATGAAAAACAGGAAAACAAACATCAGACTCTGTGTGTTCAAGGTTTTCCGGTGTTCCGCGTTGACAGACCATCTGCAAGAGAAAACTGCACATGGAGTCCATCTTTTTATCCATGATGGGTAGATTTACTTTTTGCTTGCATGTCAAAGAAGGAGAGAAGGGGAAAGAAAACAGCTGGTGATATTCACGTGGTCCAAAAAAAGGGAGCAGCTTATACCTGCTGTCGTTTGTGACTGGTTGATCAAGCCCTCTGTCTGCTGTTGTTTTTTAAAATATAGTGCAGGTTTTTGACTTCCCTCCTTCCCCGTTTTCTGTTCCGGAGGTAAAGAGACAGAAAAAAAAGATGTTAGATCTAGGGTTGTAATTTGGACCCCTAAGGAACTAGCTATATGTTCTAGTTTTCTTCCTGATAAGCACGATAGTGCTGCTACTAATTTTGCATTACAAATCCTTTATGACACTGTCAGTGTAGATGTGCTATTAGCATGGAGGCTAATGACAGTGCTGCAGAATTTATTTCGTGTTAGGCTGAGGGACACAGAAAGTAAACTGGTGTGAATAATGAACAGACCTTTTTTAGTCTCTGCTTCTTCCAGTTTCTTCTTTTCATTTTCAATTGCATCTAGTTTAGCTTGATAAACGTCAGCCAGCTCTTTCCAGTGGGCCCTGTTGTTGTTCAGGCCATCAAACATGGGGGTGATCTCCTTATGGAACCTTGAAAATTCCTGTATGGGAAAATGGCCCTCGATTATTGCAAGCACACATGTGGTCAGGCAGCTTGTCATACAGTGAAAACCTGATTACATGCTGTTTCAAGGCATGACGATATGTGATCACATATTAGAAAACACAAGCAGGTGGATGCCTGCCAGATTGGTGCGTTGTTGACTGAGGCTGATACAGCTCATCACAGTCTGACCACACAGCCAAAGAGCATCTTATGACCAGAAAAAGGTGGGTTTACCTTGTATACGAATGAGCACACAAAGTCAATGAAGCCACATTGCATCTTGGGTAGCTCATCCGCCTTGTTCCTGTCCATCATAGGCTGAGAAGAGATTTATCAGAAACATATCAGCTGCTGCGTTTGGCCCACAAAACGTTCTTTCAAAGACTGAAATGGAGATTTCAATAAACAGTACTGTACACAAAGAATAGATACGAATTAACAATATATTGTGATTGTCTGTCAGTGTGTTAAATTAATTTTAGACGTGTCTTAAAGGAAGCTCTGTATGTCTAGTTTTCATCCACTACCTCAGAGGTAAGGCTACAACCAAGGTAGGAGAGACATTACTAGCACTAGTATCCGAGACTAGTTTTCAGTGTTTGGTAAACCAAACGGCTTTAGTAGGTCACACTGACACATCGTGGCTTACTGATGTCAGCAATGTGACATGTTACTTGTACATTTAAAACCATTAAATTAACATGTGGACTGCATTTCCTTACAAACTTACAGAGCCTTTCCACTCGGAAATGCAGCTGTTTTTGGTTGAATCCTTAGCAGTGAGACATGTTTATAGCTTGGGTAATCAATACCTCATTAAATTAAATCAGGTATGCTGGTGATGGAATTAAACAAATCCTTGTAATGGATGCAGTACATTGTGTATAATGAAACAAACTGTGTTTTTATTCATCTAACCAAAAACTATTTCAAAATAAATGTTTTGCTCTGTTATGTTTGTTTGTATCTATTGTAATTATACTCTGTTTTTACTGGGAAAAGATACATAGTTTTAAACAATTTTCTTCACTTTCTAAGACATGTGCACAGCACTGTACTTTATAAAAGCTAAAAGAAAGGGGGATGAGGGGAGTAATTGGGTTCAGGCACTAACAATGGGCTGTTGGTCTAGCACGGTCCTCTCCAGGTCTCCCTGCTCCCAAAATTCAGCAGCTACCATCAGAGCAACCTTGGATTGAAAGAAAGAGAGACTGTTTAGAAAGCTGCTCCAAGATCAGGTCTTCAAAAAGAACACTGCTGCATAGCTAGACGGGTACATGCCTTGCTTTGAACCTCCCATGGCTTTGTGATGGCAGACAAGTCACAGCCAGTCATCATCATTGCCCTGTATTTTGCCAGAAAGAGGGGGAAAAACAAATTTGTACAACCTCATCTGCATCTGATTCATAAATCTGTGAAATATCAAAAAGAGCAGTGATTTAAACACAACTGATGTACTAGCTTTGCAAAGTATTTGCAAAAAGTATAGATGAATAAAGGCCATAATGAATAATGAGATAAAAGCCAAACATATTTAGGTAGTATGCTAATTAAATGGCACAGTTTTAATTCATAATAAATTTAATTACATGATAATTTCCTTCCTTATAGGGTTGTTAGACACATAGTTGATAGCTTCTTTTTCATCTGGCATTGGTTCTGTAGCATCGACAATCTTCTGGAACATTGTTCTTTTCCTGTAAGGCACAGAAACATTAAAACATTTGGATTGACTGGCTATTTAAACACCAAATTTACATAAATCTGTGGAACAGCACTTACTTGAAATACAGGGCCAAATCAGTGGCAATGATGCAGACATCATGCAAATGCTGTACTGTTTCAAACTGGCGTTTTTGTAGACTTTGGAATATGTTTAGGTTCTACAAAGGCCCAAAACAAATACAATGATGAGCTAAAGCAAGCCTTAGAATAAAAAATGAGAGAAAAAACAAATGAAATGCTCTGTGATGTATCAAACCTCTTCTCCCATGAGAGTTTTGCTATACTCAAGATGGTGTCTCTCCAAGATGGAGGACCCATGAAGCTTGGCCAAAGGTGCTGCGCTCCTACAGTGGAAATAGAGATGAACAAGTATATGACAAACAGGTGATGTTTGTGAATACTGAAAAGTAGTAAAGTAATAAAAACTGATTGCGTACTTTGTCTGGTAGAGATTGTTTGTACCCCTGTGGTCAATATCGTGACAAAAAGCAGCCGCAACCATTGCAAAGGCATCAAGGTCTGAGTAGTATTTTCTCAGCCTTCCAGTCTGTTTAGGGAGGGAGAAAAAGAATATTTCATGGGCCTGTGACATAGTCCATTTGATCGAAAATTACTATGGTTCAGGGAACAAATCAGCAAAGCCTGCATACGTGCTGGGTACAATGTCCAATGGTTGTTTGGGCCTACTATTGCAATTCTTGCCAGAGAGATCTATACACATTTTGAATTACGAACTTGCACCCAGAGAGAAGGCCACGTGTTTGAAGTGACCGAGGTCAGGCTTTGATCTCATCAAACACGTGATGGTGTACAAATGAGTGTAACAGGTCACTTTGATTTTCTGATTTTCACTGACTAACTGATATGCCTCTCTTTTTGGAGCCAGACAATTGTCCTAACTTCACTTGGCCTACTTTCACTGGATGCCCAAATGCAAACAACACCATCCTTAAAAAACAGTCAGCACTTTGCATTTTGACAAAATATAGCTGTTTTTTCTTAGTCATCTCTGGTTGCTGAAAGATACACTATATGAGTAATAGTATGTGGAAACCTGACCATCACACCTATAGGAGCTTACTGGACAGCCCGTTGTATTAACACTGGCATTATTATGGCGTTGCCTCCCTCTTTGCAGCTGTAAATAGGTATAACAGCCACAAGATATAATAATAATAATCTCCACAAGATTTTGGAGTGTTTCTATGGGATTTTTTTCCCCATTTAGTCAAACAAGAATGCATGAGGTCAGGCACTGAAGTTAGACAAGAAGGCCTGACTCACAATGTGGCAATTCACCTTAAAGGTGTTTTGTGGAGTTGAGGGCTCTGTGCAGGCCACTTGAGTTCCTCCACACCAAACCTGTCAAACCATATCTTCATGGATCTCAGTCTGTGAACAGTCATACTGGAACTGGAAAGGGCCTTGCCTAAACTGTTGCCTAAGTTGAATGAATATAATTATGTAAAATTTCTTTGTATTCTTAGGCATTGCATTACACTTCACTGAACCTAAGCGCCTAGCCCAAAGCCTGAAAAACAACCCCAGGCCACTGTCCCTCCTCCACCAAACCTTACTGTGGGCATTCCAGTTGGTAGTGTTGTCCTAGGATCTGTCAACCCCTGATTCGTCCATCAGACTGCAAGATTCATCACTACTAGCATGATTCATTACTCCAGACAACACAGAGATCTAGTGGAAATGCCAGTTCATGGCATTCCATGCAGTGATCTTAGACTTGTATGTAGCTGCTAGGCCATTCATGAGGCTCTCAATGCACAGTTGTCGCGCTGAAGTTACTTTCAGAGGCAGTTTGGAACTCTGTAGTGAGTCATGCAACAGAGGACAGGCAATTTTTGCACACTGCACACTTCACAACTTGCTGTGTGAGTTTGCGTGGTCTACTGCTTCATAGCTGAGCTGTTACAGCTCCTGGATGCTTCTATTTTACAATAATAGCACTTACACTTTAGCATCGCCAAAAATCCTTTGACAGTGATACACTTAAAGTCACTGAACTCTTCGGTGTAACCCATTCTACTGTTTGTCTTGACTGCATGTCAAGATGAGTATATATGTCGGTCCCAAACAGTATGTGGGATTTTAGAGCTGTATAGATTCTGGAACCAGTTAGATTCCAAAATAAAACTGCTGCAGATCCAGGTTTTGAAACAAGCCTGGTTTAACTCACCTGCAATAAACAGAACATGGTCTGGCCCACATTGAAGCCATGTCTCCAGTTATGGTAAGTAATGTCTCTGTAACCCTTCCTGACTGTGTACATCCATCTGGTCAGAACCTAAAGCGAGTTTTGGGAAAAGACCATAATTATACCATTTAGGAAAGATATTCCAACATTTCTTAATCAAATTCCCAGAACTGAACAGATCTACTGTCACATTTCACAAAACCAACTGATATGTTGGTACAAGCCTACTATATTAAACAGAAATCAAGGCCACGTTAAAACCAGCACGTCTGACCTCTGCTGGAACTTTGAACTTCTCCACCACACCAAGTTCAAAGAAGCAGCGGATACCACACTTGATAAGGTCGAACTCGGATAGAGGAAAGTCACTGAAATGGAATTCCAGCAGGTCGACATCCTTAGCTTCGGGTACATTTTTTCTCTGTGGAGATGTGCATTGCATAAAATACACAAAGCATAAAAACATTTTTAATTGACTGCAAACACTTGTTTTCATGACGATTAAGAAAGTAATTGACCACAATGTAGTTAGACTGAAAAATCCTCCGGAGCAGCGGTTCACTATATGTCATTCATATCATTCATTGATATTGTCTTTAATAATAATATATAAGATTTGTCTAATGTAACATTTTCTTCCACAAAAAAAAAAAAGCCTTACCAAAAGTTTGTACATCTCTTTCTGATCACAGTCCTCCGGTTCTTGGTCAAACTTCTCCTTAGTGTTCTGCAAGGCAAAGAACAAGCACCCATGTAGCATAGCTCCAGCAAAACTGACTTGCCCTCAGAATGGAAGTCTTCATTAAGCAATGGTCTCACCAGAATCTGCTGGACCTCTTCGCGGGTGGCTCTTGTTTGGTACATCACCATCTCCTGTGCAATCTCTCTCTTCCATTCTGTTTTGTTCAGTTTGTCATATGTATCACAGTTGAGCACAGACCATCCCAGGAACTGTGTGAGGGCCTGCAAAAGAATTGTTTGGAAGGTCAGTTTTAATCGGGTTGGATAAATATAATCAGATGGATTGGACCAAGAAAGCAGCAGCTGTGAAAAAAAGTAGTCTCACCTCAGTGATCTGCTCATCTTGTTCATCAAATGGCTTGCCATCTTTTCGGTTGAAGAATGTGGCAATGCCCACAATTTCCTCTTTTTTGTTGACAATGGGAAGGGACAAAACATTTTTGATGACAAAGCCTGTCTCATCCACAGCTTCTTTCTGAGTAGGGACAAAAGCACATGCTGTAATGATGTTTTAGAGCAGTGGTTGCCAACTCTGGTCCTGCAGTCCCCTTACTTGTGTATTCTAGTGGTTTTTTTTATGTGCTCTAACAAATTTGATCCAACTAATCAGTTAATTCACAAACTCTTCTTGAGATGAAATCATTTTATAATAGCTGGGAAAATACCAAAGTATGTAGGGCAGGAACTTCAGGATCACAATTAGGAACCACAGAATTAGAGACAAAAAAGAGGCAGTGAAAAAAATGAGCAGTATTACAACAATGGACAGGATGTAGTATAAGAAGAAGACTTCCTACAAGTTGCTACAACTTGTGTTCCTGAACCCCACCTGGAATGTGAAATACTCATCAGCAGCAACGTTCATCATGTTACAAATCTGAAAACAAAAAACACATAAAATTTACTTCTTTCTCAACACAGAAACTTTCTGTTCACACTATACGTCATCTGATGTTCTCATATTTATTTAGCCCTTTTAAAATGTCATAGAACTGCAGACTTTCAGTTAAGGACCAAACTATTGAAAGTTGTGTGTATGTGTGAGTATTATTATGGATGAAAAAGAGCTCACAAAGCCATTTTCAGCTACATAAGTTGGGAGGCCACTAACAAGGGCCCAGTGGTCTACAGGAGGTCCCCTGCCGACAGAAACAAATCCTAGCTTAATCCAATGTTTAGTACGTAACATACTGTAACTGAACACAATTAATGAAGTAGACTATAGAGTCTATACAGGGTACTTTAATTTTGCTTACGGTATGACTTTGATCTCTTCTTTGGCTTCTAAGAGATAATCAATGATTTTGTAGAAGTTTATTTCCTGTGAAGAATATACAAGGACATAGTAGTTACACAGAACTATTCAGAATTCATGACTTGGATGAATACAAAGACAGTAAAGAGACACTTACCCTGCCATCAGGTGTCTTGGGACCTTTGTATGGTTCCACATCACCCAGTTTAATCGGCCACTCATCGTAGAATTCCTAAATCAACAACATCACAAAGATGGGTGTTAGGAATCAGGCTGCAATGAGATTGTGCTGCATAGATCCATAATCTATGTGTGCTTGTTCTTCATGAATCACAAACCTTTTCTTTGGTCATGTCCAGTAGTCCCACAGAGTACCTTTCACATTGAAGGTAAATCCTCACAGTGTAGAGAGCTTTGTGGAACTGTCTCTCAATGTCTGTCAATTCCTCAAACACTTTGCTAGCAGACCAGAGAAGAACCTATGGTATCAGAAGAAGGAAGAAGTGCTTGTGTGGTCACTTTTGCTTGAACTTAATTTTCAGGGTAGATGAAACATTGGTTTCACCACAAAACAGATGGTTTATGTGTTTAGTGGAGTTACCTGACTTCTCCTGGATTCCACATTCCACATATAATTGGTGTAATGCTGAAGGGCAATGACTGAGGCAAAATTTAGGTACTTGTTGAAGAGCTTGGAAGAGAACAATATTCATGTTAGTAATACACTGCTTCTAAGTGCAATAACATATTGCTACCATGTCCATTAATTAGGGAGCTAGAACTTTAATCATACACAATGTTTTGTTGTTGTTGCAATTGGGAACTGAGGGCTATAGTCCAAGCCAGTTTTTCCCTGCTACCAGCCTGCCAATTAAATGATGAGTGGAATCAGGTGAGTTTGAGCAGAAGAATAATTTAAACGTGCAGGAATCCAGCCCTCCAGGACCTGAGCTGCCCCCCCCCCCCCCTAATTTAAGGGCTAGA
Organism: Brycinus macrolepidotus; assembly: GCA_037974445.1. Lineage (NCBI taxonomy): Eukaryota > Metazoa > Chordata > Actinopteri > Characiformes > Alestidae > Brycinus > Brycinus macrolepidotus. The sequence goes on along the minus strand of JBBPCZ010000115.1, from coordinate 26,341,974 downwards.
GGAATCAAGGATGCTTTGCTGCAGCATCCATAGAAATATTAGGTACCAGATATGTGGCTCAAAGTTACAACATTTACTGCAATGACTAAAGTGGTACTGGTCATTGCTACTGGTAAAAATGCTACTGGTACTTGGACAGAGGTGTTCTGATGAATTAGAAGCACTTAATGGGGTTTCAGTAAAGTTAAATAACTACCACTCCGTTGTTTTGGTTGGGGCCAGAGGGTCTTACGCCAGAAACACCAAGGTGCTACTTTGGAACACGGTTTAGTGAGTTCAGGTTTAGTGAGTTCACCCTGTTTGAACTTACTTCCTCATCTGCTTTGGTGAATTCTGTGCCACCAACTTTGTTTAATGCCATGATAACTCCAAGTGGATCCTTTCCACTCACAATGGGGGCAGCCAGCATGTTTTTGGTGGTGTAACCTGTTTGCTTGTCCACAAAGTCACTGAACTTGGAATTCTTTGAGAAAAAAACAAGAATAACTTCAAATGAGGATTAATTTAACATGAATTAATTTAACATTAATTAATTATACGTTTATATGCTTATAGCTATTAAAGAAGTTAACAAATATGCCTATATTTAACTAATTTATGAATGGACCAATGATACATACATATATTCATAGGATAGAGATTTCCACACTATTAACTGGTCAAACATTGACTGTAAGGAGAACTGCATTAAAGCAAATGCCTCCATATTTACTACACAGACTCAAACAGCAGATCAATAGAACTAAGTTAATAAATTAAAAATATTGATTGAAATCTGTCCTGGATCATTTTTCATGGAAAAGAGAATGGAAATGGACATGTAGTTTTTGGCTCAATCACATTTTGTTTGTTGTAGCTCCGACAGTTCTTATTCAGATTGACTTACCAATTAACTGTCAGAACAGTTTTACCTTGCTTCTTTCACTTTCATTGTGTAACAGGCATAAAAGAGGCATAATCAATTCTGTAGTGATTCCCCTAAAATGGTGAAATAGTGGGAATAGTGATTCCCCTAAAATGGAATGCATTTTAGTTCATTCTGTGATTGTGAACAAATCTCTATATTACTACCTTACAAGAAAATTGTTAAATTCTGGTTTTAGTTCCTAATGCATGATAAATAAATGAATGTAATGTTTATCCAGCTACTCTTTTTGGTTTCCCCATTGCAATTATAACTTTGTTAATAAACATTAATACATGGGTTAACACTAACTAAAACAAGAACAAATGGACTGATTGCTCATTGTGGTGGCCTGTACTCACCTGCTTCACATCAGGAATGTTTACAGCTTTTTTGCTGGTGGCTATTTGCCCAACTATACCAATATCAGTGGGGAAGACAATCTCAGCTGATGGGTTTACCAGGTTGCTCTCGAATTTGGAGGTAGGGGTAACATCAAAAAGACACGTGGACAGCTCAGGAATTCCATTTCTAGCTCGGACTGTAAAGTAGCTGCAGCGATCCGCATTGACCAACATGCATATCCGTTGCAGGACCTTGTGCATGCTCTTCTCCATGACCGCCTCGGTCTGCAGCTCCTTGATCAAGTCAAAGATAATGGTGGCCTCCTGGATCTGAGACACATCTTTGTATGACGATGGGTCTTTGATGTCAAGGTTTTCAGTAAAAGCAGCTGTGATGGCCTCCGCCCGTAACTTCTTGTCAAAATACTCTTTGGCAAACTGGGGGTTGTTTTCCAAGTATTTTTCCACACTGTCCTTGTCACCCATTTTGTATCAAAGATGTGTACTGTTCTTAGGGTATCAGCGGTTGCTTCTCTCAGAAATGCATCACCCACAGAAAGACAGAGAGAAAGCACTTCAGTGGGATGCTCCCTCACCCAGCTGCATTCTCCACTGCAGTGCCGTATCAGCCACTAAAGAAAAGCTTCCTGGTCTCCTCTGGCAGGCTGGCAGACTATACAGTGGCTTACAGGGCTGAAGGGATCAAAGTGGCCGCTAATTAAAGTGACGTCATGACATTAAACCCCCTGCACCACAACCCCCCCCAAAGCTTTCTTAACCTGCAAATCCCCTGTTGCTGATTATTTTATATTGGACAATCCAATCAGAGGCAAGGTCTCCTGCTTTTTGGTGTGGAACAGTGGCCCAAAGTGTTACAGAATGTAACATTTGACACATCCAGCCTTTCTCTGCAAAATGTGCAGCCTGCATTAATGGGCCTCTTTATGCACTGCAGTAGTACAAACTTTACTGGTTCAAGAGATACGAGCCATCCTCAGTAACAGAGGATAGAGCAATTCTAACAACACATGACTAAAATCTAACCATACATGTAGATCAGTAGACATACATTTAGACAACAACCTCCAGTTTAGAGAATGCTAGAGGAGCAGAGGTTGGGGTAAGGTTACTAGATACAGAATGGATTTTTTCAAAAGGTTTCGAATTAACAGTAGTATCACTGCTTAACATACAATAGCAGCTATGGTTCACTGCTGCCCTCAGAAAAACAACAAAAAAAAAAAAAACATGACAAGAAATTCACTGTCTTGTTCTGGCTTGAAGCCCAAAATGAGAAGGCAAATTCTCAGAAGAGTGCTATACTTATCTTTCTTTACACTGTCTGCTAGTGGGTGGAACCAAGGATCTATTTTCAACAATGGGATTAGTCTGCTGAATGTAAAGAAGTCAGTGAGTTTTTTTGGTCTTGATGAGAAGAAGAGCCTAAACCAAAGTCAGACAGCAGAAAGCTTTGCATCTTTTATATTTGGCGCAACAAATCCAGGATTAAGTAAAAGTGATTACTAGGATGTCCTCCCTTGAAGAGGGTTTTGGCACAGTTGACTGGTCACACGTTGACGTTTACAGGGCGGAGCCACAAAACACCTCTGCACACAAGCAGTCTGATCAATGCATCAAAATGCAGAGGTTTAAAGAGATCTGTCTATTATACAAGGACCATGGTGGCTTTAAATGACTCAGATGATTCAGGTGTTTACTTTTTTGTTAAATTTCATTTATTAATGTGGAAATGATATATAAGTAAATTCACTGAATTACAAGAAGAAATGGTAAAAGGTCAGTACTCTGTGATCAGCTGGGAAACTAATGTGTCTATAATTATAATTAATTAATCATTATTCCACTCTCAAATATGCACAATTATCAACACACTATGTGTCACAGTGTTAAAGGTACAACAAAATGGACACATAACCTGCATTTGAATATGTAGTGTTTCAGCCCCAGAGGAACAATTGACAGAATATGTCACAGTAATGGTAACAAATCAGTGGCACTAAAGGGAAACAACAAGAAAGAGCTCACTGGGTTTCACTCACTTTTTTTCTTCTTGTCAACGAATAACTTTCGTGTCAAACTCCAGTGACCAAAAGGAACAAGGGCAGGAAGAGCTTGACAGATGAGAAAATGAGCTTGAATATGAGAGATATAGTCCGCTCTGGGAAACACTGAAAAAGATGAAGCAGTATGCAATAACAAAGGGGAAGAACATTACATATCTGTTATGACAAATTATATCTAAAGCAGAAATATATTTAATATAAGTTTCATAATCAGAGGCAAGTTTTGCAGACTTTCTATTTAATTATAAAAAAGCTTACAAAGCATTAACACATAACTAGACAGTGTAGCGTGCTTGGTGGAGAGTGCCAACTGGTCAGTTTTGCCATGTCAGCAAGCTGGTTGGCATCATGTTGGTGAATACAGAAAGAGGGCCATTTGAAAGATCAAAGCCAGTTGTGTGCTCTTCGACTCCCAACCATAGATGGCTGTGGCATCGCCGGGTAACAAACTCTCAGTCTCCAATGCTTAGACAGCTGTGCCACTCAGGAGCCCACACCAAAACTTCTAACACATCAAAATTTGAACGCAGCAATATGATCAAACAAGTAAATTTGAAAAACCAATTCTAGATCATGAATAGCACAAAAAACAAGAAACCTCTTTTGACGGGTGCAAACCTGGATAGGATTGAGGGGGCAGGGCAAGCCAACATTTTTTCAGCCTTCTCCTGTCAAGAAAGACGTTCTGAGGCAAACATCTTCTGTCAAACTGGCAAAGCCCTATGTGGCCTGGTTTTATTTCTTGTTAATAATTCATTATAAATTACAGTAGATATATGGACGTGTTATATGGATACATTAAGTGTTAGGTATTTGTTCTTGCAATTAAGAACATAAAAAGAGAGAATATGTCAGTTCTTGTTACAAACAATTAATTGTAGTCTATTTTTCTGAAGCACGGACAAAGAGCACATGGACCATGCATGTAAACATCTCCTGTAAAAGTGCTCTTTTCTAACTCAGATTGCAAAAGAAGCAAATGCAATTTGTCCTGAAGAGAGGAAGCTGTTTCTTATTATCATAACTGGAAGAAGAAAAATCAAACTTTTCTGAACTTTACTTACAGATAACATATAGCAGACAAGGATACTGGACCCCAGTTACATGTTTCACTCCAGTGAATCTCAAGAGTTATACCCCCAAGTATTCGTTATTCTAAGAGAAACATCTCAAGGCAGCACAAATCAGTGGTTGTCAGTATACTATCTTCTGCAATTAAAAAGAAACACATGGTTTTTCTTTTCAAAACACCACACGTTTTGGAGAATAGACCCCTGCATCAGCACTCCTGTGAACGGGACTCAAATTCACCCAATCTTAGATTGTAGGGGTGTTTGTATACTTGCACATTTTAAAGAGTTTGAGCTTGGGGTCTACTGTTCTTTCTCTGTTTTTCAATTTTCTAGTTTTTAAAAAAATGGTATGATACATTGGTTGGAGTCAAAATCTTGATACATTCACCATGTTTAAACTTGAACAAGGTAAAAAAAAAAGCAACTATAGCACATGCGTAGGCATGTGTTAGCACAAATAACTGGGCCATATACAGCATGTGTGGTGTTCCAGATGTTTCTGAACCACTTTTTTTCGTAACCCAGTTACGCAAGAACATTCTGTGGAGGCCCTGGGGGTCACGTTCAGTTTGTTGGACACATGTGACTCCTGCCATTTTGCAAAAAAAGTACAGTCCAATGAATAAACACTTAGGGGAGGTAGTTTGGAGGGTGGGATTGTGAAACTGCTTGCAGTTGGACAGAGACCCTATATAAGAGCCTTCTGTAACAAAGAAGCCACAGTGCTGCACTGATACTCATCCTTTACAGTCTAAAAAGGTAAGGGCTATAAGAAAGGGTTTTGTTATTTTAAGGAAACATCTGAGACATCTGGAAACCATCTACCAAGCTGGTTAAAAAACAAAGGTTCTCAAAGGTTTCTCAAAGGTTTCTAACTGCTGGTCCTTTTTTTGTAGATACAGCAGACGCCAGCATGCTGAGGTTCTTTGTGGTTATTTGCATCCTGGCAACAGGCTGGGCTCAAGACTGTGTGGTTAGCAACATCCCAGTGAAAGAGAACTTTGACAAATACAGGGTAAGCAATGTTCTTTAATTCAATACGATATGCATGGTGTTTTAAAAGTGATTCATATGAGTAATTTTGTCTTGCTATATTCAAAACTCACCCTTCATTTTGCAGTTCCAAGGAACATGGTATGCCGTAGCCAAGAAAGACCCAGTAGGACTTTTCCTTCTGGATAACATTATTGCCAACTACAAAGTAGAAGATGATGGAAGAATGACAGCCACTGCTGTTGGCAGAGTTATCATTCTTAAGTAAGTTCAAGACAGTTTTCAAGATTTTGTACGGTACTAGATGTTGGACTTTTTCATGAAAGCTAAATTATTCTCTCCTAATTATTTCACCCTGTAGCAACTGGGAGACATGTGCCAACATGTTTGGCTCATTAGAGGACACCACAGACCCTGCCAAGTTCAAGCTAAGATACTGGGGTGCAGCTGCATACCTCCAGACTGGATGTAAGTTAAACTAGAACTATTTACATTTGAGGGGGGACACATAGTAAAACAACACCTAAGGGGTATTTCACATTAAGACATTAAGGCATGTTTTGTAGGATTTTCTCTACAAGTCTCCTTTCTACCCATAGTTTAATGACTGCTCTTATTTGTGCCATTCCTGTCAGATGACGACCACTGGATCGTTGATACCGACTACGAAAACTATGCCATCCACTTCTCCTGCAGAGAGTTAGACACTGATGGCACATGCATGGATGGCTACTCCTTTGTTTTCTCCCGTCATCCTGATGGCCTGAGGCCCGAGGACCAGCAGATTGTGACTCAGAAAAAGCAGGAAATATGCTTCCTGGGCAAATACAGAAGAGTCGCACACAATGGTACCGATTTTCTTCTGCTTTTTTTTCCAGCCACTAGCTATGCAGCTTAGCCAGCAGAATTAATGAAAATGATTTTATTCCATAAATAATACTAGTAAGATGACAAACCATTGATGAAATGATGTCAATCTAATAACATTAACATACTGGATAACAACATGTTTGTTTTGTTTCTTGCAGGTTTCTGTGCCTGAAATGACCCTGCTCAAGGATAAACAAGAATGTAAACTTTCATATTTTCTACTACTATAAATGTTAAAAAAAAAAAAAAAAAAATGTAATCCAGGACCAGTTCTAAGGGTAACAGTAAATGGTTTGTATGTAACTGTAAAACAGCTTGAAAACGATTGCATGATGATTGTATTGTGTAGCCTGAACTACTTTTTAAAATAAACTAATATAAAACAAATAAATTGTTTTTTGTGAACGTGATTGGGACTGGTTGCTAATGTAATCAAGAGAGAGTACCATGTGGCCGGCACTTATGGCTATGAAAGTGAAATAGAAACTGAGCTCAGGAGTGAGCTAAGAGACCTGGTGCCTCTACCAGATGGAGCAGATGGTCAGACCACGCCACCTATTCACACAGCCTGTTCACTGGCAGCTTAGCTGTTTTTCCTTCATCTCTCCACCGAATTCATTGTGCAGGTGTGAACACGACATGCTGATGGAAATCAAAAAACACAGCACAAAAAACAGAATTTATTGATCCATAAATATAAAAAAAACATATATGGTGGCTCTTTCAAATTTTGCGCTGGGCCTTTTTCCTTTTCAAGTAAGAAAAAATATGTATATATACCTGTATTTTTTGTTTTTGTTTTGTTTTCCCTTAATACTCATTTGAGTTTCCTTTTTAATTAAAGCACATAATAAAGATCTAATAAAGTTTTCACCACTGATGAGGGCTTACAAGGGAATAAATTGTTCGGATTTTGGTACTGTTCTGTGTTATCACAAATATTTGTTATAGTTTGTAAATCACAATAAACTGGCTTAGTCTATAATGTTATGCTTTTGCAAACTAAAAAAAACCCCAAAACAAAATAAACTACAGTTAATAAAAACACACTAAATGCAGCTCAGTAAATGTCTCTGCTTTCCTTTTTTTAATTGCTTACTTGACAGTTAGTTGAGGCCTGTGTTCTCTGCATACAGACTACCTTAGCCTGCTTCTCCCTCGACTACTGTCACACTAATCCCCCTGCTTAAATGGGTGTAATGCCAGGATTTACACATGCAATCTAATTCAAGCAAAGTCAGGACAGACTCCTGAAAGTGAGTCTAATCTGGTCAACCGACATTTCAGAGGCACCATCAGGATACAAGGGGAAAAACAAGACACTGATACAAGAAGAACCGTTTCCCCTTCCTAGAAACTAGACTGCAGCGTGTTTCTTTTACTACACGGGGTGTAAACTCTGACCTCACAATTACTCAGTAAGATTCTGATGCTGCATGAAAAGATTAAAACCTCAGATTTCACCACGATTCAACTGAATCCGAAGTTTCTAAATTTACTGACAGCACAAAGGTTGGTGAACCTTTTACACAGTAGTTGAATATACACAAAAATAATAAACCATGTTTATGTTTAAAAATAACCTGATCATTTCATTTCATTTCATTTCAAGCAAAAAGTCAGTGCATGCTTTATTTAATATTGTTATAATTGTCATTCATATGCAGTTAAATCCCCACTTTCAGATCAATAGTTGCATTTCCACACTATTCATTTTATACTACAAGAGACTACTTCACAAACCATGATTTCTGGGTGTAGCCAGATAACTTAAAGTCAAACCAAAGTCAAGTCTGTCCAATATGAAAAAGAGCTGAAGGATATTGCTATGGGATATTACTCAAGCTTTGGCTTATGATACACGGTTAACTGAGAAATCCTACTTTGAAATACCCCAGGTAACAGGGAAATTCAGATTTTACAGTACCAATATAACAACAAACTTTAAATTTCTCCTAACACACCAAATATCCATCACCACTACCTTTGTCTTGCTGATGTAAAGTCTGCACAACCAGACAAAGAAACAAAGTCCTTCACTAGCCACAGCAAGAGGAAAGACAATGATTCACAAAACTAGCACCAATCAGTCCACCTTGCAGAGCCTCCTCAGTCTCTTTTGACTTCACAGCCTTGGTGGTAACAGGCAGTCAGTGAAATACGAGGCTACAGGAGTGGAAAAGAACCAGGTTGAGGTTTGATGGAGGCAAAACAGTAAATGTATTTGCCTCTTTAGCACTGGCATAAAACAAGCTCATCATCCTTGTTGTAACATTCATCATACTGGGGGAAAATGGTGTGGAAGAGATTAAAATGAACACACTGGGATTGTTTGTTCCTTGTTTACAAAGCTTGTTTACAGAGCAGATATTTTTGCTCTGTTTTTTGTTTACAAAGCAGCTATTTTTGCTCTGTAGAGTGGGGAAGCTGGTGGCCTGGTGGTTAGGGAGTTGCCCCTGTGATCAGAAGGTTGTAGGCTCAAATCCTAGGTCTGCCAATGGCACCACTGAGGCATGCTTGAGCAAGGTACCGTCCCCACTCACTGCTCCCTGGGTGCTGTGTTGGTGGCTGCCCACTGTTTCAGTTAATGAGTGGGTTAAATACAGAGAAAGTTGTGGCGTGCCATGTTCACACGTAACTATAAGGGGTCACTTTACAGAGTCTGTAGGGTAGAACATACGTTGGTGCTTGAATGTTTGCAAACACTTTACATATTTCTATATTTCTGCTCAAATCTGGCCTAAAAGCTTTTCATACAATAACTAGAAATAGAAAACCCAATTAAACAAATGAGACAAAATTAATTGGCCATTTATTTATTGAGGAAAATGTTCCAATAGTACATATCCATGAGTCCCAAAAATGTGAACCTCTAGGATTAGCAGTTAATTGAAAGGTAAAATTAGAGGTGTTTTCAATCACTGTGATGACAAACAGGTGCGTTGCTCCATTTTACGTAAAGTCTTCACAGCACACGTTAGTCGAAGTATATCATGGCATGAATGCAGGCGATTCCTGTGGACCTCAGAAAAAGTTAAACGGGCTAGACATGATTTCAAAATCATCTCTAGAGTGTTTGGACTCCACCACCAATCCCCAGTCAGAGAGATGGTGTACAAATATAGGAACTTCAAGACCACTGTTTCCCTTCCCAGGAATGGGCAACCAACAAAAGTCACTTCAGGAGCAGGCCATGTAATAGTCCCAAGGTCACAAAGAATCCCAGGGCAACTTCTAAGCAACTGAAAGAAGTAGCCCCTGAAGATTGGCTCATGTTAACGTTCATCAGTCCACCAACTTTTGCTTTAAATGAGAAACATTTTGTCTGGAGAAAGGAAAACACTGCATTCCAGCATAAGAACCTTATCTCATTTGTGAAACAGGCTGATCAATATTTGGGCCACTTTTGCACTGCTTTATATAGGTCAGGACAGCACACCATCATTCATGAAACAACAAATTCTAAATTTTTCAAGCAAATTTGAAAAGAAAATGTCAGGTCATCTGTACGTGAACGGAGTCTCAAAAGAAAGTGGCTCAAGCAGCAAGACGATGACCCTAAGCACATGCTTTTCAACTAAAAATGACCATTGGAAAGTCAAAAGTCCTTACATTAACCCAACAGAAATGCTGTGGACTACCCTGAAGTGCACAGTTCATATTAAGAAATCCATCAAAATCCTTGTGTTGAAGCCGTTTTGAATGGAGGAATGTGCTAAAATTCCTACAAACCATTGTGATCAACAGTTTCCAGAAACATTTAACTACAGGTTATCACAGTACAAGGGGTGCACAGATCTGCTACTCAGATACTGAAAGCAAAGGTTCCCATTCTTTTGCCACTCACAGGTAGGGAACACTGGATCATTTTCCTCATAAATGGCCAAGTATATTATTCTGTCACATTTGTATTCTACTTATCTACTTTCAGGACTTGTGAAAATGCCATTGGTCATATCTGTGCAAAAATATAGAAAATTATTTAGGTGTCACAAACTTCATAAATAACTATAAATTAAGCAACACAGTAAATAACTATAAACAAATAACCAACAATGGGATGTAAATACTGACAGCATGTAAAATTACCCCAGCTATCCATCATGTCTCTGTGCCTCATGTGCTATTTGTAGACTCTGTAGCTTTCATTCAGTTCTGAGAGATTTACTGTTTACTGCCAAAAACCTTATGTTATATCCATTATGATAACAGACAGGTGAAGTCTATCATTCCTCTTTTTGTTCTGAAGTTGTTTTCTTTCTACAGCATTGCTGTGCATGTTCCCCATAAAACCTAGTCCACTTTCGGCAAATAATAATACAGCAGGCGACAGGAAAAGCAGTGTATTTGCTCTGGTTGACAATTTTCAGTGATAAAAACAATCACAATACACATGCAAAGAAAGTATACAAAAATCCACAGAAACAAAGAGCTGGTGTGGCAGTTAGCATTTAAATAAGCTTATCCCACAATGAAACATGATGTTTTAATTTTATTTTCTTCAGAAAAGGTGTGCATATTAATAAAAAGTACACCATTGCACCCAATGAAAAACTGCATAAAAAGTTATCAAATTAAAGTCTTGATTAAATTTGCTCAGTACTGACTAATCTAATTCAAAATAAATTAAAAATGAAATACTGGTATATAAAATGTATCCATATAAAAATAAATGAAAATTTGGAAGAAAAACAGTCACAATATTAAACCCTTGCTTTCCTTTTCTTGCAGCTTTAGTTAAAGCAATAGTCTAGGTGCATGAGGAGTTCTCTATGCTGGCTGGTGGGGTATGAGGCCCTGCAGTTAGGGCACTCTAGGAAACTTTCATCCAGTGCATTGTGCTTTGTTGGAGATGGGGCGGTCAGGATGTGGTCCTGAATGTCCAGCCTGTTGAGGCTCGGCTCAGTGAAACAAGCTTCTCTCTGATGTTTCTGAAAAAAGGAAGCAGATATTTTACTTGGTTAAAGTGAAGGTTCTACCAAAAATCTAATTTACCAGGTTTCCCCATAGTGATGTACCAACACTGCATCAGTAACGGAAATATATAATACCAATATCCAGAATCACGACCTGACACGCATGCTGCCGAGTACCACATTTAAAAAAAATTTAAAAAATAAAAAACTACTGAAAGATTATGTGGACTCTTACAGCAAAAATAGATATCTATAGCTTTAATGGGAAACATGTTCAGTGTAAACTGAACATTGCATTCAAAAACAAGAACCTTGTCCCAGCTGTGAAACAGTAGTGGCAGGATCACAGTCTGGGGCTGTTTTGCTACCACTGAACCAGGACTGCTTCTCCACATTTGATGATGCCTCAAAAGAATATAGGTCTTGCAGTAAAACAATGACGCTGAGCACACCAGTCAGTGTCATCAAAAAATAACTGAAGCACAAAAAATGTTGCATTTTGGAACAAAAAATAAATAAAAAGGCAAAGTCCAGATCTTAATCCAACAGAAATGTGGCAGGACCTGAAGAGTGGAATGTTCATGTGAGAAAGGTCATCATTCAAGTCACTGAAGGGTAACAGTAGTTAAGCAGAGACTCGCATCTATTTGACAGCAAAGGCAATTAGCTATAAATTTGTTTGCATTACTTGTTTTATTCCATTTTATGATGACTTTGATGAAAGTCAGAATTTTAGGTCAGATTTATAAAACAAGAGGGTTCACAAACTTTCAAGCACCACTGCAAATAAAATGTTGAACATAATTTATCAAACAAATCATCAAATTTTAAAAATAATCAAACATCATTGCACAGGATGACACAGCAGATTTGCATTTAACGTTGCACAACAGCGAAGATGTTATTAGAATGATCTATTATCGGCCCAAAGTTTATTAAAATTGGAGTATTTGGTGCAGACTTACTACTGACGCCAAGCATGTGATTTGGTCTCTGGCCTTACGAAGCTCCTTTAGAACTTTGTGGAGCTGGTGCTGTAGATTTTCCCGGTTTAGCTTCTCATTCTCAAAGTCTTTGGCTGACATCTGGATCTGTTAAATGAAGATCAAAATGCTTTACATATTCCCCTCAGACTTCTCTTTTGTATAATGACATCATTCTGTCAATAAAATGTATGACCCCAAAACAGAAAAAAGTTGGAACTGAAAAAAAAAAAGAAGCTAGTCTTAAATTTACTTTGACATATTTCATTGCAGACAGTATGAACAAGATATTTCAAGTTTGTTTTTAATTTGTTAATATACATCCATTCCTGCATTTCAGTCCTGCAAAACATTCTAAAAAAAGGTTGGGAGAGGGCAATTGGGGCTAGTAATGAGGTGAAAAATCAAATAATGATGTGATTTCATACAGGTGATAAACAGGTGATTACAATCATGATTTGGTACAAAAGCAGTATCCACAAAAGGGTGAGTCTTTGAGGACCGAAGATGGAAAAAGGATCTCCAGTTGGCCAACAAATGCGTAAGAAAATTAATAAAATGTTTAAAAAAAATATTCCATCTGAAAACGACCAACCAGATGGTTATCAGCAACAAATCAGGGTCTGTCATGGTCCATCAACGATAGCAGTATTAATACAGAAAATGTACCCTGCAGAAATTTTTGAGCACACCTGCTAACTTTCAGACATCTTTTCCTGGGACTCCCATGAAATTTTCAATGAGCCAATGCAAAACCACATTCTGCACACAAAGGCATGGCTGTGGAAGAAGAGGGTACAGGTACTGGACTGGCCTGCTTGCTTGCAGTGCTCACCTGTCCCCAATAGAGAATGTGTGGAGAATTTTGAAACGAAAAATGTAATGACGATCCCGTACTGTTACACATATTAAGACATGTTTGCATGAAGAATGGGACAAGATAAGACCTGAAACACTTAGTCGCTTGGTATGTCTTAAGTGTTGTGAGAAGGAATAGCAACACTACAAAGCGGTAAATGCTTTATCATCCCAACTTTTATGCAATGTGTTGCAGGCCTTAAACAAAGAAATGGATATAAATTAACAAGAATGAAGTTAACCAGACAAAACATCTCTAGTTCAAACAGTTTAAAATGAAATAAATCAAATTTAATAATAGCTGCATGTTTTTAAATTTGCATTTTCCATCCTGTCCCAACTTTTTCCTGATTTGAGGTTGTAAAATTTTGTACCTGTTGCTCCAAAACAGCAATCCTTTTTTGCTCCTCATTTTGTTTGAGTAGTGATTTCTGAAGCAGGTTCACCTTAAAATGAAGCAAAATGTTACCCATATGCTATTCTATGCAATATCCCATAAAAAAAAAAAAAAATCAGATGGTTGCCACTGGTGATTAGCAACACAGCAATAAAGCAATAAAGTATTAACAATAAAGTAACGTATAAAGTATATCCTTGTTCCTTAATCCTCTGCCTGGCAAACCTCAGCACTGTGGTTTCAGTATTACATGCCCCAACACCTGAACCAGCTAACGAGGGGCTCTATAATCAAACGAAACCTAAAAATGTGCAGTACTGGGCGCTGTCAGGAGCAAGATTAAGAAACACTGAAGTAGATGACAGTAAAAAGCAATCTCAGAAAGAATTACCTATTTGGTTTCAAACGCATATGACTTGTGATCTTAGTGTTAGAGTGTGTCTAAATTATTTATCATTAATCAATCAGTTTATTAAAACTGAAAAGAAAAACTTAAGTCATTAGTTTTATTTAAGCAATGATACAAGTAATTCTCCTTTTGCACAATGAATGCTAAAACTAACCTACCCTTCTAAACCATGTTCGCAAAAAACCTAAGAGACCTATCAAGGACACAGAAATATGTTCTGCTTCGTTCTTGAAATTGCTGTAAAAGGTGCAAAAGCAACAAGTAACACATTTTACATTTTTCCTGTAAAGAAATAAATTAAACTAAGCCACATTAGACATGCACACTTCTGAAGAACACGACAGCAAAACAGCTCAGAGCATGTGCATGAGGATAGGGTCTTTTACTTATCCACACAAAAATAAAATTAAACAAAATGTAAGCAACACAGCCATGACAACAGAACACTTTTAATCACACCATGCTAGGCTTGTGCCACAGATACAGTGCATTCCAATGGGAACCGGTCCAGATGGGAACCGATCCAGATGGGAACCGACGGAACGTACAACTCTAGTTCTAATTAACTTATTTGAAAGACAGTTTGTTGTATTAACAATTGATCACGATACTCAAAAGAGCATAATTTGCCTAATTGGTCATCCATTTATCTTAACGTATTGGCTGATCTACAGTTGCAATCAGAAATATTAACCGCCCAAAGACTGTAAGGATTTACCAGTGAAAAATTTCAATGAGCTAGATTTTGCTTTGGATGACCCATCCGTTGAGTTCAAGAAAATCAACTAGGAAAACGTATGACATAGTATTTGTGAGTAACAGGATGTAATATTGCTGTTTTTAAAACCTTCTGCTAGTTTTTATTGCCTAATGTGGAGCTAAACATAATTAGGCTTTACTGGCTTCAACTGTGATGCACATATAAACCCCCACCCATGAAGGTGTTAAAGGGGAGCTGCAATCATGGGTAAGAGCAGGGACCTTTCACAAAAGCTGAGAGAGGAAATTATTCCATTGCACCTGAAGGGCATTGGGTATAAGGAAAAAAATAAAATAACATTCCTAGAGGCACCATTGGAAGCATATAATGAAGTCTAAAGCTTACAGCAAACCTGCAAACCTGCCTGGCTGAAAGAGAAAGACCAAAATCATCAAGGGGCCTTAACTTAGGCTGGGACAAGTGGCAACTATAAGACAAGAACCAAGAACTAAATAAACAAGGACTTTATGGCCACAAGACGCACTACACTCTTTACCACAAAGATCAAAGGTCAACTACAATATGCCAGGAGAAATTTGGACAGGCCTGCAGAGTTTTGGGAAACAGCTTTGTGGACTGATGAAACTAAATTGGAACTGTTTGGACACATGGTATGTCTGGTGTGAGAAAGGCTAGGCTTACGACCAAAAGAATCCCATCCCCACAGTTGAGCATGGAGATGGTTCATTGATGTGGGGATGTTTTCTGCTGCAGGAAGTAGCAATCTTGACTGTGCAACTAGCATCATATAACAGGCCATTTTAAAGAGGAACGTGATGCCTTCTGTTACTAATGGAAACAGCATAACTCCAGTGCCAAAGGTTCTAGTACTCCACAGTGGAAAAAACAGCTCAAGATGCACATGCATGACAGTCAGGTGCCAGGTAACAGTTGTGTTTTTGTTTTTTGGATGATGTTAAAGCAAAATATTTCCATGTTTTTGATGTTTTGGGTAATGCATGACTCTGCAAGGGCCCATATCCTACATTTTTTTTTATTTTTTCCTCCTAAGGTCCACATATAGTATTTGTGTAGTTTTGTGTACCAAAAACAGTAAGAAGACTTTCTGTTCCTTAATTTGGAAGACTTTCCTATCCTGGATTCTTTGAAAGGCTGCAGCAAAACTTCCCCTATTAGCAAGGGATAGCACAACAATTCTGATTTTCATATGTTCTACTTACAGTAGAAACCTCAAATCCAGAGGCATTCTTAACATACCTGCAGCAGCAGCTCAGCCGTTTTCTTCCTCTCCTCCTCCAGTCTAACGTCGGCCACCTCCAGTTCATTTTGCAGTCTGGCCATTCGCTCAGTTGCCAGCTTCCTCTCCTCAGCCAGCGCCTTCCGGCTACTCCTCCGCTCCTCCTGCAGGTCCTCCTGCGCTTTTGCTGCCTCCTGCTTCTTGCCTTCACAGCAGATCTTCAGGTCCTCCAGCTGAGCCTGTAGCCGGCAGGCCTGCTCCCGTTGGTTCTCCAGCTCCTGCTGCAGCACCTGCTCCTGCTCAACAGGAGGCAACAGCTGGTCTGGGCCACAGTGGAGAGAAATGCATCAATTACAATTATTTGAGCTATCCAAATCTCTGTACAGAGGACTCCAAGCTCCTGGACTTTGGACTTATGTTCCGTTACATTCACTAAAGCGCTCGGCACAATTACATCGAATCGGTGATGCCATAGATTTGCAATTGCTAAATAAATAAATAATAAATAATAAAAAAAACAAAAACAAATAAAAAAAAAAACTGAAACTAAAATCTGACATTTACACATGAATTGTGCATCACTGATTAAACTGATTATTCTGGATAAATTGGACTATTTTTCTCACTTCCTTTTGCTTCCTGTTTAGGTTGTTATATGTGCTTCACTGAATCTAGGGTAATTCTAATTGCTAAGTCTAATGAAGACTACATCTCAAGTGGTTTCTCTGAAACCTTACAAAAAACTGCTCTATGGACTTTAACATGCATCTTAAGTACACATGTCTGCAAGTTTAAGAAAGGCCAGTGGCTTAGTCTGGGAAATAATCTTTCAAGTAAAAGCAACAATTCAGCAAAAAAATCTGATCAATCTGATCCTCTTACCTACATTAATGATCAATCAGACGAAACATATTTGGTGGCAGTTTGCCTTTGTATGTTTGTGCTGGAATGATAAGGTTAAAGCAGAAAACAAGCAATGGATACATACACCCCATTAACTTGCATTGTATGAACCAGATCCCTAAATCGTGAATTGTAACGTGCATCGTAACATAATATGATGTTTCTGGCATTGCACCACATTGTTATCTAAGAATGTTATCTATTTATTAAAAATAAAAAAACACCATTGTACAACTAGAAATCATAGTAGTCATACTTTTGTCTATTTTTAGAGATAACACAGAAATTACATCACTTATATCTTCAGTGTAGGATTAAATGCCACATTTGGGATAAAGAGAGGTTTTCACCACTTTCACCAAACTACTGCGTTAAAGGGACACTCATGTACTAACACGGTTAACACTGAATGCAAGCTAGCAGATAACACTCAGTATGATCTTGTACTGGCATACAATTAGTATAAGCAACAATACAGATAGCTGAAGTGCTACCTGCAAACTTGACCACACATGTCATTTTGTCAAATACTATACACTGTTGTATGGTTTATAAGCCAAACATCATTATAGTGCAGCACTTTACTACAACAATTACCAACTGTGCACATAAAGTTGAACAGAACTAAATCTACAAAGCATGTAAATTAGAAACTTTAGTAAATTAGACATCTATAGTACAAAACATTAGTTATGTTATTGGTATAAACAATATTTTCAAGCCAAAGACTGTGGGCACATACTTCTAATGGACAGGACATTATCTGAACTTAAACTAGACAAAGCAGGTGTGAAAATGCCATTTAAAACAGGCAGTGATTTCTTGCAGTAATTTTACTCCCTAAAGCACCCAAGTAATATCCTTCTTAATTGTAATATTTCTGAGCCCCGTCCATTTACCCTCTGATTTGTCTTCTTTCTGTAGTTGCTGGAGTGTTTGCTTGGCCTGGTTTAACTGCTGCTCTAGTTCCATCATCCTGGCCAAAGTCCCCTGAACGTAGGCCTCTCTCTGCTGGTCATAAACAAGCCAGTGCTGGTTCTTCTCCAAGGCCTTGCACGCACCACAACAGGAAAGCACATTAGTCTGACATTTTTCCTTTAATAGGTCAGTCCTTCTGCAGAACCAACAAAGATTAAAATATGATGAAATCAAGCTGTTTGTGAACTCACATCTCGCAGTTGCTCCTGAATTACTGCAGTGTCACCTGAGAAAACCTGCAATTTACACTGATTACATCACCAAATACATTCTTTCAATAACAAAAATACAGCTCTCATGTAATTCATAAATCCACATTATGATTGGACTGCCTTGTGATGTGCCTAGAAACATAAAAACAGACGGGTAAATCTCTGATGTGGTTGAGCGCATTATTTGCGGCCGCTAATAAAACGCTTAAACATGACGAAAGCATGTCTATGATGCAAATGTGACAAAAATAAATGCTTCTGTAGCCTGTAAAACAACAATATTCCATTGGTCAAAACCTGGACCATGTCAAGAAAAATGAATCAATTTCTCTTTTCCCTGGTTTCTGCGTTTGCGCATGTATTCCCTCTACACCAAAAAGAGCGGTAACCACACAAGGTTGTACAGCTCAGGCAAAGAAGACTACAGAACCAAATATAAATAAGGTCTAAATGAACTGAGAACATATTTTGAGACAAACAGACAAAACATTACAGACAAAAGGAAAGGTTAGAAAATGCTTTATGCAGATCTGTGTGGATAAATGATGCCATCTAGAGGCTATGCCTGAATTTGCAAGAAATTGCCTCGTAGGACTGGCTTTTAGAGTTAGGGACAAATTGCAACTAATGGTTACTACTATAATTAGTTTATCCATAAACTCTTTTGAAACATTTTTGATTAATTGTTTAATAACACTTATGTTGGCACAAGAAGCCTGAGAAAAGGAAATCACCCCCAAATTTTAAATTGCTCATGTATTTCTCAGTTAAAACTGTTGTACTAGGCTACTTAGTTAAAAGTACTTTCCTACTGTCAGCAGGAACAAAAACTTGGGTGCTTTTGTTTTGTATGTGCATCATATGTGCAGCTTTCACTGACAACTTTTCTCGTTAGATGAAGGGTGGAGGGCTAGGAGTTTATAGACATAGAGAATTGAATTAAACTGCGACGCTGGTGCTGTAATCCCACCACTTCAACAAAATCACTCAACTATGCCGACAGTGGAATGGAGAGGTAGCCAGCATCACAGGGTGCTCATGTCTGTGATGCATCTTGGCTCTGTCCTTTCTAGCTTGGCCGTTATAGCTTGGTTTGCCTGAGTCTAGTTTCGCACTCTTTACATTTATATTTTGTTCTATGTAAACATAGGCAGATGAAATACAGATAGATAGAAAACAGAGTTGGTTCTGTTTATCTACTCCAGGTCACCACTCCAGACCAGATCAATTATCGGGGTCCCTTGTTCACCTGTTCTAGAGCAGTTCAACTTCCACAGATCACGTGCATATGCTCCTGCACCTCCCTAACCAAGGCTATACTAGTCACTCAGACTTCAGCAGAAACCATTGCTCCTACTACTGTGAACTAGAGACTCCTACTGAAGACCCGTTTGACCACCCTGGATCACCTGCATGTGCCGCCCACACTCTAACCAAACTACTCAAACAGACTCCAACAGACTAACTTATCCTACTTTGCTGACTACAGATTATGCTAATAGCTCACCAGTTATTCAATCAATATATAACATTATAATTACAGTACTAATATTTGGTCCATACTGTGCAGCCATATTATAAAGCATATCTGGTCAAGTCATCACATGCTACACATTCAGCAGAATTGTTGTACAGGCTAGTGTACAAGGTCTTTCACCTGTAAGTCAGTGCTGCGTTTCTCAAGTGCTTGGCATCTCTGAGTGGCGGTCACCAGTTTGTCTTTCAACTCCTCCACCTCTTGAGAGAGGGCCTGAAATGCTTTATCTCTCTGTTCTACCTCATTCTTCTGCTCCAGCTGGTTCTGCAAGGAAGTCTCTCGACCGGACTGAAGGTGCTGCCTCAGGGTGACAAGCTCCTGCTCTTTAGCCAACAGCTGTTTAGAGTTCTTCTCCCTCAGAGTCTCCAGAGCCACAATTCTCTGAGTAAGAAAGTGGAGGTATAAATCTGTGCCCTTACGATTTAGTTTGATAAAACAATCGGCAGGAAATTTCTAAAGTTCCTTAGGGATGCATCAAGTGTGACTGGATGTACTTTTTAAACAGTGTCGTGATGTTCACATTTCCATATATCATAGGCTATTGTAACCCATTATAATTTTCTCCTACACGTCAGACTTTATAGAGCTGAAATGCCAGGTCAACATTTTTGCACTACTGACACCTCATAGTGCAGTGATACATTGTATAAACTCTAGGACAAGTGAATTAAATTGTCTAAGAATAGAAATAAAAACAAATGAAGGCCTAAAAGGTGACATGTACTTGTCACTTTCCAACACAATACAAATTTCACAGTTGTCATTTGAAAGTGCCAAATATTCAAAAACTATTTTTTTTCAAACTATGGTGATATCCTCACAACTTGCTGGTGTACAGACTGTTAAAGTACATTGCGTGCAATCCTCCAGCCATTCACCATTGGTCAGTTTCCGACCATAGAATCAGTTTTGGTAGGATATTTTGAGTGGTGAACAACTAAAACTGTGTAAACATCCCAGCAACACTGCCGAGCCCGACACACTCGTACTGGCATCACGCACACATTTGACACTCCTGAGCAAGGTACAGTCCCCACACTCTGCTCCCCATCGCTGCGCTGGTGGCAGCCCATTGATTCACTTGGTGATTGGATTAAATGCAGAGAAAGAATTTCACATTGTTCACGCTGTGTGTTGTGTTGACGTGTGACTATAAGGGGCCACTTTACCATGTCAGTGTCACTGCTGACCAATGATGAATGGTCAAAAGGGAGGACATCAAATTATCCATCCTGTATTATATAGGGACCCATGTGTAAATATACGTACACTACTGTAGGATATTTCGACAACACAACTGGACCAAAAAGCCAAAGACTCACCTCCATAAGTTTGGCCTGATCGGATTCACAGCCCTTTAGTGGTTTTGCGTTCCGCTTTGACATTTCATCCAGAGCCTTCTTCAGCTGTGCGTTTTCTTTCCTCATCTTCTCCAGCTCGTTTTCTACCGACTTCTGGCCGTGGCTTTTAAACCCTAGTTTATTTGCTATTGTTTCTTTTGCTCCTTTTGATGCCATGGCTGGAGTGTTTACTGAAAAACACATTTCCGGAAATCAGACGTTAAGTTATAGATGACATTATATGTTGAGGCATATGCAGTAAAACAGTGTGGTCCTTGTTATGGCAGACAAACCACTGTTATGAAAACGATGAGGCAAAAATAAGCCAAGAGTGTATATGAGTTAAGGGTACAATGTCACACAGCTGTTTAAAGTCAGCGTTATTATTGTTCGCTTCAGCAAAGCCTTTTTTAAATGTTAAATATTGTTTTAAAGTGTCACTAATCCTACCGCGAAGAAAAAATAAACACTGAAAACTAATAAAAACACCGAGATGTCACTTACTGGTCGAATGTTTGTGTCCTAACTCAAACCGCCACACCGGTTTAAACAATCCGCTGCGTCCTACGTCACTTCATTTAAATTCGAACTTTGTTGGGGAACCTCAAATGCGCACACATTTTGCGCAACAACTCCTGTGGAATTCGCGGATATTGTTCTCAGCAACTGCGTTAAATCTGCGCCACTGCAGACTGCAGGTGTGCAAAAAGGTTAGTCCCTATTGGCTGAAAATACTGTTAGTTACATTATATGGACAAAAGTATTGGGACACCTGACCATCACACCAACAGGGACTTTAATGACTTTGCTTTCAAATACATAGGCTTTAATATGGAGTTGGTCCCCCCTTTGCAGATATAACAGCTTCCACTCTTCATGGAAGGCTTTCCACAAGATTTTGGAGTGTTTCTGTGAGAATTTGTGCCCATTCATTCTGTAGAGCATTTATGAGGTCAGGCACTGACGTTGGACGAGAAGGCCTGGCTCGCAATCTCCATTCCAGTTCATCCCAAAGGTGTTGGATGCTTCTGAGTGGTAGAATTGGAAGAGGAGTTCCATTTTCATAATATTCATACATAAATTTACCTACCTGAAGAATCTGTGTTATTGTTTATGTTTTTGTGTGTGTGTGTGT
Organism: Brycinus macrolepidotus; assembly: GCA_037974445.1. NCBI lineage: Eukaryota > Metazoa > Chordata > Actinopteri > Characiformes > Alestidae > Brycinus > Brycinus macrolepidotus. The sequence goes on along the minus strand of JBBPCZ010000115.1, from coordinate 26,320,080 downwards.
GTGTGTGTGTGTGTGTGTGTGGAGACCTGTAATTTTGGCAGGTCATTCAATCATGAAAACAGTGAAACCAGCAAAAAAGCAGAGAGGTACATTCTCTCTGCTTTTTTGTACAGTATAAACAGATGTACAGAATGTACCTCTCCGCTTTTTTGTACAGTATAAACGGATGTACAGAGTGTACCTCTCTGCTTTTTTGTTGGTTTCACTGTTTTCATGATTGAATGACCTGCCAAAATTAGACTACATGCCATCACCACCACCCTTCACCTGGCCTTCACCCACCTGGACATGAGAATACTGTTCATAGACTTCAGTTCAGCATTCAGCACCATCATTCCTCAGCAAGACTGCTGGGTCTGAACACTCCCCTCTGCAACTGGATCGTGGACTTCCAGACTGGTAGACCTAGGTCAGTCAGGATTGGGAGTAACATCTTCAGCACCACCGAGCTGAGCACAGGGCCCCCTGTGTGCTCAGCCCTCTGCTTTTCAGGTTGCTGCCCCATGACTGTGCAGCAATGGACAGCTCAAGCCACATCACCAAGTTTGCTGACGACTGTGGTGGGTCTGATCAGCTGGAACGACACGGCGTACAGAGAGGAGGTGTGACAGCTGACGGACTGGAGCAAAGCCAACAACCTGTCTCAGAATGTGGATAAAATAAAAGAGATGGTTGTTGACTTCAGGAGGGCATGGCATGATCACTCTATGCTGAACATCAACGGCTCCTCAGTGGAGATCTGAACGGAATAAGAAGTGTGGAGCCCCCCCCCCCCACACACACACACACACAAACACATCCTCACCTAAAGTTCCCTCGCCTCCTATTTCAGATATAAGCTTATCAAATGGTTTGTAAATGATCTCAACTGTTTCAACTGATTTAAAAGGTTTTTTTGCAGCCCTAGGAAAGACCATTGCAATAATCAGACCCCAAGTATTTGTGGTGAGGTTTTAACCATCTATAAACATACGCCGATCAAAATAAATCTAGATATTTTTTGTGTTTTTGTGTTTATACTGTACAGGAGAACATCATACTTAGACATAAAAGAAACTAATTGAAAACAACTGGCAAGGAGAAAAAATAAACTTTACTCATCTATGGAGTCTTGATTTCAGCCCTCTCATTTTCTCTTTAAGACATGTATCTATTAATGCAAAAGTGCCTTTTATAACAGCAGGCCCAATACCAAATGGTTGCCAGTTAGTTTCTAAAGCATTCTTTACAGTTTTCAAGGTCTTACTGCAAAAAGCCCAAGAAGTCATTTAGCTTTCTAGTTAAATGTATTATTGTATCATTATGTTAATGTCAAGTGTTGTATTAATTACTTAATGACCTGCATTCTTCTGTTTTGGCCATGGCTACATAGACATTCCCATCTTCCAATAAGGCTTGACCAACTCTTTCCTTGGGGATGAATTTTGTTGCCAGGGACATTATGTCCCCTGCTAGATCACTGCATTCATCTACACATTTATAATTATGTAAAACATAAGCAGTTAAATTATTGCAACAATGCTATGGTTTATTGTAACAATTTTATGACACAAAACAAGGATTCTGGTGTCAGAGTTCCATTTACACTCCTATTCCTTTATTACCTTCACAAAGTTTGGAGCATTGTGAAGTCAACTTTGTGCACTTTAATGGATTGACCTCCATCTCTGCCAACCTCTCTTTAATTTTCCTTTTTTGTCCCTTGGCCTTCCATAGATAAGCCAGTGTTCACAGAGTAGCTCACTGGTAGAGGGCAATTCTGCAGTTTATCTGAAGTGACCAGATATCTAAAATATCAGTATATCTGTAATTACGATGATATTGAAAAGGCTTTATAAAATAGCATATTACAATTTAAGAAACCCTCTTAAACCCTTTTTAAATATAATGGATGGAACTGGTCTACAGCATAATTTGCCATTATTTGAAACCACATTTTATTAAATTTATTTGGTGAAAGTTTCAGAGCACTTTCTACCACAAATCCCACAACAAGAGTGAAAAAAAGAATAAAGTACCAATGGGAAAGGCACAGCATGAATTAAGTTATTTAAAATGAACTGCTATGTATATTGATCAAGACTGTTTAGTAAAACAATGTAGACAGTGTCACGTAATGTCTTAGTTCTGTGTGTGTGTGTATAAATAATATACAATAATTTGTCATTTTGTCATTTCTAATACCAAAAATATCAGAACTTATTTATTTATGTAAATCTTAAAACTCTGATCTTTACAATGGCCATTTCCCCCGTGTTCCAGTAACTAAAAACATTGCAACTATCTTTTTATATACATAAGGAAAAAGCACAAAAGGCACAGTATAAAATTTGCTTTACACGAAAAGAACATGAAAAACAGTCTCCAATGTACTAACATCTTGCAGGTGTAAAAGCTGTAAACATTTAGGCAAGTTAGTGTACAGTATTTAAGATTCTACTTAAACCTGTTTGATTATCTTGGCTGTGTCCTGAATTGTTTATAGTATTTAATCTTAAAATGTCTTTTCCTGTGTTGTTTCAGTGATTTTCTCCTAAACTGTCTTCTCCCTCGATTCCTGTGATTTGGTTACTTTCTCCTGACATGTCTTCTCTCTCAGTTCCTGTGTTTCAGGTACTTTCTCTTGAACTGTCTTCAATGCTGTTGAGATTGTGAAGGATCCTGTGGGTGAAAAATGTGTGAAGGTGATGACATAACCCAGTATTGTCATTAGTTTGAGCTTTAATTATAATTCAAAATTATTAATGCTTACTAATTTAGGAGCAGTTTTCATCAGCTTCAGAACAAGCTTGTCATGTCTGAGAAGGGGTCTCTAAGCTGAGCTCAGCATAACAGAGATGTGGACTGAGTAGCCAAGGTAAGAGTGAGGCTCAGTGTGGTACTCGCCAGTGATGTTTGTGTAAACAATTTCAGTTCAGTTCAATTGTATTTATATAGCGCTTTTTACAACCAGTGTTGTCACAATGCAGCTTTACAGAATAGTGAGCAAGCCAAGGAATGTTTCAGGACAGTTGGTGATGCAGTGAAACACTGGAAACAGTCATGACACCTCTGGCTTTTGATTCGGACCTCAAAACAGTGTTTCGGAACAGAAGCATTACTAGGGTTTCGGAATGTTCTGAAACGTGTTTCGAATTTGCAATTACTATTAATTGTAGATATCTGCAAATTAGAATCGTTGCATAACTTACATTAACAACTGGTTGCTTTTTGAAATTACGTTACCACCTGTAGGCTGCAAGGTTAATAGAGATAGTTAAACTATCCTGGAATGCTAATGTTAAATATAATAGTATAGCAAATAGCATTAGCATACAGATGTCTAGAAAAAATTAAATGCATCACGTTCTAAGCAGTCTTAATTTTGTTGTAAGTTCATCAAAGTGTTTCAAATATTTAATGTTAGAGTTGTATACCAATGGTTAGTAAATTTGTTGTTCTTTATTCTTAATATTCAGTTATTAGTTATCTAAGCGAATAAACATAAACCAGACCAAACTGAAATTCTGTCTCAATCTTCCTTTGCTTTTAGTCAGTGATAAAAATGAACTTGCAGCTCCACTGTTATCTGTCTCAGAACCATGTTACAGTACTTCATTATAGAGCAATGCAAACACGGGAACCTGTATTGTTGATCATTTTGGAAGTACTCCCACTCTCCGAAAGACTCTAGCTCACACTGAGTGCCGCCTGTGCAGCATGGACGTAAGTTCTAACATTGCATTTCATTTGGAAATCTTAGAAATGTGAAATGGCGAACCCATGGATTCCATAGGGTTAGAGTAATAGAGTAATGTTATAAAATGATAATGTTATAATCTGTAGCAATATGTTTTGGTTAATACAGTCTCTGGTCATCTCTAAGCTGGACTACTGCAACTCTCTACTGGCTGGGCTGCCACTGAAGGCAACGAGACCACTTCAGCTGATTCAGAATGCAGCTGCGAGGTTAGTCTTCAATGTTCCTAAATTCTCACATACCACGC
>JBBPCZ010000115.1:26294183-26315994 GCA_037974445.1 Brycinus macrolepidotus | reverse complement strand
CTGTCGCGAGTTATGAGTCTTAGACTAAAGGTAACAAAAATGGACGCAAATTGCGTCCATGGAGGCCAAAAGGTTAAGGGTCCATATCATACATTTATCTCGCATTTTACCCAGAGATCTTCTTGTGATCATAACCCTAACATATTTTGACCATTTTTCTGTCTCCCTTAAAATTTTGACATTAAACAGTTGTTTTTTGTTACTGTGTATATATGCAAATATCCCCTGTTCTGATTGGGCCTAATAAACAGACATCTGTAAATATGTATTAGATTTTTGTGCCATCACAAAAACTATTAATTCAAACCGGGTTGTTTTTGAAGCTTAGTTTCTTCAGTCTGTATGGACCTGAGGTTAATGGTAATGTTAATATTGAAACTTTAACATCATGTACATACCACATCACATTTATCTAAAAAAAAAAAAAAAAAGGATTTTCAGTAATATAGGCCCTTTAAGTCAACAAAATTACCTTGTAAACATAAACCGTATGAATAAAATTGAATACATCTGATCTCAATAACTGCAGGTAGTAGTAATAATTGTAAATAAAAATGAGTATTTTTATCACAGTGATGTAGGAGGTGTTTTTCTCCCACACTTCTTCCACCTCAAGATTGGAAACAGTTTCGCTTAAATCTTCGTCATACTTACAGTTTGCCTGTGAATTTTCTTGGTTCTCTGGGACAGAGCCGAACACTCTGAACTCAAAACGGTCTCACTACAGCTGGCGCTTGTTGAGATATGACGTCACGGCTTGCCACAACGTGGTAAAATAAATGTCTGTGTGCGAGAAGGAATGCACTCACTTTTGACGTTATGTAGTAAAAATAAAAAAATACATATACGATCCTGTCGTTCTTGGTCACTTGCAATCTGTGGACTTTTAATACTGAAGGTCAAAAATTTCCCTTTGCTGCCCCCCCTTCCGTCAAAGCTGCTCAGACACAATTCACACCGAGCAGTAAAATGGCCGCCCGTCAACCAAACGACTTTTCAGCGCTTTAAAAACGAATTAGCATTTTTCATTCTCATTTCGTTTACATTTGTATCGTATTACAATACGTCGTTACAAAACAACACGGCAGAGGACTCGTTTTCGTAATTAGCTGCACACTCTTGATGGAGTAACTGTATTTCAAGCTGCCTCGAATGCCTCAAAATTTAGACTTTCGCACTGAAGCACTTTAGCAGTAGCTTCCAAGCTACATTTCATGTAATTCCTGAGGTAAGTGGCTTTGCTTCCAACGAGCAAAAATGACTACCAGTCGTTCGCTACACCCGCCTCATTCGTGTGCGTTTAAAGACAGAAATGTAAATGATATAGGGGCATAAAACACAGGAGACTGGCTGTTTTCGACGACTGGAGGCTAGGTAGTAGCGTTAGCTCAGTTAGCCTTACACCGCTGCTGCAAACCGCTCGGTCCTACAGCCTTAGTGACCACGGAGACTCCCCCACATCTGACTTGAGCGGTAGCATTCAATATCAGTAATACATGGAGGGACCACTGTTGGTTGCGAGATAAGGCTGCAAAATGTTTGGGAGAGGCGCGTTTGTTTGACAGTGAACTAATTCACTATGTTGGCTAGCTGGGCTAACTAGCATAGCAAAGCAGCTGCTGAATGTGAGCTGTCGTCTGGTGCAGCTTTGCAGTTTGTGAGCCTCTTATTTCAGGTATTTGCCTACCGCCGTATATTTAAGAATGGATCCCTCGTTTAACAGCCGTCGGGAGCATTAACGATTCTGAACACTTGAAAAGCGATCGTTTGGTTTTTCTCTGCACACTTATCCAGATTGCCTGAAGTCCTGACTGTATAAAAATATTAAAGAAAACGGCAGCTGCCTTAACACTGACTAGCCACATCTCAGAGTAGTTGCCTGAGTAGCCGATGGCCACATGTTTGCATAATATGAGTGTTTTTGGCATTATGTTGTTTTTTTAGTAGAAGCTACGCACCGTCCTGCGCTAAATGGCATGCTCAGGAGGAAATGGGCGGGTGAATGGAGAGGCAGTGGTGTCAACATACATGAGCTAATTTACACGTTAGCCAGCTCTGATATTTTTGTGTTGTTGCTCTTGCGAATTTTCGTGCTATCCTTTCTAATGACTGAGGCCTTTAACCAAGTCTTGCTGGGATTCTGAGTTAAGGTTGTTGTTTTTAGAGATCCATGTAAATCCAAAAACAAGCTAACTAGCTAGCTAACAAGACGCACACTTCGTGATCGGATCGTAGTTCATCTGCCTGGGTGCACAGTATTTTAACAGCTGGGCAGGACCTGGTCAGGTATGCGTCTCAATGTGACAAGCAGCTTGCACCCCTTTCAAACGCTTCTGAGGTTATTGGTGTAGCTGTGAGGCTAGTCTAGTCAGCCGTTTCCGTATTGCTCCGACGAGTTTTCAGCGGCACAGGTTTCATTTTGTGGTTTAATTTAAATGGGCATGGTGGAATCGACAAGTGCAATGCTTTTTATTTTACTAGAAAGGAGTATCAGGAAAGGGAATAGCAGTTCATGGAAGACAAGAAAAGGAAGAAGGAAGATAAAAGGAAAAGGGAATCCTCGCAGAAGGTAAAGATTCCGATGTATGCCAAACGCAGATGTAGTCCTGTTGTTAATTAGCGTCATTATTCTGACTCGTTTTGAAGTTTAAAACTTTAACATATAATTGCTGCATTGTAGTGCCATGGTTAATAAAACAGGATTTTTCTCATTATTAGAGATTTCTGTCGTTAATCATAATGAAGCTCAGTTCTTTAATTGTCATCTCTTGATTATGCTTATCTGCTTCTACCAGTTTACCCGCTGACTCTTTTTTGTATCCTTCTTTTTATATTGCAGGTGGTTGAGCCAAAAAACAAAGGTAATTAACCATATTACATAATGATCTGAATGTTTGGTTTTCATGTCTGTGTGTCAGTGGTTATCATGGCATAGTAATAACCGTTCTGTTCATTAGACGTAGCCAAACTTACTGGACATAGTTTCTTTAATGTTAAATTTATGGTAAAAAGTTAATTATGGGTCACAATATGTTGCTTGTTTGTATCGTCAAGTCTCATTGAGGAGTAATCAAAATGTTTTTACCCTCTAATTTCATTTTTCTGTGTGGTCTTGATTTTTCCTATGATAGTGCCAGAACTGACCAAGCCCCCATCTACCCAATCTCTTGCTACTCCCAACTCGGTCTCACCCAGCCCTGGCCCTGTCCCATCTACAACCTCCTCCATTGCCACCCCGGCTGCTGGCGCCCCCCCTCAGGGTGGGAACAATGCTAAGCGGCCGGTGGTGGCCAACGGACAGCCCTCCCCCAGCACCCAGGCCCCCCAGCGCTACATGCCCCGTGAAGTGCCCCCTCGATTCCGTTGCCAGCAGGACCACAAAGTGCTACTGAAGAGGGGTCAGCCACCACTGTCCTCCATGCTGCTGGGGGGCAACAGCAGTGGGGATGACAGCCCCAGTTCAGCAGTGGCTGCTGCCTCAGGTATATCAATAAAATAGTAATTGATGAATAAGTTAAGGGCTGAAACTAATGGTTATTTTAGTATTTGATTTGTCAGTTCATTATGTCCTTTTAAATAAGGAGCAAGAACTGTGGTTATTAGTTTGTCATTAATTGACATTAGATTACAGTATGCATTATTTTATTACAAAAATGAGAAAAGTCTCTTTTTGCGCAATACTCATTCAAACATAAAACACTCACACTATTTTCTGGATCACATAAAAAAAGGACTGTCAAGGGTATAGTAGCACATTTTCTGCATTGCTCTTGAAAAATGAAAAATGAATGACAAGTCAAGGCAGAAATCTTTAGTAACATCATAATCAAACCTGAGACTACTAACCAGACAGAACAACCTAGTCATTATTTTTTAGGCACACACAGTTCAGAAGCACAGCACAATAAAACAGCCTTCACTATGCACAGGAGATCATCACTCTCAAGAGAATGAGTTATGTTTCACCTGTCCACACAAAAACACTGATAACGGAGATTTCAATAATCTCCACTGTCATTAGGGGGCTGTGAGTGTAATGGTAGAGTAGCGTATTTTAGCTGTGCAGTTTAGCCACCCTAGAATGTTCTACAGTTTTCTTTGAAAGCATAACTAGGTGACACAGTATTTGTTTTATTTTTGGTTATGGGATTATTTATTCATTTGTTTGTATGCAATACTGAGTTTGTGCTGTGGATGTTTTCATGCTCATTCACACCAGTAGTTTTAGATTGTTAAATGAGGACTTTTTCAGGTTGTGCATATGTCACCACTGTATTCCCCCTTGTGTATTTTTTGTATCATTGGATGAGAAGGGTTGCCCTTATCGAATTGAGGACTATTTTAATATTGATGCTATCCATTTCATCGATTTCTTATCGTATTACAGTACGTTTTCTTCTGAGCCATATCGCTACTCAAAGTACTGAATAGTACTTTATAGTACTGAATAGCTCACTGGTTTTATTGATCATCGATAGTTTGTGCATATATGTGTGCTTTTTGGTCTGTAGTATGTAGATGATGTTTCGGTGTTAATAGCGTGACAAATCTTGTAGATAACGGAGCCTTTATTACATACTATATTCACTGATTCAGCTGTTCTGAAGATTTCCTATTGATCTGCCCCCAGATTCCAATTTGAATTCTGCCGGTCCAGCTGCTTCCTCTCTGTCTCATATGTCATCCTCCTCATCAATCGCTGCTTCTTCTACTACTTCTACTTCTTCAAATTATGCAAATTCCATGTGGGGGGCGAGCTCTGGCAGCCAGCCCCTCTCTCAGGGCAGGGAGAAGGTGATAGTGGATGGGTCTGACCTGGAGGAATGGCCCATCATTGCTGCTGGAGATGGGGCCAGAACAGGAGATACACCAGTTACTGGAGGAGCAGATGGCAGCGGAATACCGAACTGCAGTGCCTCATGGGGTGAGAGGCACCTCCAACAGCAGCCGAAGGTTGTGAGTGGAGGGAATGAAGGTGGAAAAAGTGTCAGTTCTGGTAACCCCTCCCCACCTTCATCCTCCTGTTTAACCAATGAATGTATGCAGCCCAGTAGTGTTGTTTGGGGGTCCCTGGGAGTCATAGGAGGAAATGCAGTAGCAGCAGGGACATTGTCCCCCATATCCAAAGCCTCCCCTCTCCCAGGTAACGATTGTTCTGTTGGTGTCAGCTGCGGAATTACAGGTGCCAACTTTAACCCTAATGCCAACCCCTCTGCCTGGCCAGCTTTGGTACAGGATGGGGCTGGGGCAGCTGCAACAGAGGGTGGCCCCACTCCTCTCCAAAGCTCAATGTCATTGTCTGCCAACACCTCCATTTCTGTGAATCAAGCCTCTCATCAGCACCAACTTCACCAAATGCAATACAGAGACGTTGAGCCATCCTGTAGAGAGTGGGGTGGTAAAGCACTGGAGCCAGGAGTAGGACCAAAAAAGACAGGAGTGACAGAAGGGGGTGATGTGGACTGTGGAAGTCTAGGGGGAACAGATCTCTCTGCCTCCTCTTCCTCCTCCACCTCCTCATCTACTTGGAGAACTCAGTCTTTTCCTGCAAACTCCAAAATGGGTGCCTCTAGGACTGAGACATGGGAGAGTGGAACTGGAGGAAACTCTGTTTCTGCTGAAGGAGGAAACTCATGGGGGTTCAGCGGACAGGACGATAGACAAACCGGGAGTACATGGGGTATAGCAAGTAGTGGTCAGACATCTGGGGTATCTCAGGGAGCATGGGGTGGGGGAGTTGGGGAGTGGGGAAATTCAAGCGGTGTTGGCAATCCAGGTGGGGGAAAGGAGGATGGCTCAAGCAGTAACAGCAGCAGCAGCGGTGGCAGCATTAGCAACCCTTCAGTTTCTTCCTCCACACCTTGTACTATGACAAGAGCTTGGGACAATCAGAAAGGAGATGGAGGGGATGGAGGGGCAGGAGATACCAGTGAGTGGAGAGGCCAGGGCAGCAGAGGTGGAGGAGGTACCTCATTGTCAAGTGGTGGAGGAAACTCAAGAAGTGGCAGTCAGCACCACGGCACCCACCGCTCTTATCCTAACAGTGAAGTGTCCTTACAAACCCTGCTCAGTCGGACTGACTTGGACCCTAGAGTGCTGTCCAACTCGGGGTGGGGACAGACACAGATCCGACAGAATGTGGCATGGGACTTGGAAGGAGAAGGAAGAGCAGCAGGTGGAGCTAGATCCACTGCTGTGGTGAATGCACCAAGCCATCCACCGTATTCTGGCTCTACTGGAACATCAACCACTGCCCCATCATCTTCATCTCTGCTCCCTGGTGCACCTCAGAATGCAAACTTAAACTTGAACTCGAATTCCATTCTTGGCTCCTTACCTGTATCACCTGGTGAAGGCTGGGATACAAACAAAAGCAGTAGCAGCAGCAGTTCCTCTTTGCCCAGTCGAGGTCCACAACCCGCCGGCAGCAGTATTCCAAACCCTTGTGTTTCGCAGTCTGGAGGTGGAGTAGGTAATTCAGCAGGAGGGCATAGCAAGCCTTATGGTGGCTGGGGAGAGTCAAATCCTTCTGAGAGCCAAGGAAAAAGTTGGGGTAGTGAGGGACAGGAGTGGAGAGATCACGTAGCAGGAAGTGGGTCAGATGGTTGGGGAGATTTCCAACAACAGAGTGCTCCAGCAGGTGGAGACTGGGGTAACAGTCAGGAGGAGAAAGGCACTGGAGGTTGGAAGGAGATGGGGAGAGGGGATGGGGGAAATTGGGGACAGAGAAGTGGCAGTGAATGGGGAGAGCAAGAGTCAAAACCAAGCATTGGGGGTTGGGGTGAAGGGAAGGAAAGTGGAGGTACAAGTGGAGATTCAGAAGTAGGTACATGGGGCAGCTGGGATGACGGAGCTCCAAGGAAAGTTTGGGGAATGGGAGGTGCAGAGACAGCAGGTGGAGATGGGGGAAACAAATCTCACTCAGGCTGGGGTGGAAATGCAAACCCTTCACAGATGCCAAACAGCCAGGCGGCCTCTTTGAAAAGTCAGGCACAAACGCAGCAACAATCACAGGCCCAGCAGCCAAAGTCGTTGGATACGGAGGCAATGCAAGGGGGTTGGGGAAGACAAGGAGGTTCTTTAGCCCATAGCCAAAGTACAGGATGGACCTCGGGGCCCATACCCCAAATATCTAGTGGCCCTGGAAGCAGTTCAGAGCCCAGTGGCTGGGAGGAGCCTTCGCCCCAGTCTTTAAGCAGGAAAAAGGAAATAGATGATGGTACATCTGCCTGGGGTGATCCTAATAACTATGTGTATGTCAATTATTGGGACAAGAACAACAGCCCATCTGGTCAGTCAGTGCAGTCTCAGCAGCAGGGGCCTGCTGCACCTCCACCAGGAAGGATGCCTGTAGGCCCTGGGAATAGGGACATAACCCTCACACACTCCTCCAGCAAGGGCCCTTCAATGGGTAAGAATGATCTATTTGCTATTTCTTGAAAATATTGGAAATGGTAGTGATGACAGCTAAATTGGTATGGTGAAATTGAACATTTGAAAAGTGCAACACAAAATTGTTGTATGTAACTTATTTATTTCTCTAAGGAGCTGTGCATAGATTTAAAGAATTAATGTCCAGTAATTTGGTAGTTATTTATAAAGATAACCAACAATTTCTTAATGAGTAAATATGTTTTCTGACTAATCACTCCAGCTGGATGGGGAGGGAGCGGCTCTCCCTCCAGTCTTTGTGTGGACAATGGCACTGCAGCTTGGGGTAAACCCTCTGACACGCCTACTGGCTGGGGTGACCCAGATGACACTGGCAGTGCCTCGGGTTGGGGAAACCCCTCACCTAACCCAGTCAAATCTGGTAAGGAGACAACAGTCTTTATTATGAGTATGAATATGTAATGAGAAATGGTTTAGGAAGCTTGCTATTGTGAAGCCATGTAAACATCTCATGTACAACTTAATTGTGTCCTACAGGTTCAAAGTCTATGCAAGAAGGCTGGGGTGAGCGAGAGGGATCTGTCAGTGCTTCACGTCACTCCAGCTGGGAGGAGGAGGATGAGGGGGGTGTAATCTGGAATAGTGCTGGATCTCAAGGCAGCAGCTCTTCCTACAATTCCGGGGGCTGGGGAGGCAAGAAGGGAAACAAGGTATTTTAAGTTAATGCTGATTAAATGGAAAACACTGATGGACACTGTGCTAGATCCAAATAAATAACCTTAGGATTCTCAAAATTGTAACCACCTTTAAGAACAGCTGCTGTGTGGTATTGGTTCAGGTAATGCTCAAAATCTCAAGGCTTATGTAATTGGTATTCAGCATTAAATATTGAGCTATAAATCAATGTTTTTCCTTCAGGGCCCAACAAAAAGCGCAGAATCTTGGATGAACCCTATGACTAGACAGCTTTCACACATGGGGCTTCTGGTAGGTGCTTTCTGAATTTCTGAATTAATTCAGTAATATGATGTAAACAGTTTTAACAATCAAGTGTTTGAATTTATTTTACAGAAATTAATGCTGATATTTTTTTTTTTTTTTTTTTTTTTTGGTCCAGGGAGAGGACCCCAGTGGTCGCTCACTGGATCTAGCCCCTGGCCCTCCTCAAGATAAAAAGATAGATGCAGACAAACGAGGTGTGGGTTTGGGTGATTACAATGGAGAGATGCGCAAAGGAGGGCGTGGAGGGGGAGGAAGTGTAGTTTTCCGTTCGCCCGGTTCCAAAGAGGTGGGGCCTGGTGAGCCTGGGCCTTACTATGATAAGGTAATTATCACGGACTGTTTCTCAGAAGTCTCTAACTCTGTCTCTTTATTACTCGGTTAACTGAGCGCCCTCTTTATCCCTGTGTTCTCTTTCAATTTCCTCAACTTTCCTCAACTCCTCACCCTCTCTCACACCTGTTTTCCTTTATTAAACCCTATATATGGCCCTTTCTGCTTCGCTCTTGCTGTGATCAGCAGACCTTGCCTTTCACCAATCAGGATGGGTGCCTTGGGGAGGAGGGGACTTGTTCTCCATATTCTCCGCCCACAGTCTTCAAGCCCTCTCCCCTCTACAACCACCCTAATCCCCCTAGACAAGTAAGGCTGTGCCGCTGTCTCTTTTAGACCATCTCAGTTTCACTGCATCACCCTTGGCCAATTATCTTTTAAATGAACAAAAATTCTCCATTATCCAAATGTAAATATCACCCAAGCAACCCCCCCCCCATATAAAAAACAACAAAAAAAACCTCTGTTCTATCCTTTGGTAAGCTCTTCACCACCACTTTCAGTCTTTTTACATTCAGGGATTTGTTCAGGCAAGTGTTCACACTTTCTTGCTGTACTTGCTTTCTCTGCAGATAGGTGGTCATATGTTTGGTAGTGGTAGTGGGCTGGCGCAACACAGGCACCAGCCAGGAATGCCACCCATTAACCCGACTGTACGAGCGCAAGTGCCTCATCAGTTCCTGTCACCTCAGGTACAGAATTAGTGGTAAAGAAATAGTTTCGCATAAAATCTGATTTTCACAGTTTTTTCCTCCTTGCTCAACCAAGTCATGATTGTTGTCCAATGTTTGCTTATTTTGGACTAGAATTATGAGAGTAATGCTAACAAATAATTTAAGCTTGAGTCACTATGTAAACTAAATGTTCTAAATCCTCACTTTGGTTCATGTCAAATGGAACACTAATTGTCAAAAAAACAAAAACAACAAGAAAAAACTATGGCTAAAAATCAGGAATGTTGACCACTGTTCCTGTTTATGCTATGCAGCATAAATTTGTAATTTTTATAGAGAACACTTTGGCCTTGCTAATTTCAAGCTATGTGTTTAGTTCTTTTAGTCATTCTGATAAGCTGTATTGCTCATTTACGTATAATCATTTGTAATGTTTCTATTATGTTGTCCGGACAAATTAAGCTTCTATTGCACATTCTTTTAAGCACATATGAAGTTGCTTCTTGTATGTCTGAGTGATACAAAGACTTCACTGGCTGCAAAATATGTAGCTAACAAAGTAGTATTTTACCATCAGTTCAGTTTGATTCAATTTGTGATACTGGGTTAATGTTTGACATTCTCATGACATTTCGAACAAACACAGAATGATGATTATCCTTGTTGTTGCATAATCTACTAATGACACTAGAAATCAAAAGAAGGAAGAGTGCTGGAGTGGGTTTGTGCATAGATATCATTAATGATAGAATGCCTTATTTTCAGGATGCATATTGTCAGGTGTTTTGTTGTGCATTATTATAAAGGATAACTTTTGGTTATTCATGTTGTTGTCTAGGTGCCAGGCTCTGTTCTGAAGCAAATGCCTCCTCCAAGTGGGGGTGTTGGAGGAGTGAGTGGAGGGGTTTTCCCTCCTCAGCTTTCCCCACAGCACATCGCCATGCTCAGCAGCATCTACCCCCCTCACATCCAGTTTCAACTGGTGAGTGTCAGAACAGCCACTGGCTATTCAACTTCAAAGAAGGCATTCATTATCTTGAATTAGACTTGAATCATATCATTTAGTAAAGAGTATTAAAACGAAAAAAAAGACTGGACGTTGTAAACCAAAGAGCATCAGTTCATCTCCTGGAAGGCTAAAAACCAGCACAGTTTTGGTGATTTTTTTTTTTAGCTAAACCTAAAAAATCAACTGATGAGTTCAATTTAGTGTGTTTGAACACCTAGCTGAAAATGCCAAACTGTGCTAAACAAAGTCCTTTAAAGACTAGAAGTGTCTAGCCCTTGTTGTAAATCATGTGATTACTATAAAACAAAAGATAAATGTTTAAGATTTCCAATAAGATTTGTTGGCTTAAAGCTGACTCTGATTTCATCTTAGGCATGTCAGCTGCTCCTGCAGCAGCAGCCTCAGCAGCAACAGCAGTTCCTGCAGAACCAGCGCAAGTTCCCTCAAAATGTGCGTCAGCAAGCAGACCCACAGCAGGTATGGCCTCAGTAATGTGCTGATGACTTTTACTGTTTAGCCTAACAGTGATACAAGTCAGGTCAAGTCAAGTCGGTTTTATTGTCGTTTCGACCATATACACTCAGCATACAGAGAAGCGAAACAGCGTGCCTCCAGGACCATGGTGCAGCATGAGCAGAACAGAACAAAACAGAACACCACAAGACCACAAGTGTAGACAGGACAAAAGAGTGTGCAAGAAAAACACAAGTGCAACAATACAATTAGACAAGACAACAGTCAGTGCAATCGACAGTTGCTACAGTCTGGATGAATACAGTATTTTGACAGCAGAGAGTTGTGTGCAAAAATGCAGAAGAGGTTACATGTGCAAGAAATGCAGAGCAGAGTTGAACAGCAATAAATATAAATATGATTGTGCAAATATAGCAGCAACAGTACAGAGAATGTGCCATGTAATAAATAGATGTGTGTTTACACAGGTAATTAAAGTCTGAGTAGTTGTGTGTGTATGGGGAACAGTTTTTAGTTTCAGTTCCGATTGAGGGTGGTGGTGAAGTCATCATCTGTAGAACGGTTGGGATGGTATGAAAACTGCAGGGGGTCTAGTGAGGGGGCAGCTGTGATTTGATGTGCCTCATGATGAGCCTCTCGAAGCACTTCATGATGATGGGTGAGTGCGCGGCAGGACGATAGTCATTGAGGCAAGACACTGATGACTTCTTTGGCATGGCGATAATGGTGGTGGTTTTGAAGCACGTTGCCACATGCGTCAGTGGTGCTCAGAGAGATATTGAAGATGTCTGTGAGAACATCTGCCAGCTGGTCTGCACATCCTCTGAGCACACAACCAGGAATGTTGTCTGGTCCAGCAGCTGAGGGGTGGTCTTCCTCACTGTCATGTCGTTTTGGGCTTCAAACCGTGCGTAGAAGTGGTTCAGCGCATCTGGAAGGGAGACCTCACCATTACAGGCAGGTGGAGTTGTGGACGTGCACACTTTTCATTTTAGTCTACATACAAGCCGAGGTTAGATTAACACCAAAACATATATTTATAAGCAGGACAGAATAGTTCCTTATGTTGTCATTGGGACGAATCGGGTAATGGAGCAGTATAGAATAGCCTACTGATGCTGCTGGAAGACTGAGCCTTCTCTTGTTTTTTTTTTTGTTTTTTTTTTTTAAAGAGACACAAAATGAAAATCGGACACTTAGTGTTTTGACAATAATATAACAATTTGTATAATAACAAAACATTCTGAGATGATGTAGCTCCACAGTGCATTGAAGTTGGCCTATTAATAGTGAGTCGTAGACGCGCGTATTTTCCACTTTAGTCTGCATACAAGCCGAGGTTAGATTAACACCAAAACGTACATTTATAAGCAGGACAAAATACTCCTAAACCCCCAAATAATGAAAGTCTTAATGTCCAGCAAGCAACAGAAATACAAAGAACCTGCAGAAGCTGCGGTTCAAATAGGAGCAACCTGCAGACGCACCAGACTTGGACTTTTGTTTTTCTTTTTTTAGACTGCATGGCAACAGTTCAGCACAGCTGAAAATTTTTATTTAGAAGAACTGTCATTAGTGCTGTCCTCCTCATTGACAGTTTGGAATGCTCTGCCCGGATATCAGCAGAGCTTATATTCTTTGTGTGATGTGCTCATTATGGGACAACTTCTCAAGCTTGCTTTTTCATTTGTATCCATTTTGAACAGTACAAAACTAAATGAATCTCAGCTGTATTGTAACACACACATTGTAATTGTTTTTGATTTATAGCTTGCCAGAATCATGGCAGTTCTCCAGCAGCAGAGACAGCAGCAGCAGCAGCAGCAGCAGGTGGGTAGTGCAGGTGGGACCTCCAAGCTGTCCCCCTCTCACCTTGGTGGCCCCAAAATGCCGATGTCTGACTCCCTTTCTCACCCTGGCTTGGGAGGTTCTGTAGCCGACCTGCATCAGAAATCATCAGCTGCTTATTCAGGTGAGATGACTCAGATCATCCTCTTCTGGATGTTACTAAATTGGTTTAGGACAACATAAAAAAATCTCCCATCATTGATATCTGTGACAGATATTGTCACTTCTTTTTTTCAGCGCTTATACACATTTAAATTGTTCCACAACAAGGACTGAGACTTTTTATGTCTTGTATTTGCTGTGTGCTATTGCGCAAAAAAAAAATAATGTTTTGCCTTTTCTGATTGTAATATTTGGTTGCTTTATTTACCTCTTCGGTTATTACTTTAAGGGTTTGGTTCTGGTGTGACTCTTTCTGGACTTGAGTTGGGTTCCATGGTCAGTGGTCCATCTGGTCTGAAAGAAGGTGGAGGGCAGCAGTCCCGCTTTAAATGGATGATGGAAGGTCACTCACCAGCACCTTCCTCTCCAGACAATGCTCTTCACAAAAATGGTGAGTTTAGTCTGTTTGGCAACATTTTGTCTTAGCTATGAGCAAATCATTTTTGATGCCTACCATTTATTCACGATGCACCTATTCTTAGGCCCTATTGCTGCTCCTTTGAAGAGAGGCGGCTCCCCATACTCTCATTATGAGATGTTGGGTGTGGAAGGTTTGGGCGTTCCTCTCCAAGGGTCTTCAGACAGCTGGCAGAGGAGTCCTGGGAACAAGATGGGAACCAAAACTGGCACATCCAGCTGGCCTCCAGGTAAATTTTATTTTACAGTGTCATAAAACTTTTAGTAAGGAAAATGCCTAAGAAATCAATTATATTAATGATTGGATATGTGTGAAACTTTGGAAAGTAGATGAATTTGAAAGCATTTTCAAACTGAATTCTAGGTAGCAAACAATATCTCATCCAAGTCAGGTGGCATGTGAATCTGAAGGTGAGGAAAAGACTACCTAGGCACAGGCACAGAAAGCAGCAGTCAGTTTTGTTTTTATAGCACAAAATAAAGCATTTATGTTGGATGTTGAGTGTTAGGTAGACGGCTTCTAAATAAACTGTTACCAAAGTTTCCGGGCCAGTAAATCTTAGGAATGCAGTGATCTGGCTGAAGTTTCAGGATTAATTAGGCCAGTTAAAGAATGCTTTGAGATTAGATTTGGCACCATTGTTTGATGATTTGATTAGAAGAGAAAATTAGGGGGTGCAGGGGACATATCCTTCTTGTCCCAAGTTACCCTGCATTATAATGTCGTCATTGTTGTCTCATACGCAGTATTTTGTGAGTTAGCATTTGTTGTGGTGTTTTGGTGTAGAATTTCAGCCAGGGGTGCCTTGGAAAGGAATGCAGAGTGTTGACCCTGAATCTGACCCGTACATGACTCCTGGCAGTATGCTGAACTCATCTGCAGCGTCAAGCCTCAATGATGAGCATCAGTTGCTGAGAGATAACACAGGTAGATATACTCATAACTGACACAAATCTGGCATTTTATTATAAATGAATCTAGAAGGCATGTAAATTAAATTTACATTGTCTGTGTATGGGTGTGTGCTGTCAGAATCAACCCCCTCCCTAAACACCTTGCTGCCTTCACCTGGTGCCTGGCCCTACAGTGCCTCAGACAGCCCCCTAAACAATGCACACAACCCAGGTAACACAAAAGTACAAATCTAAGATCTAAGATTAACTTTCTGTTAACGTGTGGACTACTGATATTTGTTTTCACTGTTTTCAGTTGACCCTCAGCCTTTTTAATCAAAGAAGTAAATAGCTGAAAGAGTGTAACATTTCTCCTGTACCCACAGCTAAGTACCCAGAGTACAAACCAAGCTGGCCCCCTGAGCCCATTGGGCACAACAAGCCTTGGAAGACCAATCGGAGCACTTCCCAGCTGCCACGCCCACCTCCTGGACTTACCCATCAGAAGCAGCCCTCCACATCCCCATGGGCAGGAGGAGCACCACGCGTGGGCAGGGGTTGGGGTGGCTCTGGAGGCAGCCAAGAAAGCAAATATGGGCCTGGTAATGTCATGACTTTAAATCCGAACCCATAAAACAAAGCAATCCTGCCTGTCTATTTTAAGAGTTTTGTGTAGTTTGTATCTAACTGCTTTATTTATTTGTTCTCCAAAATATTAGACATGAGTTGATAATGAGGTGTTTCTGTGTGTGTGATGCTGGTGGGTGGGTGGGCTGGGTGTATTCATGTGCACATCCTCATGTCTTTTTAATAGGCTCAGCATGGAGTGATGGAACTTCAAGGGGAAGTTGTTGGCTGGTGCTGAATAATCTCACTCCTCAGGTATGCTGATAAAAATCAGAGAGGAAGACAGATTTGGCTACTTATTTTTTTTTGGAAGTGGGAGATATTCAGAGTTTTCAGGCTTGATTTTCAAAGTAGATAAAAACAAACTAAGCACTCTCAGTCTCTATACTGGTATTAATTGTGAGATTATATTTTTAAAATTTGAATTCCTTGACTGAGTGCCCCCCTCCCTCCCGCAGATTGATGGTTCCACCCTGCGCACTATTTGTATGCAGCATGGTCCATTGTTGACTTTTCACCTTGGCCTAACCCAAGGCAGTGCTCTGATTCGCTACAGTACTCGCCAAGAAGCAGCCAAAGCTCAGAGTGCCCTGCACATGTAAGCAGTTCTTATTATTAATCCACATTTCTTTTGGTTTGTGCTGTGACACCTTTTTTTTTCTCAAAGATGTTTTTTATTGAGTTTAACCAAGAGAAACAAATGCACACATGAATATAAAGTACACAAAAAATAGAACAGTTCTGTAAGGATGCATAGAAAAATAGAATAACGTATTGAAACATAGTCTTATATTTAAAGAAAAAGAAAGCGTCATTTTGAAGAACATGAAGTATGCCACCCTATTCCCAACACCCTTCCCACATATTAACCCCATTCTCAAGCCAGCTTGCTTAATAAAACAATAAGAGGACCCTATCATTTCTGGAGCTTACTAGGTAGTACTGGAAGTCGGGTTTTGAGTGTGAAGACTTGTGAAATACTTCAGGAAAGACCCCCACACCTTGTGAAACTTTTTGCTGGTGTCGCTAATCGAGTAACGTATCTTTTCGAGGCTTAAACAGGACGTAAGGTCCCTTAACCATTGAGAGTGGGTGGGTGGGGCAGCACCCTTCCATCTTAGTAAGATCGTATGCCTGGCCAGAAGGAGAGTGAAAGATAATGTACAGTATCTTACCGAGGTCAGACATGTGCCAATCTTGCCAGTGGTACCAAAAAGGGCAGTCAAAGGATTAAGTTCTCTATCATGTTTGAGGATTGCAGACAGAGTTCGAAATATGTCTCCGGTATCTTTCGAGGATAGGACAGGACCAGTACATATAGATAAGGGAAGCATCTTAACCCCCACATTTATCACAACAGGGATCTACGTCTGGGTAAATACAGGATAATTTGGCTTTGGACAAGTGGGCCCTGTGTACAACCTTAAACTGTAGAAGACAATGTCGGGCGCAGAAGGATGTTGAATTTACCAACTTAAAATTTGAATCCCATGTGTCCTCGGATAGAGACATGTTTAGATCCTGTTCCCAAGCAGTTTTAATCCTATCAGTAGAAGTGCTTCGCATGCCAGTTTGTCATAAATAATGGATATGAACCCTTTCTGAATTGGATGCAAATTCAGAAACATATTACCTGTTTTTGTAACTGGTGCCTCAGGATAATTTAGTATGTAAGATTAAAGAAAGTATCTAATCTGTAGCTATCTGAAGAAATGTGTATGTGGGAGGTTTTTTTTTCAGAAAGTTGAGCAAAAGATGCAAAGTCAATGAACAAATCCTTAAGGCACACGATGCCCCTTCCGTACCAATTTTGAAACGCAGAGTCAGTTAAAGATGGTTGTAAAAAATGATTTGATATAATTGAACTCAAAAGAGAGAAATCTGTTAAACCAAAGTGTTTTTTCATCTGAGCCCAAACCCTCACAGTGTGCCAGACAACTGGATTATCAACTAACTTGTTTGGAGGTAAAGGAAATGAGGATCCAAGTAGTGCCAAAACAGAAGAGTCTTTAACTGAATTTAACTCCAGTGACACCCAGGATGGGCAATTATCTTTGTTTTGGAAATAGAACCAAAATATGATGCAGCGTATATTAGCTGCCCAATAATAAAAACGGAAATTAGGCAGTGCCAGACTTCCATTACGCATAGATTTTTGGAGATGAAATTTATGCAGTCGTGAACTTTTGCCTCTCCATATATAAGATAATATATCTGAATCTAAAGAATCAAAAAAATGATTTAGGGATAAAGGTTGGTATTGACTGGAACATGTTCAGAAATTTAGGAGAAATGTTCATTTTAACTGAGTTAATTCTTCCCACCAGAGATATAGAAGGGGAGACCATTGTGTCAAAGACTGTTTTGTATTATTTAGTAGAATAAGAAAATTTTCTTTGAAGAGATATTTATGGTTCCTTGTGACTGTTATGCCAAGGTATGTGGGTAGATTTCCTGCAATTTTAAATGGGAGATGCTAACACTCCTCCACTGATGAGGAACGGCTTACTTTTATGCAAGTTCAGTTTGTGTCCTGAAAACTGACCAAATTGAGTGAGTGTTGATAGCTTACAAATCGTCTGCATACAGGGACACATTATGCTCAACTCTTTTCCTCCAGATTCCTGAGACATCTCCACAACTTCTGAGCGCGATGGCCAATGGCTCAGTTGCCAGGTCGAAAAGTAATGGACTTAAGGGACACCTTTGACAGGTTCCCCGCTGGAGGTTGAAGGGTTGCGACTGTTGGGAGCTAGTAAGGATTGAAGTGTTAGGACATAAATATAACAGTTTTGTCCAAGAAATAAAATTAGATCCAAAATTGTATTTTTCCAAAATTGCAAATAGGTACTTCCACTCCACACGATCAAACGCCTTTTCTGCGTCTAAGGAAAGGATACACTCAGGGGTCTTACCGGGAGGAGAATATAATATATCGAGTAAACAACGGATATTGAAATAGGAATAACGATTTTTGATAAAGCCGGTTTGATCTTCAGATATGACTGATGGTAAGATATTTTCTAGCCTATGTGCTAAGACTTTAGCCAAAATCTTAACATCAGGGTTTAGTAAGGAAATTGTCCTGTAAGACGAACAATCAAGTGGATCTTTAAATTTCTTTGGGATAAGAGTCATGCATGCTTCATAAAATGATGAAGTAAGTTTACCATACTTAAAGGAATCAGCCAGTACTAAACATAGTTGAGGTGAGAGCAATGATGAAAATGCTTTAAAAAATTTTGCAGGAAATCCGTGGGGTTCTGGGGATTTTCTAGACTGCAGCGAAGAGATGGCTGCCTCTATTTCCTCCTGTATTATAGGTTCATCTAATCTCTTTCTGTTGTCAGGGGAGAGCATAGGAATATTCAAAGAATTAAAGAAATTCTCCATCAGAGTGTTATCCTGTGGGAACTCCTGAATGCATTGTGAATTTTAACATAATCTGAGGTGATACTTCCACTGTTCATTCTAATTTTTGTGATTTGCTGTTTTGCCTGGATGCCTTTTTGGCTAGCATCCTACCGAATTTGTCACTATTAATATAAAACAAACTCTTGCTCTTCAAAAGCTGGCGTTCAACTGAGTATGTCGAAAGAAGGTCAAATTTAGTCTGGAGCTCCACACGTTTATTATATAATTCTGTTTTTTTTTAACTTGACGTACAGCTGATCTATTTCTTTGATTTGTTTGGCTAACTCAAGTCGCTCTGTATGAGCCTTTTTCTTCATGTTTACAGAATAGGAAATAATTTGCCCCCTAAGAAAGACTTTTAATGTGTCCCAGATTATCAGGCTAGAGGTCTCATTTGTAGTATTTGTTTAAAAAAAAAAGATTATTTGTTCTTCCATGAATTTAAAGAAATTCTTATCCGCCAAAAAGGTTGAATTAAAATGCCAGTGTCTTTTGTATTGGGGAACATCAAAAAGGTTCATGGATAGCACTAGAGGGGCGTGGTCCGATACCAGTATGATCTGGTAATCACAGTGATAGTAACTGATTATCGATGAGAAAATAATCAATCCTAGAATAGATATGGTGAACCTGTGGGGAAAAAAACCAAACTGTTTTCCATCGAGATGGAGACAGCGGCAAACGTCAGAGACACCGTAATTAGATAAAAAGGACTGAATTAAAGAAGCAGATTTACTTATTGTGGAAGGGTTGGGAGAGGATCGATCTAGCATGGGATCAAACCAGCAGTTAAGATCTCCACCAAGTATGAGAAAGTGTGAGCGCGTTATCAATATTGGGGGCGTATATACTGGCCAGTATTACTTTGGTATTATATAGTTTACCCGAGACAAAGACATACCGACCATTGGTATCAGAAATTACTTCATGTTTTTCTAAGGGAACATTTTGATCAATAAGAATTGAAATGCCTCTGGCCTTAGCCTGAAAAGTGGAATGAAAATGTTGCCCCACCCACTGAGACATGAGGCGAGTGTTATCCGTCCCATGAATGTGTGTTTCCTGTAGAGAAATAACT
This sequence comes from Brycinus macrolepidotus, assembly GCA_037974445.1. Taxonomy (NCBI): domain Eukaryota; kingdom Metazoa; phylum Chordata; class Actinopteri; order Characiformes; family Alestidae; genus Brycinus; species Brycinus macrolepidotus. Next base: position 26,296,673 of record JBBPCZ010000115.1, on the reverse strand, counting down.
GCCGCTTTGTACTGTTTGATGTGTGAAATAACCTTCCTCCTTTTAACGGGGTGATTTCAGTTTACAGGACTACTCATTCTCCTTCACTAAAGTAGGTTGACAAGTGTGGGTAAAGACAGAGTCCCAAACGTAAATAATAAAGTAAGATTCTGTTGCAAGCGATAGTGATCCCAACATAACTGAGGCTAATACATCCTTTTAAAGTTGTTGTGGTACTGGAGGATACCTCCCACCTCCCCCCCACCCCTGCTATCCCCCCACCCAGCCACAAGGCGGCTGCCAGAAAAAATAGCAGCAAGCTCTCCAAATCACCCATTGTGTCCTCCCAAAAACTCTTCCTGTCTTACTCAAAGAATCTTCAGCTCCCATAATGTACTTTTCAATTCACATAACACTACTAGATAAACGATTGGACTTTGAAAACACAACCGTATCGGAACCAAGGCAAAACATGTTACTGGTTACGTAAAGTACTGAAAGTTAAGGCGAAGATAAGATAATAATGATAAAAATAAAATAAATAATAATAATAATATAAATAGCAAAAATGTAGACCGTTAACTTAAGCGAAAACTCATAGCTGCAGTTAAATGTTCTTCTTACACAATCCGAAAGTATGTAAGAAAGAATAAACACAAATTAAAGTGGTGTAAAGTACTCACATGACTGCCACACGAGTAACCATGCTAGTCAAGCTGTCAGAGCGGCCCAAGTAAGTCAACACTAGTCACCCAAATACTGTACAAAAAGTCAAACCTGATAGAGGTAGATAAGATCAGTTTGTTAAGATCACTAATCGGGTGTTTACGATAGTGTCGATGTGGGAGGCAGGTCGTCCACATCTCGCCTCGCCAGCCGAGCACAGCCACTTCTTCTCACCGCTGGAAAGAGTGATGCGAAGCCGTGCGGGATACAGCAGAGTAGGTTTGAGTCCGTGTTTATACAGCTCTGTCATCACTTCTCTGTATTCAGCACGTTGACTCAGACGCAAAAGTCCTCCATGATGCGGATCTGCTGACCATGGTATTGCAGCTACCCTCTCTGCCAAGCCTCTCGGATCAGAAGGTTCTTTGTCTGATAGCCATAGAAATGAATGATTACGGGACGCGGTCTCTGTCCCGGGTTCGGCTTGGCTACAAGTGACCAGTGGGCTCTATCAGTCTCCGGCGGAGTTGGGAGCATCTCTTTCCCAAACACCTCATACAGCAGACCCATGAAAAATTCTGTAGGACGGCCACCTTCAATGGTTTCTGCCAGTCCCAAAATGTGTAGGCTCTGTCGTCTGCTTCGGCTCTCCAGGTCGGTGAGTTTGGCCATTAGATTAGCATTGTTTTCGCTAAGGCCGGAGCAAACATTCTCTAGCTCTCTAACCCGCTGGCTTAAATCCTCCAAGGCGAGCTCAAGGGAACCTAGCCGTTGGCCGTGTTCTTCCACTGCAGACCAAACTTCGTCAAATTTTGCTTCCATTAAACTGAAAGACGATCTAAAGTCGGTCGCCAGTGCCTCTCTGTGCTGCTCTAGAAGCGAGGAGATGGCTGCCATTGTTCGACTGGGTGTCGCATCCTCCTTTTCCCCTGCTTTGGCACGTTTTGAGGCCATTTTAAAGTAAACTAAAACAAATTTGGGAGAAAAGGTACGAAGTACGTAAAAGTGCAACATTCCGGTTGTGAAATAAAAGGCTGAGGAGTGGAAAAGTTGAAGTTAACAGGAGTGTCTTTCTCTTGCTCCTACTCTACATCCCCTATCGGTCCGGAAGTCCCTCTTGTGACACCTTTTTAAACATTTCAGTGTTTTTCTGCCATTAAAAATGAATAAAAAGCCCCAACTGCTTTATATTTTATGATAAAACATTGAACTTAAGGACAGTTCTCAAAACTATTATACTGTTTTGAAAATAATAAATGAAAGTTGTTTTTATCTCTTTGTAAATATTTATTGTCTGGTTCTGTTGGTTTCCCAGGTGCGTTTTGGGTAACACCACAATCCTGGCTGAGTTTGTGACCGAGGAGGAGGTTGCTCGCTATTTTGCACATTCCCACCCAGGAGGGGCTGGGAGTACCAGTGGAAGCAGTGCAGGCGGACCCATTGCTGGGCCAACAGGAGCAGTGGGGTCGTCTGGCGCTGGAGCAGTGGGTGCTGGGAGCACCGGGAGCATACCCGGTGGAGAGAGGGAGCGGCCTGGAGGAAGTGTTACTGCAGGAAGTAGTAGCAACGGGGCTGGAGGTGGGCCCGCAAGCTCCAGCTGGCAGAATTTGGACGGTACGGGCACCTCCCCTGACCCAGTCTCTGCCCAGGGTCCCAACCTGAGCATCTTTGCGCATTGGAGCAACGGTGCAGGTGGAGTGGGCAGCAGTACAGCGAGCATGGAGCCAGCCAGACAAGGGCTTTGGGGGGGCATGGCAGCAGGGTACCCCAGCAGCAGCCTGTGGGCATCTCCAGCTTTGGAGGACCGGCACCAAATGAGCAGCCCTGCAGCACTGTTGCCTGGAG
>JBBPCZ010000115.1:26253278-26271425 GCA_037974445.1 Brycinus macrolepidotus | reverse complement strand
CTCGGACCTGTATTCTGTAAAGCTGCTTTGTGACAACTTGGTTGTAAAAAGCGCTATATAAATAAAATTGAATTGAAATGAAAATCATCAAAAACTTTAAATTTGCAAGGGGAACCAACAGGTTAGATGTCTCTAATAACATGGACAGTAACTGGACACAGTGTTTGAAAACACCAGCAGTGTGCACACACGCACGCACGCACGCGCACACACACAACTACCATGTCAGTGTCACTGCTGTGCTGAGAACGATAACCCACACAAATAATAATTGCTCAGTGGAGGTCCTGTGGTTGTCCTGACCACTGATGAATGGAGTAAAGGGAGCTAACAAATGATGGAGAGAAACAGAGAGAGAGGCTACAGCCTGTAATTGTAACAACAATATGTGCCTATATGGTAAGTAAAACAGATGAAATGTGAAATGAGTGTCGATAGTCAGTAGATGTACCTAATGAAATGTGATTAAAACCACTGACTGGTAAAGTGAATAGCATGGATTGTCTAATGACAGTGGCACCTGTCAAGGGGTGGGACATATTACGCAGCAAGTGAACAGTCAGTTTTTGAAGCTGATGTGTTGTAAGCAGGAAAAAATGGGTAAGCGTAAGAACCTTAGTATCTTTGAAAAGGAATGGAGTAAGGAGTGGAGATCTTCAGTCCTAGTATTCATGTCGATGTTACTTTGACACATACCACCTATCTAAACACTGCTGCAGACCAAGCGGCAACTGATTTCTCTACTGACAGTGGACTCTTTGAGCACGAGAATGCGCCCTGTCACACTGCAAAAGTTATTCAGAAATCTTTTCAGGAACATGACAAAGAGTTCAGGGTGTTGACTTCAGCTATAAATCTTAATCCAACTGAACATCTGGCTGATGTGCTGGACAAACTGATCCATGGAGGCACCACCTCAACTTAGAGGACTTTAAGATGTGGCAAGAACCACAGCACACTTTGGAGTCCATGTCTCGACAGAGCTGCTTTAGCAGCACAAGGGGGGCTTACATATTTTTTAGGCAGGAGGTTTTAATATTTTAGCATATTTTAGCACTACCACTGTGTTTTTCCTGAGGTTTCCAGTCCTAAAATACTAAATAAACAGTATTATACAGTACTGCACAAAAGTCTTAGGCACCTGCAAAAATAATATTTAAAAACTGTTTAGAAGAGCCCTGGGTGTTTTTTCACATTAATATTACTAAATATACTAAACAATAAAGAATAAATGCAAATAACATTATATAGTAAATTGTGATTTTAAGCACAGTATATCAATGAGTTCCTTGTGGAAGCCCAGTATTATTTGCAGTTACCATCAGAAGCCTGGTTTGACTCAATCACTACTTCATTAAATTAAACCAGGTGTGCTGCTGATGGAATTTCACAAATCCAAGCAATGGCTAGAGGCATCAAGGAGAAATTTGGAACCAAACCTGTGTTCTCCTTATTAGCTCACAAAATACCAACCCCCTTTTTTTTTTTTTTTTTTTTTTTAAACAAAGATTCTTTTTTACTCCTTTCTTGTTTGTTTGGATTTATTCTAATGTTAACTTTCCTAGCAGAAAGACACATTATCACATGCTGAGAACAATGGCTTTAAACAATTTGCATAGGTGGCTAAGACTTTTGCACAGTACTGTGTGACAATAAAAAATATGCAATCATATTCCCATTTTGGTTACTCAATGACCTTGTGATTGAAATGGCAGTGATAACTGGGGTAAAAATGCACATAACACAAACCATTTAGCCTTTAGAACCTCAGAGCGCGATGGGGCAATATTCAAAAATGCCATTCACCTTTCCTACAGACACAAACAGTTTGTACCCAGGGCTTGCCCTAATGCTAGTGACCAACTACAAAATAAAGACACATTGTCATAGTTCTACTGCTTACACATATTTTCCTAGTAACATTTAATACCTTTAGTAACACTTTAATACCTTCAGGGAACAGGCTCTGGGAGTATTGTATAAGTGGTTCTATAACTGTCACGACCTGAACTGAAGAGGCAGATGCCATGTCCAGCAGGGAGGTCTCTCTGAGAAAGAGAGAAAAATATTTGTAATGGCATCCAGCATATGTAACATGCCACTGCTGCAGAAACATTAAGTGAAAAATTCCCAATTCTTACCCCATCTACCCGTATCAGCACACTCATGTAAGAAATTACATATATTTTGCATGTTTGTTTATTATGAATAGTATTAACAGAATTACTGTAAGGTATGTCAAATGCTGTGATCATTATTATTGTTAGCTATGTATTATTGTCAAATACTGCGATTTCTTATAACACAGATCTACTGATATGCTTTATTTTTTGTGTGTGTGTGTGTGTGTGTGTGTGTGTGTGTGTGTGTGTGTGTGTGTTATACAGACCCCTCAGTACGAGGCCACAGTAGGTTGGGCCCAAGCACTATGGCAATATTACTTGGAGACATCCTATTCACAGCCTGCTGTTCTGACAAATATGCCAGAAACTGAACAAGGTATCTGACCCAGAAAGGGAGAGGTTTAGAGGGTTAATCTTAAAACAGTGGTATGCAATTTTCCCCATACTCCAAATGTAGTCAGTCAGCCATGATATGTTTGGTGACCAAAGTTTACTTCTTTAGTTTGGTTTTGGTACTGAAGCTACAAGGCTAATCTAGCTAAAGAGTCATAGACCCTCATAGATACCACTTTAGCACTGTGCAAACTGAGTGCCTAAATTATCACACTCTTGCATCAAACTGTATCGAGCTGTTGATTAATGTCAAAATGTTTTGACACTGTATCACATACTGTTACATATAAAAGTGAAAGACAAAAATATGGACAAAATCCAGACTGTTTTTTGCTATAGAACATACTTTTGTCCAGTTTTACAATGTGTCAGAAACCACTTAAGCTCAAATTCACTTGACATTATTTAAAGGAGCTTTCCAACATGTGTGTTATATTAATTTGTCATATTACATAGTACTCTGTAGTGCAGCATTGTATCCCACACCCTCAAATGCCTCATATATCACACACCAGCTTCAGTGCAAAATTAAAGACACAAACTTTGGCCCCTTAAGATATGTTGCTTGACTGACATTTGGGACAAGGGGCAATACTGAAAATTTTTTGGCCAAACTATTACTTTAATAATGTTAACTAAACTCAACAAACAAGAAATCCAGCCTAACATACCGGAGGTTGTTGTAGTTTTCTGGAGGGAGTTTTTTCAAAACCTGGCGCAACTGCCCCAATTTGTCAACCAAATCCTTCTCTCTTCAAAGTCAGAGTTGGGGACACAGAATTAGCATCTTGTTTCACACTTAAACATTAAATTCATTGTTCAAATTTACTTTTTGTCACAAAGAAACTTACCCTGCTGCTCGAAACCAGTCATTATATAGTTCAAATGTCATGAGAGGTTCCGGTAGCTCTCTGAGGTAAGACTTCAGAGAACCTGCAAAGGCATTCAGAAACAGATTAGAGATTTGCAGCATTTACACCTAATCTGTTACAGCAGGCATTGGTCACAAAATTGACATCAAATAAATATAACAATGCTGTGAAATGACCTGATAAAATGTTTGCCATTGTGGAAGCTTTGTAAGCTTTAACCACACAATACATATCCCTGCACCCAAACACTCATATGCCTTTACATCCACAGACCTCAGCCCTATGATACAGAGAATGGCATCACACTCTGAAAATCTGTTACTGAGAGCTACTACAAAGGTCTATTTAACTCTATGAACAAAGCATACAATACACATACACTGCCTGTCAAATATTTGTTGTCTAGACAAAAAATTTAGTTAGCAATAATTTAACCTAATAGGTTTATTCTGAGGAAAACAATATCACACATGGTAATATTTGTGACAGTGTTTGTGACAGTTCTGCCTTTTTATCTCTTGTTGTAATCTCAGCTCTCATGAGCACGAACTAAGAGGAACTAGTAGGAACTATTTCCTAAACAATTCAGGATTTTATTTTTTTATTATTCTTACAGTCCGAGCCAGAAAGTTTCATTTTGGCCACATTCAGACTGTTGCATTAGGGCATTTTTAGATTTATGCTATCAGAACCTTTGTGGATATTTATTCTTACTTAATTAAGAAGTATCAGTGAAAAACTGCACCTGCTACAGCGTGAGGATCAGTGCTGAACTCAGAGTGGTCCACTGTCCCAGAGTCCAGGCTGCTCTTCAGCTTCTTAACCACCGAGGCAGCTGCTGCCAGCCTGAACAAACCCTGGAGTGATCCAAGCAGTGGTAATAAGAGAGTGCAATGCATGTGCATGTGTGGGTGAGAGCAAGCGTGCACGTTTGGTGGTCAGTTTCACAAGTACTTGTGTGGATAAAAATATAAAGCTAGCCTTGTCCAAAGCATTTGTATTGTGTTAAATGAGCTCTGATAATTTGGTTTCATTGCTGTATCATAATTCTGTTCGTCTTTGAGAATGTCTGTTTGATGCTCATCTGCAGAGTATAGAGTTATTTTGACAAAAAGACAAGATTTACACATATGTTGGGAATCAAATTTGAAGTTATTTTAATCTTGCAATATTTGAGGTGAGCAAGGCTAAACAGTTCTGCTACAGTATTTTTTATGTTTGATAAGCCAGTACTGTACCTCTTCTCTGAGTCCTGTACGTAGTAGCATGTTGACACACTCCTGAATGGGTAGAGCAATCTCTCGGCCACAGCTGCTTAAGTGAGAGAGTAGAGAGACCCCGTACACTTTCCCCGCTGAAACAAACTGCGGCTCTGTGTTCAAACACACACACGAACACGTTTGCTCCTATACATTGTTGGAATGTAGGCCCTTAGATATGTCCTGCATGTATTTTATATAAATAAATGTAATGACAAGTTTGAATGATGCTGACCATACAGTTATAAACTTCCTTTACTGTTAATGTTAACTACATTAGCCTCATAGCTCTAGGACAAAACTAAAGAAGCACACTTTTTAAAAAATGTCTTGACTGATCAGTTACATAGAATAATTGCATAGACATTTTTGCTGAAGTATTCTTTTAAAAATGAATGCTCCCATCTAAATCATTTCTACTCACCGGTTTGGCTATGACTTTCCTTGAGCTCAGTGATATTTTTGTCCAAGAATTCATAGGAGACTCTGTGGTATTCTGCCTGAAGTTCTAAGAGCTAAAAAAAGAAGTAGCAGCAAAAAACTCATAGAATATTTGTGCATTTTGCAGATGTTCACCCATACCTGACATGCTAATACTCACACGAATGAAGTAATTGGCATACTCATCTTCTTTAGTGGCAAAATGGTAGAGATCTGCTGAATACTGATCCTATAAATTAATGAACACATCACTTCTGTCAGTACAAACACAGTATAAGACAACATGGATTATCAGAGTGTATCATGTGAAAGGAATGATAGATTAAGCTATTAAACCTTGATTGACTCCAGCCTTCTCCAGGCTTCCTCTGCTTCCTCCCTCAATCCATCCTGCTTGGCCTGGGGACCTGTACTACCTTGGGATCTGAAAAAAGAAGCCAAATAGAGCACAACCCACAAATAGTTAATAGCTAATCATTTAAACAGTTGTGGAAAAATGGATCGATGTATAGAATCAATTATAATCAATGATAAAAGTTTTCAATAAAGTATTCTCTCATGTTTTGGCAAAAATGAAAGTCTCTGACTAAAGAGAAATGTAATGATTTTTACTATCCTACATTCCACTGCTTTAATAATAGATTATCTAGTTATTTATATATTCAGTGTATTTTAAAAAATAATTAATCACACTGAACTAAACTGAATCATGGTCAAACATAACATTTCGCAATGCATGGAATAATTTTGCATAAATCCTAACCAAATCAAATCGTTGTAATAGCAACGATTTACTCCCCTATCAGACAGAATGAGAATTACTTTAATGATAACTGACAATGAGATAAAAGAAAATTTACCTGGTGCGAGCATTGTGCCAGTCTGTTGTGAGTTTAGCAAACTGCTTCTTGTTCTTTAAAATCTCTGGAAGGTCTTCCTGATTAAAGTTCATGGAGTTAGTTACTTTTGGATGATACAGGTGAAATATGAAAAAGATGGTGCTAAAGCTAAAGTTATTACCTCACTGAGTTTATTTAGAGGTTCCAGAACGTCTTTTTCCAGCTTCATCTCGAAATCTGCCAAAGTTTGCGCTAGAAAATTTTGCATGAAGCAGCACATTTCCAGAACCTTTCTGCAGAGAGACAGGACAGGGTGTGGTTATGGGTTAGGCACCTTATGGGGCCCTTCTTTTAGTGAACCACAGGTAATTTTCCTGTCCATACTAATTCTTCCTCTGCATTTAACCCATTCAACAAGTGAAGCAGCGGGCAGCCAGGAACACGGTGCCCGGGGAGCAATGTGTGGGGACGGTACCTTGCTCAAGGGTACCTCAGAGGTGCCTAGCGGTCTTGGGAATCGAACCCATGATTTCCTGATCGCAGGGCGAATGCCCGAACCACTAGGCTACCAGCTGCCCCACAAAATACTGTGGACGTCCAGCTAGGCTGAACAGAATACATGTAAATAAAAGAACTTTGTAAACACATTTTTTAGGTATGTCTTGGGTCTTATGAAAACAACAAAAGTGCTCACATCTGGCTACAACTATAACCAATTTAGGATTGTGCTTTAATAGCTGCTTACAATGAACACAACTGGTAACTGCAATTATTCCTACAGCAATTACTTCTCAGCTAAAATTTCATGATCATGACAATCCTATAAACAGGGTTGTTTCACGTACAAACTGAAAATATACATTAAGTAAATTTACTGAGTTGTTTTTAAGTAGTTTTATTTTAGTTACATTAACAATTTATGTTTTATGTATTTTTATGCTTTTTATGTTATAGTAACAAAGTGGTCTTGACAAAATGTATTCTTGGCCAGCATACACAAAGTGTTTGGCTTTTTGAAGACAAAGGTGTCAAAGAGCAGTAAAACAAACATGTAGGTGCCTACAGAAATGCTTACCTAATAGAGGAATCAGCGTCAAAATCTTTAAAGCTCTCAGCCATACTTACAGAGAGCATCATGAGAGGGAGCTTTTTCTATAGTGAGACAAAAATATGATTAAGGTTATGGTTTTAACAATTGGATACCATCTTTATGTCTGATTTAAAACAATAGTTAGGCAAAAAATAAAACAAATGTAAACAATTTTACCCTAATATTAAATGAAGTTAGCAGGTATTTTGCACCTTTAGTTTTGCACAAGAGCTAAGAGGCTTTTGTAGCTAACAAGAAACATATGTTCATAATGAACACTGTGGAAATTGAAATTAAATCATAATTTTCCATAAACTATTATTTTTTTTGTTGTTATGTAACTTCAAAGTGTTATCAAATTTTTATCTACTGTGTAATCTCAATTTGTCTGGTTAGGGTGATTATAAGCACTTAAGCACATAAGTTAGATTACAGAAAAGAATCAAAGTTGACTAAAATATACTTTTAAATTACTCTGTTTGTTGCTTGGAGCTTTAGTTGCCCCTGTTTAAGTAATAATGGAGTACTTTTCGCTGTAGGTGCTACTAAAGTCATCAAAGTCCCATAAGCTAGCAAAAACACTATTAGCTGATGTTGAACTGACATGTCAATTTCAATAGGTATGGAAGCATATCAGAAGTAAAATTAAAAATTAAAATGTAACATGTAAAAAAGCTATATATTCATATGGTTAAATTTACATGTCAAGTATACTAGTCTTGACATTTGTTTACACAGATGTTTAATAAGTATCTTTATTTAGAATAAAAGATATTTCCCTGATCTGTATGGTTACGCTTCATTTAATTATCCAATAATACTGTCAAAATGATATTTAAAATGTCATTTACATTATTTTTTATTTGTCCTCTCTAATATGGAATTACCTTTTTTCTGCTTAAGTCAAGTATGCAGATATAGTGAGCATCACAAATGGGCATACTGTTTCACCTAATCTGCTAATAAAATAACTATAGATTCTGCCACTGCCACCTTTTACATTTAGACAAAACCATTCTTCCAAAGAATGAACACAGTAGGGAATATATAACTGAAAGGAGGGCTGTTTCCCTTTTTACATTTGAATCTTTTTAGAATAGAGTTTTTACACAATGGCATTATTACACAGTTAAGTGCTACACTATCATTTTCACAGCATTATTGCACAACCAGGAACACCATTAAAATGCACTTTGGGAAATACATTTGAACCTAAATACTCAAATCTTTAATTCGTAAATGAAATACTAGTCAATACCACTTTAAAAATGGCAAAATACCAGTGCTAAAATTGTGCTAAATTCAGTTAGATTTTCATTTTAATTTTGCTACCATAATCCTGCCATAACTTCCCCATATCCAGTGTAATAACAGGTGGTAGGGAGGGCCCATCATTATATAACCGGCATGTATGATAATGAAAGAATATACATTTATATATAATCATTTTTATTTATTAACTGATGCTTACTGCTTAGATGTCCACAACCCTTCCAGTGTTCGGCTCAAGTTGCAACCTATGCATACATCATTTTTTTTTGGTGGGGGGAGAAGAGAAGGAAGAAAGGAAAATTACCATGCGTTTGTCAGAATCCAGGCCCTGCTGACTCTGCAGGCAGCTCGTCAGCTTCTTATGAATGATCTGGGCAGCTTTCCTGGCTGGCTCCACACGCTGCTCCACCTTCACAGGTACATGAGCAGCCAACCTTAAGCACAATAGCCTTATAGAATTGTGTCTTTGTACAGACAGCTCCATAATTACTGGCAATTTTGGATAAAAATATCATAAAATAAGCAATTGCAGTTAATGAGCCTTACAAAAAAATATGAAAAAAATCTAACCTTCAATTTAGGTACGTATAGTTGAGTCTAATTTGAATCTAAGTACGAACCCCATTTCCAAAAATGTTGGAATACTTTATAAAAATGCAATAAAAACTAAAATCTGTAATTTGGTAATTCACTTGAACCAATACTTAACAGATAAAAGGACAAAGAAATGATTTTCTGTGTTTTCACTGACAGACATTATTCTGTTTGGTAAACATAAACAAATTTAGAAACGGATGTTGGCAACACACTCAAAAAAATAGTGACAAAGGCAAAGAAAGACTGAAAAGGTTATATAAGTAACTTTCTGGAAGATTACTCAATTAACAGGTTAACTGTTAACAGTTTTGGGTATCAAGATTGGGTATAAAAGGAGCATCCACCAAAGGCTCAGTCTTTGCAAGCAAAGACGGGTCGTAGCTCACCACTTTGTGCCTTAGCTCCTCTGATATAGACTGAAAGACGAAGGAAATGTCTTTTGTGGTCAGATGAGTCCACGTTTCAGCTTGTTTTTGGAAAAAAACGGATGTCAGATTCTACGCGCCAAAGATGAAAAACATCATGCAGACTGTTATCAACAAAAGGTGCAAAAACCAGCATCTCTGATCATATCGGGGAGCATCAGTGCCCAAGGGATGAGGGATCTGTATATATGTAAAGGCACTACTGATACCAAGGCTTACACTGGAGAGACATATGCTTCCATCAAGATTGGTCTTGTCCCAGGAACTCCATGTATATTTCAGCAGGACAATGCCAGGTCTCATTCTGCACAAATTACAAAAGCGTGGCTTCGTAGACATACGAAGACTGCCTGCTTGCAGTCCAGATCTGTCTCCTATTGAAAATGTCTGCTGCATCATGAAAAGGAAAATAACACAACGGCATCTAGGAGAATAACACTACGGACTGTTGAGCACCTCAAGTCTTGTATACAGCAAGAATGGGCAAAAATTGCAAAATTGCAAAACTTCAACAATTAGTTAGTGGTAAACTTGCCGCTGTCCCAATTTTTTTGAATATGTTGCATTAATTTCTAAATTTGTTTATGTTTACCAAATAGAATTAAGTTTGTTAGTAAACTTTTTAATTGTCCCAACTTTTTTGGAAATTGGGTTTGTATTTTTTTTTTTTTTTTTAACAGAAACTGCATATCACAGTTACTGGCACTAGTAGATATTCCTATAAATAGAATGTAATTGAAGCATGTTTCCATTCATATTTCACTTTTTTAAAGTTTACCTGAGAGTTAAGGGACTCTTAACAGTCATCCATGACTTTCTGTTTTGCTTGGGATATAATTATGAGGTGACACAGAAACCAAATTCCCTTAGGCATTCATAAACATACAGAAAAGCAACGGGATATTTCTTATAAAGGCCTTGGGATTCATGTTAGGATAGACAGCATGATGGATTTTATGAAATCCAGAAAATTTTTAATTAACTGTCTGCCTCTGCCAAAACACTATCAGGGTTGGATCTTCCATATGTCTAAATCCGTACAAAATGCTTTAATGAACACAGAAACAAGCTTTTCACATGGCCAGTCCCTTGGCCTAAACTCCATTGGAAACGTGTGGGGTGAGCTGAAAGGGAGAGTCTGATAGAGAAAAGGAACCTGTGACCCTGGAGGCCATCAAGCAGTATAGGAGAAGAATTGCTATTATGCTGCCAAAGGGAGGTTGTGAGAGAAACATGAAACTGACTCACCAAAACCAAATCTTCTGAGAGAAGGTCAGTTGCATCCTGTGACCTGCAGTTGTAGAAGTCAAATATATCAACATTCTTATTTTATAATGATATATGTTTTATAGCAGATACCAGATAATTTTGTGCAGATATTTAAAAATAAGTTTACTAACCTAAACAGGCCTTGGGTTAAAGGGATTTCAACCCTAAAATGCCTGTCTCAAAACTTATATAATATGACGATACCATTTAGTGTACCTACATGGTAACATCACGTTCATTCTTAAATTTAAGTTAAACATAATGTTACCAGAAGTCACAATGTACAAAACAATGTTAAATTCATTAAATGGTTTGAGCGAAGAAAATTTAAAACATACTCAACAGCTGATGTCTTCTCTTGTTTTTGCCTGATTCTTAGCTAGTGTACTGTTGCTCATTATCTCTCTTGTGTTGCCTGTTTTTATCTCCTGTTCTGTCTAACCCTAGTTCTCCTTTAACGTTATCCTTTGTATTGTCACCTTTTCCAGGTCTTCGTTAACCCCTTGGATTTTCTTGTGTTAACCTATCAGATGATCAGGGGCCAAGTATTGAACGTTTTAAAAAAAAATTATGTTGGCCGTCTCTCTTAAGCTTTTTTTTTCATTATTATTTTCAGTTAACTAAAAGATCTCAAAAATTGGCAGGGGCAAAATGGGAAATGACAAAAAGTGATAGCGTAATGTTCTCACTCCCCGGCGTAAATGACGCCAATGCTGAAAACAATGAACCGTGTGTGCGAAGTGAGAAAATGACATGATCTGTATTCTGATCACTGACTTGTTGCAAGTAGTTCTTCTGTTGTATCAGGCAGCCAAACTACATCCTAAAATTAGAGAGTGAGGGGTGCTGTGGTTAGGAAGAAGGCCAGAGATAGTGAAGAGGAAGTGGGCTGAGAGCTGAAACACAAAAACGGTTTTGCACGCAATTTGCTGCGTCTCTTTTACTTTTCAACTAAGTACTACATAAGTGAGAATCATGGCAGATACAATCCCAGTGAGGCGTAAAATCAAATGTATATTTTGATCAACCAACAATAGCCAGTGCTATGAGTCAGGTCATGTAATATACCAGTGCTAGTTGTGATAAACTGAGACAGTGCAGAAGCAAAGGAGATCTGGCTGATATCAGAGACACCCCAACCACCCTTCATTTCCTACAGTGCAGAAGACAAAGACAAATAGGATGCCACTCCCTGTTGTTGGGGTCACACTGCTGTCACCCCAAGTGTTTGTGTTTGCTAACTTTTCATTTAGGAAAAAGAAGTTTGTCTGACACTCACTACGGTTGTTAACACTCAAGGATTGCCTTTAAGACTCACGGAACTAATGTAGGCCTCCTAGCAGTAAAAGCCTCCCAGATGGAGTTGGAAACCCTATTTGCTAACTCACATCTTCCGCATTGGCAAATGCTTTTTTCCGTTCTAGACCTGTAGACTCACCAATGGGTTTAATAACACACTGCTAACTGTGTTAGCAGAGCCGGATGCAAAACAAGCACATTTTCCATGCAGCCTGCAGAGACTGCAGCCTCCTTTAAGCAGCAGTATGAACACATATCTCACAGTTTACAGTCCAACACTATATTATGATACTGGCCTTCACAACAAACCCTATTTATAAAATACATAAATTAACAAACCCAAAAAAGGGAAATAGAATGACAATCAAAAGATGACAATGACATGGTTCTTATTCATCATCTATCAGACATTTTCCTTCACTGTTCTCCACTGCAAGGTTATTGATTTTTCTCTCTGGCTAACTGCTCATTAATGCATCAGAAAGCAGACACTGAAATAATGCCATGGCCTTAAAGTGATTAGCAATGTGAAGAGATATTGACTAAATTTCTATTTTATTCACCACATCAAATGCCACTTGAAAATATTCATCCTAAACAACACTGAAACTCAAATTCATTTACTTTCATATTTAGAAGAATAATAGGTCTTAAATTGCTGTTCATTGAGCCACATAACAGCGAGAATGTCAAGCTGCTGTAGTCTTGTAACCTATGTTAAACATGATCAGTAAACGCCAAAGGAAAGTACTTACTTCCCCACACCCCCAAACTGCTTTAGGAGGCTAAATTGCTTGAGCATGGTTCCGATGATTAAGTTTCTTTCCAACCACTCCTGCAGTCCGCTCTCTCAGTCTCACGTCAGAGGCTCCCCACTTTCACTTGATGGTTGATATTGCCCTGATTCACATAAATGGGGAAAACAATGTCATTGAGTTCTCCATTTGAAACACTTCACAGCCAAACTTCTCATATGCACACGTCTAATCAAGTCAAAAAAAAAGAGGAAGTTACAACATGCGTACAGGGAAGGAGACCTATGTATCATGCTGTGAAACTCCTACAGTTTCATTTCACCACTGTGAAAACAGAACTATAATCGCTAACATTAGACACTTTTAATCCTTTCAGACAATTAACTCTCCAAAAGTTGTTCCTTTGATGTATTTTACTGATTTTCCTGACTAATAGACATTTCTATGTAATGTCATATTTGATCAGAGAATCACACACAGCAGAACATTTGAAAAGTGCCATGAGCTAAACATTTCAAATATCCTTGTTTAAATTACATACAACAAAATGTGGTAGCACATATGACTAAAGTCCCAGTGATTTCTTTCATTTCTTTAATCAAACCACATTACTAGCACCTAATAAAATTATGAGCACTTTAATGTGCCCAAAGAAACATGTTTGTTTTGTATTTATACATCATGTATTATTGTCAGTATCTAATTAATGAAGAAAATGTTGAGCACAAGTATTCACTACATCAAATGTGGGGTGGTAGTAGCCTAGTGGGTAAAACACTCACCTGTGAACCCAATGACCACAAAAGTTGCAGGTTCAAACTCCACCACTTTCTACCATTGTGTTCTTAAGCAAGACACTTAACCCTCAGTGTCTCCAGGGGGACTGTCCCTGTAACTAATTGTAAGTTCCTCTGGATAAGGGCATCAGCCAAATGCCACTTTTCTTTGTTTTACAAGGATTAACACTACAAAACAAAAAGAACTGTGATAGCAAAAGTAGGATTTGAGAACAAAAGTGGGTTGCATTAGGTTCAACTCACCTCATAAATGTCAGGTTCAGTTTGTTTGAGGAGGGGAACTTGCCCCTGCGATAAGAAGGCTGTGGGTTCAAAAGCCAGGACTGCTAGTGGCAGCAAGGTACTGTCGCCCCTCAGTGCTCCCCAGGTGCTGGATGCTGCTGTGTTCATGCGTGACTATAAGGGGCGACTTTACTTTGGAAGCAACTGGTGTGATACTAAAACAGTAATCCAAAAGTGGATATCATCATATATTGGTGCAAATTGGGCAAATCATTTAACAAGTCACATGTATTAAAATCCTCAAGAATCAGAACTGATTGTTCCAGAGAACAAGCCGTGCAAAAACAGACTCTGCTGCTTCTTTATTATTTGGGAAGGGGATGTTAAAAATAATAGTGATTTATCCAAAATCACATATACCTTTTCATGCACTTTTAATTGTGTTGCCAATGAGCTATTTACATAAAAATTGTCTGGCAGTCTTGTATTGCTGTCTGTTCTTATCTGTGATTTCCAGAAGATAGGTCTACCAGAGGAGCTGAAAATGCAAAATAAGTAGGCCTTTGTCTTATACTTTCTATAAAATCTATATAAAAATTAATTTTATTTAGTATAAGCAGTGCCTTTACAGGTTGATCAAGAAAAAATGTAAAACTTGTTCATAGTCTTACATAATGGCCTTTAACCTGTACGTATGCTCTGGAATGCACTGGGCATTTAGAGATAGTGAAGTGAAGACTATTTTTCGTTTTCAAAACACAAAAATGTTCAATATACAACATCATACAACATATATAACCAAAAGCAGTTTTTAACATCTTTACCATATTCACTTACTATATGACCAAAAGCATATGGACACCCATTTTAAGTGATTTGGGGTAGGCCCCATAGTCTCAGAGAAGGGAAATCTTAATGCAATAGCACATAATATAATTTCAAAAAATAGTGTTTCCACTTTTGTGGAACAGTTGGGGAAGGCAATTTCCTTTTTCAGTCTGACTGAGGTTCATAAAGACATGGTTTTGGAGAGTTTGATTTGGGAGATCATGTAAAACTTCCAGATCTTTCGTTATGGTGCCATAGGCTTGTGGATGTGGTTTTTAACTGCTGTCTGTAGTGGTGAAGTTTTGTTCATATTTAAAGTTCACATTAAGACATACTGTGCCACATTAACGAAGAGCTGATGAGGTTTGAGCAAGTTGAGAGATGTTTTGATAATGTATTTTTATGGAAGCTACTTAACTATTTGGGTGCCTATTGGATTCTAGTGAGAGCTAGCAGCATTTGTACACTAATGTCTTAGCTAATTTATATATCGGAAGTGGGAAAAACCATAGTAACTTTTGCTAAAATATTTCACTGGGAAGTGTCAAACCCACATCAAAGGCCTAGCATACTACCATAAGGCATTACAAACGAACCCTGTAAGAACACCACCCATTAACAGTAAAGGTAAACCATATTTGTAGATGGACTGTTTTAAGATTAAGAACTAGTAAGTACACTCTAAATACCCTTTAAAAAAAAAAGAGATCAGTTATGTATTCTTTTTTCTTAATGGTTACACTATTATGAGTTGACAAATCAATGGTGAAAATTGGTTGAATCTAATGATTGTAATAAGTTATATCTAATGAAGGGATTTAAGAATACTTTATAAGAAAACTCTAACAAGCTGAGTGTTAAACTCCACCCCCCAGGACATCTATTGGGTAGCAATAGATATCCTGGTCGACTAACCTGACCAGTTAGAGCACAAAAACATAAGTAATCGTACTTGAGTATTACACAGCAAATATACATTGTAAGTAAAAATAATGTGCATTGGAATACTGAGTGCATGACATGAGCAGCACAGTCGAACCTGTTCTCCTCGGTTTCAAATAACCGTTGTTTAAGGATCGCACTCATCCGATTGTTTCTAATTTTGATTTTGGATCGCGAGAATGCCCAGAGTGAGTTGATGTGTTGGGTTAAATATAGATGCAACAAAGCAGCCTCATCCTAACCAGCACTGGGATAACGTTTTGCAACCTACAACGTGCGGTCCTAGTCGTCATTATGGCACTATATACAGTGTAGGTTAAGTGGTGAATAATTACCAGCTGTCTGCACTATTTGTGTTCGCCATTTTCCAGCCATTCATCAATGGTCAGTTCACGAACACAGAACATTCTATTTACTGAGTAACAGACCACTCTCTGCTGACCTCTTACCCCAGCAACAAATGTAGGCAAGAAACTCTTATATCAAGGGGTATGTGAGCTGGCTAATTTGCTGCACAATTTGCTCTGCTTTCATAATTTGACCACTCATGAACAGCTGGAGGATGGCGTACACCAATGGTGCATTAACATATCTACACAGATACATTCTATACACCGAAAGATGGACCTACAAGGTAGGGCATTCACTGGGAAGAAGTGAAAGAATGTTAGTGTTTGTGAAAAAATCTCTTGACAAAAAAATAAATGTAATAATGTATTTATTTCTATACAACAAATCAAGTAAGGATACAAATGAATATTACTCTTCCTGTCAATACCTCATAATGTAAAGACTTATTTCAGTCCTGGAGAGAACTTTACAAATCTTTAAACACTTTTCAAAATGTATAGATTTTGGAGCTGAGCTCAATGTTCTATCACCTGCATCAATGTATTGCTTTCCTTAAATGTTCAAGGCAATTCTGGTCCCACAAACAAGCTGAAGTGTAGACTATTTATATAAGAGATGTGTCTGAGTTGGTCATGAACTATTACAAAGCAAAAAAGACCATTTGCAGAGAAAACCAAGAGCACCAAATGGATGAATGAGAAATAAATTTGTTCTTGTTTAAATGCTGCCTATACTGTCAACATTACAGGACCACTTGCTTATTAATACTGCTAGGGTCCTATTCAGAATTAATGGATCTACTACTTTTTAAATGGTGTAACCTCTTCGAATAATCTTCAGTGAATTGGCAAAATTAAACTTGATACAGCAAGTGACTGGCATGCAAGGAAACTCCTACAGCACAAGTGAACCCAAAAGTCTAAATATACATAACGCATTTGAGAATTTAAAAATATGACGACTCAAAAGGGGGCCCAGGCCAGAACAGGGGCAGATGGTGTTCTACAGATGCTACAGGTTTGCTAGTGTTTCTCCATTCACTATTCTACCCCACTCCTTTGGAACAGGCTAAGAGATGTCAGTAAGAACACAAACCACCCCCACCCTAGTAGAATATCCCAGTCAAAGATATATTAAAACATATCAAAAGAGCTCATTTAAGAGTAAACTCCAGCAGCTTTAGGATCAGAGCACAGAGGAGGTGTGAAGAGAGAAAAGACATGAGCACATTGTGGTATTCCTGACCACTCCTTGTTTTAGTAGTTGTAGCTCCTGTCTTTATCCCCAAGTTCTATCCCGACTCTTGAAATGTCCAAATCGCTGTCCTGTCTCTCCCCAGTGACGGATGAAAGGTCGTGGTCTGGACACCCCTGAGCTGTATCCCTAATTAATTTGGTCCCTTCCCTCCCACCCCAGAAAAGCCCCGTACTGAGGGGTAGGGTGGAGGCTAGCGTTTGGATTTGGCCTCCTGCGCCTCTTTCTCTGTAACATATATATTTATATTTATTTATTTTATGTTTATTGTGTGTGTGTGTGTGTGTGTGTGTGTGTGTGTGTGTATATATATATATATATATATATATAAAATAAACATAAAATAAACATCAAATAAATAAATAGGAAAGAAAGAACACACATTAGAATATCTCAATTTTTCACACAAGTACAACTTTCACTTTCTTTCTCAACATCTAATATTTTAGTTAGGGCTGCACAATTAATTATTCATGCAATTTTGACCCTGACAACACTGATACAGCACAAGGCTGCAATAGCTCTGCAAATTAGCTCTCTAAACAAGGTGTTCCGTGAGCATCCTGACAAGTCCAGATGAGCATTTCTGTGAGTGTTCTGATAGTTCAATGTTTTCAAGCAAATTTCGGTCAAAATGATGCAGGTAATTTGTTATGCAGTTTCTCCTTCTAGTATTTTGTTATTTCAGGGCATACAGATCAATAGAAACAGGCCCAAATTAAATCATTACATTAAAAGTTTTGTTGTTTTGCACTGCAGCTACAAAGTAAAAATGTATACAAAAAAGCGATGAAAATATACAAAAAAAAAAACCAGCATCTAATTATAGCTCACATTTTTGGCAAAACTGAGTAATGTGCAGAGAGTTAGTCATATAGTGCTGATTCTTGTTTATGATTACTCATACATTTATTAATGTAAATGTAAACCGTTTCATGTTGAAAATATGTAAATTAAGCCAAGTCTACAAAGATATGTACAGTGGTACCCCGCATAACGAATGCAATTCGTTCCAGCGCTGCGTTCGTTATGCAGGGAGTTTGTTGTGCGAAACACAATTTCCCGTAGACTTCTATGGGAAATCATGTAATCCGTTCCAGGTCGCCGCGAAAAATCGAA
>JBBPCZ010000115.1:26229217-26253178 GCA_037974445.1 Brycinus macrolepidotus | reverse complement strand
CCTGCAACAAGAAGACCTTCAATTTTAACCACCAGTAAACACACAGACACCAAAAACACATCAAAACAGGAAAAAAAAAAACATGACACTAATGGGGAGAAACAACACAACATGATGCTTTGTCTTCATCTGAGACACATCTGGCCGGATTTTTTTTTTTTTTTTACGTAAAACTCGATTTTCACGTGCGACGTGCAGTTCATTGTGTGAAACACGCTCGTTTTGCGAGTCACGCGAGTCGCAACGGCATTCGTTATGCAGAACGTTCGTTCTGTGAGGCGTTCGTTAAGCGGGGTAACACTGTACACTATTACACAAAATCCATACAGTACAGCATGATGTGACACTGGGAATAAAAACTGAATGAATTGACTCACCTTTCCTCATTTCATCTCTCTTTCTTGCTGCCTCTTCTCTTTGTTTTTTAATGATAGCCAATCTAGCCAAATCTGCCCTGGCCTGCTCAGTCTTTCCCTCTAGATGCAGCTTCATGTAGCGCTCCTTGGCTTTCTGCTTTTCAATCTCCTCTCTGCCACCAAGTTACGCATTCAATAATATTTTTTCATATGACAAGAAATACATTTTTGCACAATAAACATGTTCAAATGTAATGTATTCCGTATATGAGGATAAACAGTGTTTTATCTACAGCTATTTTCACATACCTTTCTCTACGCGAGAGCTCTCTCGGCGCACTATCATCTATTTCAGCAACTTTTTTGCTCTTCTGGGACACACGGTTGGGATTCTCAATCTCTATCAATCCATCCACTCCACTCCTTCTTTGATTCTGTGACAATATATAAACAAATGTAAAAACAGCTAATAGATTTCTTAACAATGCGAAAGGCACAATCATTCTTGTTGCTTTTGTACTCACAAAGAGTCGTCCTTGTACGTAGCACCTACCTGTTCATCTTCACTGCTACTTTCCTCCTCAGTTTCTGACGAACTTTCACGTTCAGCATCACCATTTTCCTCCTAGAAAATGGTCAAATTTAAGGATTAAAGGGTCTTTACATTAACACCTCAGATTAAAGGACGCTTTTAGCATCAACATAGACATTCACCTTCTCTCTCTGTGCTTGCATCTGTCGGTCGATTTCCTCAGGATTACTGAACTGTTTGCCGCGACCTTTGTGGCCCTTTTTTCCTAAGGGCACATCAGTTACAAGACTTCGATTTGGAAGGTGAATAATCAGCTAAATAAACTCAGGCAAAAAACACATCAGTTAAAAAAATCTATATGCATACACACAGATTTTCAGCCTGTATTACTCTGCAAGATTGACAGCCCTAAAAACCAAGACCAACTGAGTTTCTCCAAAGGTCACAATCCTCCTACATAAGAAGTCTGATAAATCCTGTAACACTGTGTCCCCAAAAAGTATCTGGACATTTGTGCCCATGTCTGAAGTAGGCCTGGCTCCAGCCTAAGCACCCCATCACTGGGAGACTACGAGTTCGATCCTCTGTGGCGTCACAGCCATCCATGGCTGGGAGTCCAGGACAGTACAGTTGGCTCATTCTCCCCTGGTGTCCCCCACCCCCACCATCTACTTTTCATTTTGCAAAGTATTCTTTCAAAAGGCACCTGGCATCTTTTAGATTATACTTTGAGCATATTCTTTGGAGACTTCTGTAGGTTTGCACCTGAAATGCCTTTGTACACTTTTTAGTTCATCGAAGATACAACCTCACTGATATCACTTTAAGAAAAACAGCCCCAAACTTTGACACATACAGAACTGTGCAAATGTTTTTTTAATATTTTGCTTTGGTAGGCAGCAAGGCGCACTAAGGTAAGCACCAAGGTGCAAAAATACTTTTTCGCCTATCAAACGGTCTCTGATCTTATTGTGTAGATTAAAGAAATGGAAACAAATGTTTTACGGCAACAGGCTGGAAAGTGCTTAAAAACACAAGTTGCCTAGATAAAGGTTCTGACCACTCAGCATCACCAGTATACCGATCACCGGCCTAATTACCTGGAATCACCTGCATCTGTTTCTTCACTGGTTCTGTTGTGCAAAGTTGGAGTGTGAGCCTAAGTCCAGAACTTTTTCTAAGCCAAAGATCAAATGAAGACAAAGAAAGGTGGCAAATTGTTTACTGAAGAGTCTCAGCACTCATGGTCCCATGGGAGCAGCTCCAAATTGCTCATCCCAACCTGGGGTTAATATAGATCCAAACTTTGACACCTCCTTCATAATTTGTATTGATCCTACCCATTCAGAAGATTGGCACCTTCCATTACTCCACCTTTGCTGTTTTTCCACCAGTAGTTAAAAGCCTTAAGAGTTGTCATTTTTATGAATGGTTCCTAGTCCTGTGTGCTACCAATATTTCATAGATGTATCCATGCTAGTTTAAAAAAAAAAAAAAAAAAAAAAGTGTACAGTTCCACCACACCCAAAGATGTACACATCCTGAGATGCCCAAACATATACATGTCCAAAGATGTACACATCCTGAGCTGACCAAACATATACAAGTGCTCTGGCATGTCTAATTGTTCTGTGAACATGTGCATGTCTACTTCTAAGTGCTCTGTCTACTCAGTGGTATGAAGTTGTGTGCGCTGGACAAAAGTATTGGGATTTTTACTATAGTTCATGACTTAAGTTAGATGCTTTGTTATGCTTAACAAAGGACTAATAATAAGAGCCTTTGAAAGTGCTTCAGGATGCCTGGAGACCTATTCCTCAAGACTCCATTAAAAATACAAGGAAGTTTGGCGCGCTGGAAGCGAAATATGAAGACATGAGGGATGGCTCAAGTCTTTTGCACGATACTGTATATAGCTGTAAATGGACAACATCCATTACACACATTTTAGACTACTGCTTTTTCCTTTATTTTTAGACACCCACACATCTTGTACTTAGTAACAAAGCACCAATCTCACATTTTTCTTGCATTTTATTTCTTTCCATAGAGTCCATTTATGACGGTTGCGTTGTTTCATGTAACAAAACCGAAATTCATTTTACATGGTTATTTTGCTACCTGTCTTTATCTCTTAGAATTAAACGATGTTTTAGCCGTTTTGTTTTAAAAAAAAAAAAAAGTTGTCCATGACATTGATCCTTAAAGATTCAGATTTGCTGAAGTGAACGATTTATATGTAGAGCAAATTGAAGCAGCCACGGTGTGCCAAACTCAGGCACCCGCAAATATGAATGAAGAAATTATATTCCAACTGTAAACAAGAAATGAACCGTTTCGTTATGGGTTAAATATAACGAAAGAAAATTACCACGGCGAAAGCATCGTGGCAATTCACGCATGCGCAGTAAGCTAGCAAGCGGCAGCGTGGCCTACCAAAACGAAGATTACCGGAAAAGACAAAAATATCAAAGCTATCGTATTTTTAAGAGGCAACGTATTGGCGAAAAGAAGTAAGAGTCTCAATAGAGCTAACTCTAACTCATGCGCCTCCTCACCCCACACGAACTGTTAATAATACCCAAATGGCTCTGAAATGCTAAGTTGCTGATCTACCACGAACGACGGAAGAAGCAGATGTTTCTCATCTAAATGGGATAACTAGCCGTCGATTCCTGACAACCACTTTAACATTCACCCATATCACCGCGTAACCATCTGTGCTAAAGCAGAACCACTGTGTACAAGAACTAAGGGCACTGGCAAGCCCTTGGAGAATCCGGCGGCTGTGATCATTTAGTTTGACTAATAATAGCTTTCCTGATTACTAAGAGTATTCGATCTCCCATCTGAATCACTAACCCAATCGGGGTTACATGGTTGGCGAGCAGCGCTGTAACACGTTTCTCACGAGGCTAAAGTCGGCCCGCTATTCGCCAGCTTATTTTTCGAATTTTCCGTTCCACCTTAAATGGTGCAACAGATCGCTGCGTTCAGTGTAACTGTCGCCCAATTTAAGGTGGAACGAAAAATTCACCTCTCCTCGTGTAAGCTTCTGGGTAGCGGCGTGTTTCACTCCACCTAACAACTGCCGTGTCGACGTAATCACTTACCTCCTCTAGGCATTGTGAAAATGGTTCGAAAATGTGTAGCTCTCACAGCTCTAACCGAAGAATGTTTTTTTTCTTGCGGCCCTGGAACGATTCTATGAACAACGTTGCCGCTTCCTGCGTGAGTCACGTTGAACAAAGCAGCGGCATAAGGCAATAGCCAATCAAAAGCAGGGTAATTGACGAACGTTGGCTTTCACCAATCAAAACTCAGCCTCAAACTGATGACAGCAAAACGTACCCAATTAAATGTCTCATAATTATAAAAAGAAGGATTTTACTGTCCTTGCTTTTCACTCAATTGCCTGGCTGTTTATGAATGAGAAAAATAAATAAACGAGAATCAATTTTTAAATAAACCTGAGCGATGCACAGGAACTATGATTATAACGAACTATAATTAATAACGGTTCGTTTAACTTTTATAAATAGAGCACTTTGATGCTTTGTACATGTATAAACACAAAAAACCTACAGGTAAGTTTTAAAGCTAAAATGCTTTCATAACAGCTATTAAGTTGTTTTCATCGCAGCAGTTAATAAGATAATCCTTTAATGCCACGTAATAAACATCATTTACTGTATGAGAACCAAAGGGAAACTCCCACAGGTTTTGTATAAAACAAATACTAAAACAAGTCCTCTCGATAACACCTGATCTAAACATCGCGAAGATTTTTGTATGTGTTACAGTTGGAATGCTGTAATACATGTACAAGTAACATTTGTACAAGTAACAGAGTCAAAGCAAGTGTCTCCTTTGTTAGATGCAACTAGTCTGCATACTAAGAAGTCAGTGAAATATAAAGGCAAGTGTGAAAAATTGTCACGTTTGATTCAGATTGTGAACTACCACTAATAATAATCAAATCTAAGTATCACACACTGACAAGGTTCTTCCATTATTTTCAGCTCTGTCAGCATGTTTCATGGCATAGTTGGACTGATGATTAACACGGTTGCAGTTGCTCTCAATATCAGAGTCCTGAACACCGTCTGTGTCCTTGTCCGTCCAGCACTTGAAGCAACAGTATGATGTAGCAGCAAGGAATACGCCCGCAGTGATCAGCTCTCCACCAGCCATGTAGAAAATCAGCTCATAGTTCTTGAAAGCATCCACTAAACGGCCTACATAAAAGAACATGGGAGGTGGGTACACATTTTAAACATATAAATAAACACAACTATAAGGGGAAAAAAGAAAGCTTATGATGAATACATTCACTATATTGTAACTCACCAGCAAAAGGAGGTCCAATGAGCACAGCTACTGCCTCAAAAAGGAGAACCAGCCCAAGAGCACTGGAAAAAGTTTCAGTTCCTGTAATACCCATTAGCACTTCAAATTGCAGAGCACCCACCATACCATAAGAAAGCCCAAAAAACACACAAAAGATAACTAGTCCTTTATAGTCTGTTCTTCTGGCTGAGCAAACATCTGTGAGACCATTAAAAAGCAAGGCCAGGCTGAAGAAATATGGCATCTTGGGACGAATCCTTTTTAGGCCTGCCACTACGCCACATATAGGCCTAGCAAAGATGTCAATGAATCCAATAATGGAGAGCAAGAAGGCAGCATCCCGGTCACGCACTCCTTGATCTTTGGCATAGTTGACCAAGAGAATCGTAGGAACAAACAGACCAAGGACAACTATGAATTTGGCAGTAATGTAAATGACCAGTCCCCTATCACAGAGCACGCTGAAGTCAAGGAGCTTCTTTTTCTTTCTTGCCTTTTTAGCTTTCTCTAGACTGCTGTTCTCCTGGACAGTCTTTGAAGGGAGCATCTCTTTCAGCTCCTGAGCATTCACCTTGCCCCTGGCCGCAGTCCTCTGGACACCGCGCCCAAGTGGTCTCATAACAGCTCCGCAGGTGCAGCAGTTAAGCAGCAGGCCCCCCATGATGAGGAAGCCACCCCTCCAGCCAAAGTGATCCAGCAGCACTTGTCCTAGTGGAGAGAGAGCTGACAAAAATACTGGACTACCAGCGGCAGCCAATCCATTGGCCAAAGGTCTACGTTTGTCAAAATAGCACCCAAGCATTATTAAAGAAGGCTGAAAATTCAGGGCCAGGCCAAGACCTGTGGGGAAGAAAACAGTGCTAGATGGAATGTATGTCATTTCCAATTTCCTTTCAAATTATTTAATATATACTCCACAGAAGAAAAGGATTTTCTGCAGATTACAGGCATTGTTTCATATTTTTTTCCGTCAAAATTCAGATTTTACACTTTTTTCTGGTTTTGCATTGCAAAGCCTTATTCATCAAACACTTGTCTCAACTATTCAGTTGACTAATCTAAAACAGACTTGCTTTTGTGGTTTCTAAGACTGCACCTACCAGCATGTTTGTTTTGTCTTTTTTTCTCCCCTCAATTTAGTCTTTGCGAAGTCCCACCCACTAGCCCTATCATACAATACAACCAAAACTGGAAGGGTGAAAGCTAGCACATGCTTCTTCTGAGTCAACAGTTGCCTCTAAATCAAGATCATTCAATCTTACTGCCAGGTTTATGTCTTCCGACAGATGTCTGTTAAGTGATGTGGGGAGAGCCATCCAGGGAGATCGAGGGCAGTTATGCTGTCCTGGATGCTCAATCATGGATTACTGTGGCACAGCCACAGACTGTTTTTGTGATCACCTGATGATCAGGATGACACTTGTGCCATGCTTGATCCCTTTTGAGCAATATGTCATAAAATGTCAAAAACTACTTAAGAAGGTTTATTTGAATTGACTGAATTCTGTGTGGTTTGATTTAGCTTGATTTAGACATGCAATTTGCACCATGCTGAACTGGTGGCTATAAGCTTCCACTACTTGTTAGCTAACTTAGCCCTTTAGTTCCAGTGCAAAAATGATGCTAATGTGGAAAAAACATGCCTGTGATGACTCCTGCAGTGAGGTAAAGCTGGATGATGTTGGTGGTGAAAGAAGCCCCAATCATGCCTGCTCCTGCTAATGTTCCCCCAAAGAGCATCACTGAGCGACATCCATACCTGTTTACCATGATGCTAGAAATTGGGCCTGTTTTTTAAAAAAAGTCAACAGGTACTCAGCCAATTCACAAAGAATACATAATTGCAGTGAAGATTAAGGATTTAAATCAACAACAGCCTATCAGAACACTTACTGATACTTTGTCTCACCTGAGCCATAGAGCATGGCCAGCATGATGGAGGAAATCCAGGCAGTGTCACTATATCCACAGCCAAAATCTTGCATCAGCTCTTTGAAGTAGACACTTATGGCTTTGGGGAAGGCATAGGAGAAGCCGGTGATAATAAAACCTCCAAGCAGCACCATCCAGCCCCAGCCTCCATCTGGAGGATCCAGTCTGTCTCCCTCTATCATGCCAGGCCCCATTTACTGCAGAAGAAATATTACTGTAGGCCATTATCATTGTCATAGAAAAACCCTAGCAGCACTGATATTACTAAATGAAAAAACTTACTCCTTAGGAGGTTCCAAACTTCTACACAAGTATCGCTTGTATTGTATTGTATATGGCAGGGCTGTCCAATCACCTCTACAAGGGGGCACACATGACAATGTTTAAAGACTGAGACAAAATGATTAAAGAAGTGGAATCAGGTGAGCTCCTGCTTGATAGGAATAAAAACGTGTGAATAAGGCACTTCTGGTGTATAGAATGTTGGTAATACATCGAGGTGCACAAAGTGAACTGTATGGCCTTACTCTGGTTTGTATGACTTCTTGTAACAGTGCGACAGCAAAGTGTAAGCTGATTCAATGTGTCTGAAACTGGACTAATCTTAGTCTGAGAGCTCCAGTTTTTTTAACCCAGAGTAAATCAGTTACAGGCATAGATTTTATTAATTTACTTTCTGTGATATGACTTTTACATTTAAACTAAATGTCACATCACATTCAGTTTATTACTCTTTCTTCTTTTAGTCTCTGTAACAATACAAGCCATAACTGTTACTATTACTTCTCTATCATCCTATATGTGCAATTAATAGATAAATGTATAATTTATTAAACATACATTTGTACAATATATTGTAAGAGAAATGCCTGTAAAACCTTTCAATATTTGTTCAGTTCAGTACTGATGTGAAATATCAATTTTAATTACCAAACTGTTTTTCCTTAATGCATGAGAAGTTTTCTACTGTACCTGTCTTCTAGGAAGAAGTGACTTGGGGACTCTCCAGAAAATCCCAGCAATATCTGCTTTAGCACCAAATGAAGACAAGATAAAATGAATATGAAGAGATTACAGTTACGTTCATTTTTACAACTGTGTACCTCAGAGCTGGTCCATCGATGAAGATGTAATAATGGACAAATAGTGTAAAGACTGCTGGCCTTCCAGTTAATTCCAGTTCTCTACATCCCTCCACTCCTGCTCTGATTTCATTCTTACACAAACTGCCAAATAAACCCTCTGATCCTAAACCCCTCTCAAGCACCCACCCTAACGGTTAATCATCTCTAATTCCTCCAGCTCATAATTTACTGGACATGAGGTTCAATGTGAACTCAAGGCTAAGCTAAATTACGAAACTCCTTTTCATCCATACAACTTTCACATCAAAACATCATGTTGAGTCAAGTGCTTCTGTAAAGAAGAAACAACAGTGCAGTGGCCACTTCTCACATTACTGCTGGATGTACAAACTCTTTAAAGTGGTAGTTTGGCAAAACTTACTCAATTTTACCCTGATCTTAAATGAAGTTGACCAGCCAAGACAGATTTGACCTCCAATGTTTGTTTCTTCAGTTTTGTAGTGGAGCTTTAAGTTTGATGTTGCTAACAAGCAATAAAAGCTTATCATCACCCCACTAAATCTAAATCGTCACACACTTTCGTCAGACCACATCCAGTTTATCGGTAATGTCAAATAGACCTGCTTATGTGGTTTTAGAACCTGCACGGCACACTGTTATCTATGAAAATGTGTACTACTTGGCTAAACAGTAGAATCTTCAGGCTTAATTTTGTCCTCACTTTTGACCATTTTCAGAGATAATGTGTTATACAGTGTCAGAAATCACATTTCTATTTGAAATTACTCAACACCACCATATGGTCTGATACACGGGCAGAAAGTTTTGGCTGTGCAGCTTGCACCATTCTACCCATGCAAACTAGTGGTTATAAACTTTATACATTTACCATTTAAGTGTAGTTACATAAATATCAGACACTAAATTTGTCTACATTTTAGTAAAGGGGAAATTTGTGTAATTTTTTCTTTTCTGTGAAAACAGCTATTGCTGTTGTTTTCACAGAAAACAAGCAGTTCTTCAGATACTGACACAACCTGGGTAGTGTACGTGCCTCATGCTGCATACGCATGCACATTTTTTGAATGCACACACAGTCCTAGTAAGCTCCTTTTCCTAAAGCCAGAAAATAAGTGTGATTATTCTCTACGCATCTGGAAACATGCACAAGTACTTTATGACACAGGGAGAGGATTACTAACATGTAAAAGTACTTCCCGGGGCCGCAGAGAGACAGAATAATCTGATGACAAAACTGCATAATGGTGAAAGTGTTTGTCTGTGGAAAATAAAGAAATTAGTTAAACTTCAGCTCATTTAAAGTAGCTGCTTACTTGTTTGTAGTTCTACATTCATAATATTCTAATAAGGTCATTATATACAGTTATAATGATATATAAGACACATTAAGATTTCACATTTCAGTTGAGGACTCTTTTCTTTAAATTATTTCTTTCTTTCAGTTACTTTATATACATAATGTGAAATAAAGTGAAATATGTTTAAATAATAAACTGAAACTGGACTGAAACCAAGAGCAATTACATTTGATTGTACATATTACAAATTGCTTGTATAAAAAGTGTTTCATTACAAAACACTGTATATCTATTTAAAACAATTTTGTAAGTAACGATTTGAATGACATTTAATGGAAAACATTACTTCTCTAATGAAGGTGGTATTAATAATATAGCATTGTTATGTCTTGTATTTTCAAAGCCCACTCCCAGTGTATCTCATGAAAATAACATTCTTCAAATCAATTGATAATACATTTTGGAACAAACTCCTTCATGTAGGGTATGTAGAACCAATAGCATCCAGGATTAAATAAATACGAAATAATAATGATAATAGTAAGGAGTTTTCAGCCATTTTCAATCTTTGCCAACATGGAGAAAAGCACAGAACGAAACTCAATACTCATGCTTTGGCCATGTGGTGGGCTGAGATATGAGAAGGAAAGACGAAGCTTCAATGCAAAACAGTTGATTATTTAATAGCAAGTAATAGGTATAAAATTATGTGGTAAAGTATATCACTTGCTACTTTGAATGCAACACTCAAAAGGTTTCAATTAACTGGAAAAAAAGCAAAAATTGGAGTAATATAGTCAAATGTTCATTCCCCCAAAAAAATGCTTGTTCATTCCCCCCAAAAAAGATAACTTTTTTAAACATTTCACACAATATTCAAGTCAAGTATAAAATATTTTACATATAGCAAAATTTTGTAAAATCATTTTTTATCCCATGATATCCATGTACTTGCCATCACACACAAATCTTGCAGTTAAAACTTTCATACACTGAACTCCATTCTTTTCATCATTTCTTTCGTTTGTAATAATTCTTCATGTTTTCTAATTCCTTCTGTAGAAGATGTGACTCTGCTGTGGTTTCTGTCAGCTGAAAGAGAAAAAAGATTATTCAATTTAGGCCCACAAATTTTTTTTATTTTAATATCTAACTGAGAATACATACATGGGATAAGACATGTTTAAAATCTGTTTTAAAGCATTTAATTATTTTAGTAATTATTTGATTTTAAAAAAAGTCCTTCAGCACGTCTCCACTCTTCTTTTTTTTCTCAGACATTTGCAACTCATGAACACTATTTTGAACGCTTAGTCTCTGTTAGATATTTGATAACAACTGATGTATAAACAATATGGAAAATTTCAAGAATTTTTCAAGAATTCCAGTTCATTGATGTGTGCCTTTCTTTTTGTCAAATTTTTACTTTACTTAATGTGTAAATAAACTAAAATGCACCATAAGGTACATTTAGGACATGGTTCTATACATAAGTACACCACAGAAAGAAAAGGTACAAGTTGGAACTCATTATGAGAGAACACCAGAAGTGCTTATCAGGAAGAGCCATCTGGCACCTCCCAATCCCCAGTGTATACTCTCAATCTATGCTGGAAAGGATAAATCAGTATGTTTTCAATCTCATCCAAGGGGCTCCAATAGGGAGTCTCATCATAAGTTCTACATAATGCAATATGGAAAATGTTGTTCCTTATGCAAAACAGCATACCAGGCAATCTAAAAATGATAAGAACTCACCATATCTAAGAGAAGTTCAATCTTAAGCTTTAGAAGATTATTCTCCTCTTCTAACTGCAGATTCCTCTTCTTTAGTTTCTGTACCTCCTTGCTTGAGACAGTACCTCCTGACTCTGTAAATATGATAGTTACCAGTTTGGACTACACCACAACAAAGAAATTCCCAGCTAGGGGCAATACATGTCACCAATAAAAAAGATTGCACAGTAATTGTACAGTAATAGTTGTTGTCTCATCAAGAAGTCTCGTACCTGTAATCCACTGACCATCTTCAAATTTCAAGCTTTGACCCCCAATATTTAATACAGGGGCTCCAAACTCCAGACCTAACTCTATCTCTCTAGTGGACCGATCCAACTGTTGGAAAGCAAATGTAAAATTGTATAAGTCATTGCTTAAATTTATTTAATAACTCATCATATTGCTGTTACTGAACAGACCATTGTCAGCACACAAATGTAAAATGAACTAAATGCTAAGCACGCTTTGAAGTCTGAAGTGGGAAGAGATATAGTCACATGTGCTGTTCTGTACTTACTGTATGAAGATTAGAGAGAGATGCTGATTTCCTAGGCGGTGTCTTCTTGGGGCTGAATGTGTTGCCAAAAAGAGGCATTTTGGTTTTGTTTGGCTAAACTATAGTACTTGTATTCTACATGAGTTGAGAAAGAAAACTAGCAGAAATTACCCAAGTTAGGATCAAGACACAAAGTAAACACAGTAAAAAAATATGTGATATATAAAGACATATATACCTTTTGGCTGTAATATGACAGCTTTTACGTTTGATCTGATTAAAGTATTACCTGTGAGCTGATAATTAGCTACTCGGCAAAAAAACTACTTTCAGCTGGTTTAGAAGTAGCTGGTTCTAGAAGTAGTAGTTGGGACTAACCAGTCAGCTCACGAGAAACTTGATTAAAACTAACAGTCAGAAAAGCTCTAACTGAGACTAACTGATTACTTTATATGTCAATTTTTAAGCCATTTCTTCAAATTATAAAAATCTGTCGGAAAAGAAATCGACATCTTTGTTTTATTTGTAGACAGAGTTTATCTTACCGTTAGAACTGCACACAGAAACGTGTAAACACGAGCTACTTCCGGAGGTGCTTAGCAACCGCGAGGAGGCCGCTGCATCTGATAAAAGTCCTTCAAAATATAAACAGAGAGACCAGACAGGCTCGTTCCATCAATTAAAATTTAAAAGATATAACCAATAAGATATAACTTAAAGGGAGTACATTGTACATAACGTTTAATAAACCTTTTGTTAATTTTAAGTCGTGAATAAATAAAATAACGAAACTAGCCTGTTTAAAACATTTCAGTAAAATGAGACATAAAACCTAATTTAGAATTTACAGAGGTCTTTGTTATTTATTAGAGATATTGGTCAGCTTTTAAACCTAGTGCCCTCGAGGTTTCTTGCCCTCTCTGCAGCTTGGAATTGCAGTGAGGAACACGGGGCTCAGGGCGCCTTTTGACGTGTACTGGATTCCTCAACCATCCAAAGGGTCATCTAACAAACACCAGCCCAGCAAATACAGTATAACGCGATCGGGTGACACCTCAAATGGAAACGCCGGCGAGTCGACCAGTATACATAAACAGCAGGGCAGGGCACCTGGCTGTGTACTGCTCGAATGAGAGAAACCCTCCTTGTATCAGAAGAGTTGTTCTCATAGCGCCCTCTGATGGGCGAAACGCGACGTTAAGTTTCAAACTGCCCGTCTTTAGGACCCTGAAGGGTGAGATCAGAAGCCCGATTAAACTTGAGCGCAACTTGGTTAAACCGACTGGGAAGTATCACATGTTCCGTCCAGATTCAGCAACCGTAATTTGGGGCAAACGGACACTTTTGATAGCATGGTTTTAGAAGAATAAAAAATCGCGCGTTTTATTTGCAGCTTCACTTTGCCCGGAATTTGCCTAAAATCAGACGGTGGAAGTGAACTCGATTTCGCCCTTTAGGTGGGTGAGCGAACGTGCACGAATCAAACCACTACTTTAGTTAACCATAATAATGTAGTTTGAAATCGTTGTGTTTATGGACTTAACTGAAGATCGCGCTAACAGGCTGGTGATTTTGAAGTTCATTTGCTAGCTATAAGTTTTACAAGCCGCTAGCTGACCCAGTTCCCACACATTGTAATGCTTACGCCTCTATTTTTGCGAAAGCATCGGACAGTAACGTAAAAAAAAACATTTAAATACATATGCTTAAAATAAGATGTACTTGGAATTGCAAACAGGGTAGCTAAAACTGTCTTTACATATCAGAAGACTGCTGTTTACTGAGCTCTTTAGCGGCCCAGTTCGAGAGTCGAGCTAGATAGCTAGCATCAGTTTTGTTATTAAGCAACTCAAGAATGTGGGTGTTTTGTCTCCCACTTTCTAGAAACTTGAAATATAGTATATTTTCTAAAACGTGCTACGGTCTAAGCCTTTTTTCTACTTTGCAAACTATACAGTGCTGAAATAAGCTAAATTGTCGTTATGGTCGTGGCTCGGCGCCGATCTGTAAACAAATTCAAGTTGACAGCGAGCGAAGTTAGCCGGCGAGCTAAATGGCTGATTGTCGTTAGCTGTTGCGGCTAATGTTAGCTTCCAGTTGGGTAACTGAGCACATTTAGTTAGGTCTTTTTCACGGGTGGGGGATCCCGACAGCTGCTTTTGCAGTACGACAGTATTTATATCTTGAACCGAAATAAACAGTGAATCATAAAGAGTGAACTCGTTATTCGAGTTTCGCCTTTTTGCCTGTTTGGGTAGAATCAGTTCGCTACTATCGGCCTTGGCCAGCGCGGGGCGTTACAAAACAGGCCTCACATCCGAAAAGCGGAGCCACTTCTTGTGGTTACATTTCTTTTTGCTTCGCTTGGAACTGAATCTTTTTGTTGATTACAATAACTTTCCAGTCGACGTTTTCTGTATTCCAGACTCAATATAAGAAAGGGCGGATTAAGCAAAACAATTAAACGTGACACAATAAAGAGGACCTTAGGGATTCCAAGAGATTTCTGTTTTTTTGTATGGTTTAAAATACGTTCTCTTTGCCGAAACGTTCGAAGACTGATAAAGAGTTAAGTTTAAAATTTATGGCCATTGATGTTTTTTCTGTTTAGCGGCTATGGATCCAGATAGACAGAAACGCAAGGAGGAAATAGAGAAAGCTATGGGATTCATTCAGTACGTCATTTTCCTAACCTTATGCATGCATTCATTCATGATTAGGAGTAATTTTAGCAGCTATTGTGACCTCTATAAGGTTGTTTCTTTCCTGCAGGTCATCCTTGCCTTTCCCTGATCCCGAAGGATACGAGGTGAGTGTGGCAAGTTATTTAGATCAGTGCTTGTTTTGTGTGTCTACCTCGTTTTGTGTTACCTAATTTTCTTCAACTTTCTTTCTAGGCATTTTTGACTCAGTTAGTGTGCAATTTGCTGGACGAAGGTAACGCAGTGTTCCGTGATGGAGACTGGAGACAGGCTGCCGCACACTACAGCGAGGGTGTGAACGTAGCCCGCTATGCCCAGTCTGAAGCACTTGTAATTCCTCCAGAACTGCTGGAGAGTCTGTATGTTAACAGAGCAGCTGCACACTATCACCTTGTAAGTACACTCCTCTACCTTGACGACTCTTTTGTCAAACCATGGAAAATGCAAAGGTGTGGGAGGCAGGATTTAATGCAAAAAAGCATTACGTTTTGAAGTTTTGATCTAGGGGCTGGAAGCATTGATTATTGGGAATATTTTACAAAGCCTTTTGCTTTTTTATTTTAAGCAGATTTTTTGTTGGTGCTTTTTGTTGATAAGTTTGTAAAAACTGTAGAATAATCACTTTTGACAGGAAAAATATGTATAAATTTTTATCCTGTATTTAAAATATTGATGTTGTACCTCTACCTCAAACTATAAAAATGGACCACACTGGGAAAAGCAGCATGGTGCTAGTGTGCTGTTGAACTGAGGTCTTATGCGTTAGTCTGTTTCATGAAGTGTAATGCATTAAAGGGCAGTTTCTCATATGTGAGCAACTGCTTAATTTCTGCACCATCATTATTGGAGAGTGTTTTCCAATGTTTATTGGAGAACTGAGATATAAGATGGTAAGAGTTGTGTCAAACTGTACAAGATTAAGATATGCAAGATATGTAAAATTCTTAATGGAGGTATGCCAAAAACAGCTTTTTTGTCAGATAAAGTGATGTTTAAATAACAGTTTTTGTTATAATTTAAAGCATGCTGACAGATAAATTCACCATGTAAAAGATACTTTCTGAAGTATTTTTTTTAAAAGTATATTTTTACTTGTTTACTAGCAAAAACGTATGTAAAATTGATGAAAACTTGACTTCTTTGTGCTCCTGAGTATCTTTAAGAACTCGGACTGGGCATTTATTGTTATTGTGGTAAACAACATCACAATATGTCAAAATAAGACTTTCTGAGCATATTGAGGATGTTGTTGGTGCCTAATGAACCCTGAACATCTACATCTTTCATTACAAACACAGCACATTTAGTCCTGGTTAATGGGATGTAGTGCAGCACAGTGAAGCACCGAATAGAAATCATATTCCCAGTTTTTCATAGCCTTGTTTTAAAACGTGGCACTTACTGGTACGTTTTAGTCTGTTCCAACTAATTCCAGGTGTCAGAAAAAATAAATCGAGTATCTTGGATTTCCTGAAGTTTTTTTCCCCCCCCCTAAGTGCTTCTCTTGTCTTGTTCAGGGTGAATATGAGAGAGGCGTGCAGGACTGTGACAGCGCGCTGTGCATGTCTGAGGGCAGCCGTAGAGCGCTTTACAGGAAGGCTCTCTGCCTCAAGGATCTTGGCCGATTCAGAGAGGCCTATGAGTGTGGCACTAGCTGCCTCCTTACTGCACCTAATGTAAGTACACACTGGTGGAAATGGAAAAAAAAAAATCTCTTTCTTGATGGAAAATTTCCACTGTTTTGTAAGTAATTCATACTATTGACCAAAGTGAGATGCTTCTTTGCTAAGTATCTGCTGTGCTCTTGTAGAGTTCACTTTAAATTTTATTTCAGAATATCCGTCTCTTCATTAAATCTTTTTTTTGTAATATTACTTGATAAATTTTCTATAGTTTCCAAGATTCAAGGGTGGTATTAGGTTGCAGATGATTTTCTCTTCAATACAGGACAGGCAGGTTAGTGAGTTGGCTCAGGACCTGGCTAAGAAGCTTGGCCTGAAAATTCGCAAAGCCTACATCAGCAGCCAGGTGTGTAATCTGCGCTTATTTCATACAAAAATGAAGGAAAACTACTTAGAAACAGTGAAATATAAAGTATGTGTGTAATCTGTATTTATTTCTAATTGTTTTTTTTTTTTATTGATGTCCAGGATGATTCTACATCATCTCAGCCAGACAGTAATGGAGAATCTACCCCCTCTACAGGAGAGGTAGGTATTAACTTCTGTCTGCTTGTATAATGAGACACTTATGACTTTTGAATATTATCAGTAGTCAAATGTTTTGTTTTTCTATTTCTTTAGACAACTGCAAATGGACTTGAATCTTTGACAGATATTGGGTCAGGTAGTGATGCTTTTTAATGTATTCATAGTTTGAAGTTTTAAGCTATTGCTTTGTTATGTGTGGCTCATCATTATTTGGCCATTTTCTGTTTCTATATTGCTTTTTCTATATCTATAATTAAGTTGTTTTTTGTTTTTCTTTCTTCCCCACCCCTTTTTGACTTTTTGGTCTCTCACAGACTTGTCAAATGCCCAGTGCATCCCTGCACCTTTGGCCACCCCAATCCCAGTCAGTGATGACCCTCCGATGCCCTCATTGAGTCCAATAGTACCGCAGGAGACTCCAGAGAGCCCAAGCCAGGGCCCCTCAGGTCGGGTACAGTATTCCGTGCCTGTGTCCGAGCATATGGGTGAATGTGTGATGAACGAAGATCTGGACAGCCTGCTAGAAAACATCCCCAAAGGAGCGGAGGTCAGCGTGGTGAGTGAAATCAAGAGGAGCAGAGGAGGGTTGTAAGGTGGAGTGATACACACTTTGTTTTTGTATCCACGGTAATTTCCATATGGGCAGTATTCCAAACTAAATCTGTGTCAGTCAATCTATTATTCCTGTTTATGTACAAATATAGTTGGCCTTTAACTTTTGATCAAAAATCAGAACCTAGAGGTGTGTAAAAGGTTTTATGGTTTGGTCAAATTTTAATTACATTTGCAAAGTTTTTCTTATACTATTAGTACACTCAACCAGCTGAACCCTTCCTTTGTTTCATTTCGATGACAGTTGATTTAATATCAGAATTAATCCCTTATTTCCTGTCTTTTTGTTGTTACTAGAACCCTGTTCAAGGTGCAATTCCTACTAACCTTCCAAACACAGCGGTGGGATTGTGTCCTTCCTACCCCTCTGGTCTCCCAGCCACTTCCTCTCAGCTCACCCCTCCATATTTTGGAACTGCCGTCAGCCCCCTCACTCCATTGGACTCCTTCTCTGCTTTAGGACAGAGTGAGACTTCCACAAAGGCCATGGAGTCTCTCATCCCTTTTACTTCTGGAGCTGAAGATGCTGCAGGGAGGGCCAGGGCTGGATCAATGAGCACTGAAGGGCTTGATTCACTTTCTGAGTATACGCTACCAGGTAATACAGATTTTTAGCTGGTGTTTTCATTCAGTATAAACATTAAATGTGGCACCAAGTTATAGGGAAGGTTTGGTGTAACTCAGTAGTCAGAAACCTGTTTAAAGAAAACCTCAGCCTTTATTTTTTAATTTCTTGATACAATTTAACAAAAACAAAAAAAAAAACTACTAATAAAACAGACTAGATTAAAACTTGCCTGGATTAAAACTTGCCTGCTTACCAAGGGAAAAATTAAACTGAACACTCTGGAAAATATTAAAAAACAAAACAAAACTGAAATCTACTCTCTTAAATGAATTATCTCCTTTGAAACATCTTGTAATTTAGATGAATGTGCATATGTTACATCATATGCAGCATATGTACATAGTGGTGAAAGATTCATATAATTGCAAAGCTGTCATTAAAGGTTAACCTATCTACTTTAATGATGCTCTTCTTAATTTATATTTGCGCTTTAGGAGGAAGAGTCTCTACTAGTTTCATTCCTGGGTTACGGAACCATGGTGCCATCCACACTGTGAGTAGTTTTACCTTTCAGTTTCTCTCATAGCTAGTTGCCTTGTCTGTTTTTAGTGTGAGCTGTAACTATATGTCAAAATCTGTTTGAAAATCCACTTTTGACCTTTTAACCCAACAGAATGGCTCACCTGCCACCAACCTTTCCCTGTTGTCCAGGAACCCACTGGCTGCCACCCATGAGTTCAGACAGGCCTGCCATGCCTGCTACAGCCGCATAGGTAATGTGTCTAATGGTCCAGATTAGCACAATGCTCAGCGCTGTATATATGTTGAGTGTACTGTGTGTACACAAATTTTAAAATGCAAAATGGGCTTGTTTCTGATGTAGGTCCTCGGGTCATGGATTATAAGTACCAGCCTGAAGCAGCTCATCGCTGTAAGAGAGATGTGCTGCTATGTCGCCTCAAATCATCAGATGACCCCACTTGGAAGAGAATACGTCCTCGCCCTGCTCGCAATAACTTTCTAAGAGCATTCGTTCTCTGCAAAGGTATTTTAGTTTGTGTCACTGTGTGAGTGTGCTGAGAATTATGATTTCTTTGAAAAACCAGATATAAGTATGTAAGGTCAGCATTCACTCCTTAAGTCGAGTCAAGTAGGTTTTATTGTCATTTCGACCATATACACACAGTACACACTGAAACGACACAGCGTGCCTCCAGGACCATGGTGCAGCACAAGAGCAGAACAGAACAAAACAGAACACCACAAGACCAAGTGCAGACAGGACAAAAGAATGTGCAAGAAAAACACAAGCGCGACAGTACAATTAGACAAGACAACAGTCAGTGCAATCAACAGTAGCTACAGTCTGGATGAATACAGTATTTTGACAGGTACTGTATTCTAGCAGCAGAGAGTTGTGTGTGCAAGAAATGCAGAGCAGAGTTAAATAGCAATAAAGATAAATATGATTGTGCAAATATACCAGCAACAGGACAGAGAATGTGCTACTGACCGTAGCAGTTCTCCCCCTGTACGTTTCTGTTAGCATGTGGCTTTGGTTGTTTGGCTGGTGGACGTAAATGTGTAGTGTCAGATTTACAAATTAATGAAGTTTGATAAGCACTCTATTTTTAAGAACTGCAGTTGCTGGAAGCTCTGAGGAACAGAATTGTTATTGGAATTAGAAAATGGGTCATTGAGCTTACGCTCCCTCTATTTTCAGTGGTAGAAAAACACTGCAGTACGTCAGCAGTTGTTAATCGTGGGTTTTGGCCAGTGTCATTGAGTTTTACTTTTCTTAGTGATGTAAGAAGAAGGTGATGCAAATGTTTTTAACTTTGTGGGGTGCTTGAGCTCTCTGATTTTCACTTTCCTTCATGCAGAGGTGCAGGAACGTCAGGAGTGCCAGTATGGAGAGAACTGCACCTTTGCCTATTGCCAAGAGGAGATAGATGTGTGGACTCAGGAGAGGAAAGGAGCTCTTAGCCGAGAACTTCTGTTCGATCCTCTGGGCACAAATGAAAGAAGAGCACTTAGTGTCACCCGACTGCTACAGCTTCATATGGGCATGTTCATGTTCCTCTGTGAGGTAGAGTTTGTTTTTTATGACTTTATTTTACAAGTAGTTGTTTGTCTGGGTCTAATTTATCAAACCATTCTTGTTCTTATTTTGCTGTAGGAATGTTTTGACAGTAAACCTCGTATTATAAGCAAGCGTAGCAAAGAGAATCTAGGTGTCTGCTCCAACCTTACTGCAAGACATCCTTTTGACGATAACAAGTGAGCAATCTCTTTTTATTCTTTCTTTCCTCTACGCTTTTAAGAAGTTGTTTTGTAAGGTGAATTTTCTACAGTGTAATCTGAGGTGATTGATCCAGAAAAGGATCTTTTTTTTTTTTTTAACATGGAGAAGATACAACATTCCAAGCACAAAAAAACGAACAATTAAATAAGTAAAAACAAAAAAATGAAAGTAATTACTAAACTAATGAGAGGGTAATGAATGCTGTAAAAATACAGCAGATTTTGATGCTGTATATAGAAAAGTCTAAGATGAAAATAAAATGAATAATCAGTTGTATGGTTTGGTGACATAAAGAGAGAGGGAGAAGTGTATAATGTCGCTTTTCCATGGCATGGTAACAGCTCATCTTGACTTTACTTGCCTTTTTCAGTTTTCCATTAGGCCATCAGTTCCAAAGCTTTTTAGATCACTGACCAAGTTGACAAACCCCTTGCCACCACACCACACCGTGCAAAAAAAATTAAGGCATCAAGTTTATTGTTAAATCATTTGCAAAAGAATAAACAACAAATGGAACAGCCGTACCGGTGTTGAGATGTGATGGATCGGCATTTACAGATTGCAACAAAGCTCCGCAGCAGCCATAGCATTTAAAGAGTGAGTGAGGGTGAAGAACATGCCCAGGTTCTGAGACCTTATTATCAAAGGTGGAAGTAGGTGTGAGTATTTACAGCCACAGCAAAGATTTTTACATCAAGTTTAATCACACTTAAACGTAATTTATCATAATTTCTTAGAACACTCTTTGAATAACAATTTCGATCACAACAAAACATGCTTGAAATACATGAAACTGAATAATAATTTAAAAACTAACAAAAATTTTAACTTCTGTGTAATCAAAAATCTAAACTATCCTAACATTTCAATGTACTGTAGCCTATTGATTAGTCTGATGATTAGAATACAGGACACTGATGCATCAAAGTTTATTTTAGATTTTTATAATTTATGTAATTTTTGCCATTACAATTTTGTCTTGTGCAACCCCTAGACCTGGTATCTAGTACTTTCTACTTTGTTGTGGTTCCAAGTGAGCTGAGTAGGTACCCGGACGTCCCAAGAAAACACTGCTAACAACTGATTAGTCAGAACGTGTCACGCATTACATGGGACATCCTGCATAAACCGGTCATTTTTAAAAGCACCAAGGTCCTATACCAGCTGCAGATTTTCAGCAAAGCCTGAACTGATTGATTCTCAATTACTAAAATATTACCATTTCCTTAGTATTCTCCATTTCTTTTTGTTGGATAAATAACATCAAGTTTTTTGTGCGGTCACCAGCTGCATTGAGCCGGTACCATGCAGAGGAAAAACCAAATCCCACAAATCTTCACCAGCGAAAACTTGGACAGATCAGTTATATATTTAAACCACTGTAATGTAGAGTAATTAAAATATGCTCATAATTTCTGAGTCATAGAAGGGATGGTGGCTAGATTTAGTCACTAGGAAATGAATATATGCATTAATTAAAGTCTATAATTATAGTTTGTTAGATTGATTTTGGTGTGCTGCAATTCCAAGGAGTCACTATTTCTCCCGAACTTGTGAATATGTCTGGTGTGTGTTTCGGCAGGTGCCTGGTGCACGTGGTCCGCTCAGCCAACGTGCGTTACAGTAAGATTCGACCACTGCACCCATTGTGCCAGTTTGATGTATGCCGCCATGAGGTGCGCTATGGCTGTCAGAGAGAAGACAGCTGTTCTTTTGCTCACTCAGTCATTGAGCTCAAGTGCTGGGTACTACAGCAAGACACAGGTACACAATACATAATACCTTTACAATTACAGCAGTGCTCACAGATAGGTCCTCTATGCTGAAATGGAATGTGAGATGAGCCAAGGGCCAATGACCAAAATGAAAATCAGTCATAAACTAAATTGCATTTCCGAAAGTCAATGCGAATTGTGAGGTTGTGAGGTTGCTTTGGTAATTGTGGTTGTTACTAGGTGGTTCCTATGGTGTTGCTTGGTGGTTACTAATGGTGCAGCAGTTAAATTCTGATCCCTACAACTTCAGCTTTTTAACTTTTTAACGTCTGGTCCCTTTGACAACCACTGTGAACAATTCTGACTCGATATGTTTTTGCAGAACAGAGGGTTTCACAATAAACCTGCTCTGAGCTTCTCTGTTTATACCTTAACCACTCCACATGTGGAGAGACAAACCGCTCAGAGAATCAGAGAAAAATCTCTGTTCAGCACAAAACTCGCTGGCTAACGTAACCTGTCACACTAACACATTTTACTGTCCTTCAGACATTTTTCACCCAGAAAAGTAAATGTACGGCCTCAAATCAGCTAACTGAGCAGGCTAGCACCACGTTAGCAGCACTAAAACAAGCGTTCATGGGCTGATTATTTTTAATAAACCACGACAAACAGTAGCACACGTCTTTCTTTTCATAAGTGAAATGAGCTTTAGTGTTGTAAAGGCTGTTTATGAGCCTGCTTTGTCCTTTGTTACTCTGCGTTTGACGCTTTGTGCTGCGAGATACTCTCTCTCATATACACTGTGACTCGCCCCACTGCTCTCCCCCCATACGTTATGGAGGCAACTGTGCCACAAAAGGTTTTTTGTTTTGTTTTTTTAAACTTGGCTCCTGATCATCCAGTCGATAAACTGTGTACCAGCACAACAGGGCAGGGTCTAAGGCATATGTTGGAGGTGGAATTTTTCCAATAAGTCACATGGCTTCAGAGATGAAGCAGCTCCAAAAACAGGTGGAATAATAATAATCATTCCTCAATCACACTAATTTGTAGAAAATAGTGTTACTTAAATGTCAAACTTAGACTGACATTGAATTCCCCTGAATTCCCCACTCCCCACCCCTCTTTTTCCTTTTGTGCTTAGGTATCACTCATGAAGAGATGGTACAGGAGTCTAAGAGACACTGGCAACGACTGGAGCAGAATGCTCAGCGACAGAAAGTGAGACACTCAGTGATTTAGGATCTTAAGTTTGGTACAGATCGTCCATTTGGCCAGTTCAGTGGCCATACACAGTCTTTACTGAACCCTCCTCTATCCTGCATGTTTTAAAAATGATTTGAACATGACAAATTTGGTTCTCTCAGAACTATTATTTTAACATGTCTGTTGTATCTCTCTCAGCCCATGCATGTGCCTCATCAGACTACCAGCGGCAGCAATGCTGTAAGCAGTGGGGGTGTAGGGAGTGGAGGAGTGGCCGGTGGGGGCAGTGACAGCATTGGGGGTGGGGGCTCAGGAGGAGGCAGCTGTGGCCGAGGCCGCGGACTCAACCTGAAGATGAAGTTTGTGTGTGGTCAGTGCTGGAGGGAAGGCCAGGTCAATGAGCCGGATAAGGCACTGAAATACTGCACAGCTAAAGCCAAACACAGGTTAGATTTTTGAAAACACTTTGGTGTTCCACAACCTGTCTCGCATTTCCTGTAAAGTCTTTAAATATGTTTTCTGTGTTTTTTTATTAGCTGTTTGATTAGACAGGCTTTACAGAATACAAAAATCCCAAATATGACAAAACCGTGTGATGTCACACAAAAAGGAACTTATTTTTGGGCAGATAATAATTTATAAATGTGCAGTTTTTCCGGTGCTTTACTACTGTTTTTGGCAATGACTATCACCCCATTGTGTACTTGTGTATAAATATCCACAGTGTTCTCAAATATATTTATGGATCCACTCTGTACATATAATCATACATATACCCATTGTACATGTGT
>JBBPCZ010000115.1:26207497-26222867 GCA_037974445.1 Brycinus macrolepidotus | reverse complement strand
ACTGTCCACTTTCTGCCGTGACAATGCAAATTTCCCACTTGTGGGACTAATAAAGGTTTATCTTATCTTATCTTATAATGCTGGTAGCGTTGCATCTGGAGTTATGTAAAACCCTGAGAATTGAGTTATTAAACCATGATAATATAGGGGGAAAACAGAAAGCTCTCTGTGATGTTTTCAAATTGAAAACTTAAATCCTATTCATAGGTCCTTACTTTACAGCTTCAGAGAGATTTTAGCATTT
The DNA here is from genome assembly GCA_037974445.1 of Brycinus macrolepidotus. NCBI lineage: Eukaryota > Metazoa > Chordata > Actinopteri > Characiformes > Alestidae > Brycinus > Brycinus macrolepidotus. Next base: position 26,222,623 of record JBBPCZ010000115.1, on the reverse strand, counting down.
TACTGTTTAACTATTATTGCTTTGGTTCAGTCTGTTTAATTCATATTTAGTGTCACTGATTAAAATTTGCGGAGAAAAAACGGGCAAAATCTGCATATACATGAAAAATAACCCTTATGCATTCTTTTTCATTGTACTGCTAATCTTTTTCAGCTGGACAAAAGAGCGCAGAGTGCTGTTAGTAAAATCATTTGAAAAGAAAAAGTGGGTAGTAGTACGGCCGTTACCTTTCTCCCGGACTTACCCCCAACAGTATGATGTAAGTTTCAAGCCTTTTTACTTTATGGAACTTAACGAAACAAACCAGTGTTCACCAATAATTACAACTGTATTATAAGAACCATCCGTTTTCTCATGCTATCAAAAATGGTAAGGATACTTACGTTAAGCCCAAATTTTGTCTGAATATAAAACTAAATTATGTAATAATTACTTGTTTGTGTCTGTAGATGTGTGTGCATGTAATGAAACAGAAGAAGTGCCACTACATTGGGAACTGCTCTTTTGCACACAGTTTGGAAGAGCGGGATGTGTGGACCTACATGAAAAACAACAGTTGTGAGAATCATGCCTTCTTTCTCAACTGATTAGTTATTTTCCTTGACATTAATTTGTGTTGCTGTCAGTGTCTGTCTAGCAAACAGGGAAGAGTTTTGAAAATACGGGACATGTTTGTAACATTTCAGTTGATGTATTAATGTAATTATATTGCTGGCAGTTCCAAAATTTAAAGTTCACTTCTTTTTTTTTTCTGTGTCCTCACAGTGAGAGACATGCAGCAGATGTATGAATTATGGTTGTCATTGACCAATCAGAACCGTCGACCAGATGGCACCCTGTTGACTCCTCCTTCAGAAGAAAAACAAAGTACCATGCCAGCTGAATACACAGAGGCGATGGTGGGTAGTTGGCTGGAAACATGTAAACAAACCATGTAAATGTTGTTTTATAACATTCCTAGGTATGGTTTTTTTCTTCTTTTCTTTCTTTAATGGTGGTTCAGCCAAAAATCTAATTTCCCCTTGCCCAAAATAGTCAGCTAATTGATATACCCCTCTTATTTGCATTGTGAAAACTGCATGTCTGAATCATCACACACACACATACACATATATATGTCTTGAACCGCATCAATCTGTTGAGTATTCTCAAATAGACTTGCTTATGTGATTTCTGACATTGTGATTAATGCTTGGCTTTGATTAACAGGCTGGGCAGCGGTTGTCTGGAAGTGGAGATCTGTGATCTTGGCCAAAGTATGAGTAACAGGCCATGTGGCTACATGGATGATGCTTCCTGCAACACTATACAGCCATCCTTCAGATATCAGTTTGTATCCCCTTGTTCCTTTCGGTGCAACTTATGGAAGCATGGCGTCCTCATGCTTAGGACCATAGGACTAAAATGGTGTTGTGAACACACATGTACATACATGCGTTCTCATTTATGTCCAAATGCGATTATTCACTAACATTTCAGCAGTCTAGTTCTTTGTGGAAATGCACACCATTCGAGACCCTATGTAGTTTAAATATCAATTTTGTATTTCTGAAAATCGGTTTAAGCCAAGGAGTTCCCATTCCCTCTTCACATACTGTTAAAACTTGTGCTCAGGCAAATGTAAAATTCATTACGATGCACCATATCAGAAAACAGAAAAAATGACCTGTTCTTTGATTTGCCCCAGCGCTTTATTAAATGAGTGGTGCTTCACTCTGTATACCTGCCATATTGGCAGAACAAATAAAAATGAATGTATAGCCTGCAAAAGGCCATGGAAATTAAATTCAAGTATGAAATGTGGAATGTATTTGAGGCACATTGGCAGTTATGTAATAACTTCAAATTCCACCCCTTTCTCTCTGGCGGTCTCTTTAATACTTAGGAAGTTGCATGTAGGTTTACTTCTTGTGTAATTTCACCTGCCAGTCTTATGTGCATTTACTCGCATTAACATTTGCACTGAGTGAGCTGTGAAAGGGGTAGTGTTTTGAAATGAGGAGGGAAGGCACTAGAGAGCCATTTGCACAAAGTGATTAGGGTAATCTGCTGCTCTGGTCCAGTCTGATTTAAGCAGGTCAAAAGCTAAATTGTTATATTCTTTTAAAACAAAATGTTTTGCGTTTATTGAGCAGCTTAAGGAGGGTAAGTAATTTGACTGTCTGATTTGAGCTCACGGACCTTGCGGTAATGGAAGCCATTGTAAAATGTTTGGAACTCACAGGGCTGTATACTATAATACTTTTTTGAATTCTTCACGGTTCAAATTGGGCCGGATCCATCACAGTTCTCTATATCTGTCAGTTTCACACGAGGAAACTAAATGGAATCCAACTTGAAAGGAAGTAGGCAAATAAACTCTTGCGTGGTGTGCCTATTGGTGTGCCTATGCAGAATTATATTCCCTCCAATAATATATCCTGATGGCATACCTTGCTACTTTTAGTAAGCCTTGTCCACATCTGTGATGGACATAATGTATACATACATACATACATACTATATCAGTATACTACTAATGATTATTGATAACTTAGCAGTTAAGCTTAATTAAATATAACCTGACCTTGTATTGATTACATAGAACCTCTTGTTATTGAGCTATGCTGTATGACCTTTATTGCTGATTAGATGATTGGGGGGGGTTGTTTTTGTTTTCTTTTGGCTTCTGTGAGGGTCATTCCAGAAAAGTCAAGTTTTGGGCCCAAGCTGCCATGATAAAAAATAACTGCAATAAATTTCCTGTTAAGCATATTAACACCTAATGCTTGAGACTGTTTAGTAAAGAAGGCAAGACGTTATTATGGAGCTTTGGGCATGGATGTATTACCGGCAATAGAGAGGCAAACTGGATTTCAGCAAGTATGAATATTCTGAAGGACTTTCTGAAATGACCTGGATGTATGCTTCACTGAGGGATTGTATTATTATTACTACTACTACTACTACTACTACTACTACTACTATTATTATGATAATGATTGCTATAATGACTATTTCTATCCTCCTATATTCTATTGATATACGTATATGTTAATTGCGATGTATAACTCTCTCTTTAAATATATGTATCCATGTATGAATATAAAAACTTAACAGTGAATAGTCTATGTATGCTGAGTGACCTTTTCAGTTTAAGGAGGGAGTCTGTGTAGATACATGTCCTTGAGGTTTGACAATGGTTTAGTTTTGTTCTTGAACTGAAAGACAAGAGAAAGTTTTTGTTTGGCACAATATTGTTGGATCCTCGGTTCACATAATTGGCACTAGTTGAATTAGTGATCCTGCCATCTTTTCGTTTTGAGCTATCAATCCTTGCCTATAGAGTGTGTTTGGTTAGACATTGCTGAACTACTGGAAATGATGAGCAATTTGTTTTTTTTAGGATTTACCCGTAGCATGGATATTTTTATTTTAAATGTTTGTCTGATCCTCAGTCTTGTGATGAAACCCTCAAGCACATGTATTTGTCAGCTGTATTGTGAGGAAATACTAAGCATACATATTTGTTTGCATAGCGCCTTATACAATATAAATATACAGTTATAAACAATCTAACGTATAATCTTTCTCCTTCAGTATATTAATTATATACATTCTTAGATAACTTGGATAAGAAAATAGATGCAAGGTGATGGATGTGTTTTTGTGATTAGCTCTGTTGGCTGTTTGCTGAAGTCCGAGGTTGATGTTATCGGTTGTTAGCAGCATGCATCTTTAGTTGTCTCGGCAGTCTCCTGTGGGTGTGCATCAACTTTTCTTACAGATTGTTGCATTTTGGGGTTCAGCACAAGTTTTCGTTCTTGGTCACAGGTAGACAATCACAGTGTCTGTAAGAGGAAAGGACAGAGAGGTTTAGTTTACTATCTCCATCACGGTAGTGTTTGTAAAGGGTCACAGTCTCTGCCTATCGACTAGTCGAGAGGCTAGAGAGAGCATCATTTAGTCAAGTCAAACCAAACCAACCCCACCTGACCCCACCCACCCAACTTCATTTGAGGTTACTTTATTTGAATGTGAATCTGGAACCTTGTAGGCTTTTTCAAACTTTTCCCCAAGTATGTTAAACCAGTGGGGAAAGATTGCACATGGTTAGATGACCTTTGTGTTTGATACTCTCTAACCTCCGTCTTGAACGGGAGACGATGACATGTTGATCTTGACATGATAATTCCATGTTCAACCTGAAAAGACCATCTTTTCAGCAGAACAAATACACAATGGATTGATGTTTAAGATGCTGTTTTCTGTCAAAAGGAGTTATTTTTCAACTGCTTAGGACAACTGATACAAATCAGGGTTTTGGGGGAAAAAAAGAAAAAACAATGCCTTTTTGTACTGTATTTTTACATTTGTTTTGCTTTTCCTTTTTTGCTCCCTGGTTGGAAGTGAATAATGATCACAGTGGACCAAATCTTGAGTGTTTAAAAATAAACAGACTGTTTTAGAAAATGTGTTTGCTGCTTTTTTTTATGCACTCTGATTAAACATGACACTCTAGAATTGCTTTTGAAAGCAGACTGGTGATTATTCATTAAAGGAAAAAGAGTGATTATCTAGCCCTGTCAGCATCAAAGCCATATCTCGGTTTCCAAATCTGCAGAGGGCTTATTGAACTGTGATTCAGATATAATTTTGTTTATAAACAAGAGCTTGTAGAGTAATGTGGAGTCCTTTAACGCTCCCTTTACACTGATTTACCCTTGGGGGATAGTTCATCTTTGGGCATTATTCACGAAGTGACAGCTGGGGCTCACGTGTTCTCACACATCTGGAGTGGGCATTTTAGCACCTATATCATGCTAACTGTTGAGATGGAATATGAAATCTTCACAGTTCTGCATTTAGGACTGCAGCATAATTCATTTAGTCATTTAAGTGTGCCATCATCCCACATGCAATAGTATTGCAATACAAAATATCCATTTTTGTTCTAAGTGTTGGTTGAAAAAACTGATTATTGGTAAAAACTGTAATTGCACTCGTGATCTATCCTTTTTATACATGTAGTCCCTAATTAATATAGTAAAATGAGTGTAGGGCACTTTTCACTCCTTAATTTGATTTCATAACAGCGACGAAGACGTATTCGGTTTGCTTAGATAACTATTCATTTCAATTTTGGAATATGAACAGTACCGAAAACCAATCACAAGTCAAACGTTATTGAATATTTATTGCCGGAGAGGCTCCATAGGCTTTCATTGGTCATTCTCTGTCTCCATGGAAATAAGGCGTTTTAGGCGGGTCTAGTTAAGTAACTGCGTTGGTGTGGAATACAAACCTTGTGACTGTCAAAGTTTCAGATTCTGATAGGCGTGTTACACTTTCTGAAGATACTCTGACCTTGGGTTTTTCCCGTTGTAAAGAACGCCTTGCTGTCCTGTTTAATATTGCTGGTTAGCTGTATCATTAATTGTTTTTGAGATGTCCTCAGATATTCCGGAGATATTCAAAGCCCTGCTCGAGCACCCCTTCTCAGTCCCCAGCTTTAATGACAACGGTAAGGTCAGCGGTGGACACCGCGAGTTGTTTTTATTATAGACTACGGCTGCTCGTTTGCTAACTAGACATATTTATTTGCATTTTATCAAACACTTTTGATATTGGTCAAATCGCAGTTTGAATGTCTATATTGTGTTCAGTATAAATGAACCGGGTTTTTTAAGACTTGCTGTAATTTTGGCGTTTCTAAAATAACATTTTGGAATAAAACGCACTGGAAATGTCTGGGGCCAATGCTTGTCAGGCTTTCATCGACTTGACCAACTTCTTGCTGTTTAAACCTAGTTTACTGCCCACTGTGGATGTGTGCGTGACACGTGACTGAAGGAGGAATTTGACACCACTGTTGTAATAACGTTATTTTTTATAGGTTACTTCAACACTCTACAATTGCCAATTCGTGCTGGTGATTTCCCCAAAACACCCAGTTTTTTATGGGAACTCGTCCACAGCACCATACAGCTTTTTTGAATTGCACCGACTAAAATGGCAGGAATGCATTTCATGTTCCACGTCTATTGGATGACTTTGGATCTCATACTAGTGATTAGGCACTCATATATGTACCATGTGTTTGGCTTACCTTTACACGTATTTTTGGACATTTTGTGTCTCATTTCTTTGGGGGCCAAAATGCAATAAAAAAAATACTAAACTCCCTACGTAGTGCACTAGTAGCAGGAAACAGTACTCTGTTTGGGTCTTGGAGTTTCATAACTTACATAGCGCACAGTGGAGGGAGCAGTGAGCCACATGAGATTCAGCCTGTGGCCGTGCACCAGCCTACCTCAAAGCTTGTGCAGTCGTACATGTTACTAGTACCCTCCAGAGTGGATCTGTGGAGAAGCAAGGAAAGCAAGCAGACTTGTCAAACATGTCAGAAACATATAGTCTTCGAATTAATACTTCGTTTTTTAATCTCTCATTTCCTCGCTTCGCCTTCACTCTGCGCACGCGTTGTGCGTCAAAACAGCACATGCCGTGCCACGTGCCCAGTTTGTCTGCGTTGTTTTATTCTTCGCCTAATTAAGGCCTAACCTTGATTTTCAAGCAACCTGAAATTGTATACTGTTTGATTTGGATTTATTTAATTACTTTGGTTTAAAATGAAACTAGCGAATTTATACAGATTTCAAGAGGTTTGGCATTGAGCGTTTGTGGTTATCTTTAGTTATTGTTTTTTCTATGTACTTAGATGTTATAACTGGTCGTTGTTAATGAATCCTTGCTATGCTATTTTAGAGCAGTGGGTCAGTGTTTTCTTCACCCGTTATACTCACGCGTGCTTTCTAGTGTTTTCGATGAGACGGATATGTAACACTTTTGACCAGCCAATGGCCTCTGGCAGTAGTAAGGAAACACCCACTTCAGTTTGTGTGTTTCCGCCTACTTGTGTTTGGGAACGGTGCATATATTATGCTGAAAAGGCTTGAGTGACCTATCCGCGCCGATGCACAATAGTTTTGTACAGATAGGGGTTGGGATTAGTGTGAATACGAAGCCCACTGGCCTCATTCACTATGATCAAACGAGGGAGTCATGCTCATGCTGTGGTGTGCGGTAAAGACTTAAGCTGTTTGGTGTAAATTGCAGAAACTAGGCCATAAAAGTAATTGCAGTTAAAATAAATAACAAATAAATAGTTTGTCACACTGAAGGTCAGATAAAATGTCGACGGAACCGGTAACAGGATGCGTGGACCAAGGCCGCGGAACAACGGCTGCGTTTCCAGTAGTATTAAAGAAAATACTGGAGACTCCTCTACCCGATCTGTTCTCATGTGATGACGGTGAGCTGTGAAGGCTTTTACCCTTCTGGGAGGTGTTTGTTTTGATGTGTCACCGAGTGTCTTAAACCAAATAAATGTACGTGTGCCCTTTAATGCACAGACGGAGGGGAACGGTCGCAAGTCAGTTTCGCTGAAGTTCGCTTCTCGTTCGAGTTTTCCGCTCCACCCTTAAATGCTGCAGCGGGTATATTCTGTAGCAAATATCTGCAGCAGTTTTTTTTTAAGATAGAACGGAAAATCCAGAAGCAATACTATTTCCGATATTTTGTGTAGAAAAGAAGAAATTTACGACAAGATAAACAACAACAAATAAGACACCCATAAGAGAGTTGTTGCACTGTTTTGAATGTGATTCCCCCCACACATTCTCTACTCGGTATTGAAGTTGCTGTATTATTCATCCTGGCAAGATTTCTTTTGGTCATAGCCAGGTGTCATAGTTATTGTGCTTGGTTGTTGCACGTTTCTTAGTTATTTGTTTAAAGTTTTATGTAACGTTTTGTGAAATCGTTGGTAGTTGAATAGGAAATGCATTGAATTTAACAAAAATGTGTTTTATTAATGTGTAAATTATGCACACAGTTGATTCAAATAAATTAACTGCAACAATTTTTTCAGTGTACTTTCATCAGGAAATTCAATAGTATTTGTGCTAACTGGTTTCAATGCATTCTGATATTCAGAAAATGAGAAGGAGAAGTTGTCGGGAGATAATGTGGAGAGTGGAGGAGGGGTCAGTGGGCTTGGGCCAACAGCCGCCTTGACCCCTGCTATCTGGGAGAAGACTATTCCCTACGATGGTGAGACTTTCCACCTGGAGTACATGGATCTGGAGGAATTTTTGATGGAGAATGGTATTCCTTCTTCCCCTGAAGAAGCTCAAGAGAAAGTCCTTGCAGATGGGGGCTCCAAGCAGACACTTGAGAAACCACCTGCCATCATCCCAAAGACAGAACCAACCCCATCAGCCACAGTTGCACTACTGCCAGTCATAGAACTGGACCAGTGTGAGGAAGAGGTTATCACCACTACTACTACATCGACATCAGACTCAACAGAGGCTAAAACAGGTCAGTACAGTATTCAACAGTATTCAGCTTCTGCAGTGAACATCTCAACATTACAGTCTAGTCTTTCAGAATGGTGAGAACCTACAGTCAGAATATTTCATAATAGTGGTGATAGGAACCAGATGTCTACCTCAGTGTCTGAACATAAGCGCTGTCACAAGGAGATTATGAGTATGATGCCACAGCATTCCATGGGCGATAGTCTGATAGAGTGGAGTTGATTTGACTGAGATTTACTCTCTCTGGGTGGATAGGATGGCCCTCCTTCTTCCTCACCACACAGCGTGATTGTACCTTGTGCAGACAACTGTTAGTTGATGTAAAAGAATTTACTGCTTGGGGTTCTCCTCCAAGCATGTTGAGATGGCCATTGACATTGTTTTAGCAGCAGTTTGTGTGCATGTGACTACATACTAAACAAAAATAGAAAGAATATCATATAGAACATTGTTTCCATAAGTGTTGTTCTTTATGAATTACCAAATAGCAAATAAGACTCCACCTCAGCGGATAATCTGTTTTTCAAAAATGTGCAAATTTATTCTGATCACACAAATCAGGTATAATCAAAGACCGGTTGACCCCTGAGCCTATTGACCCAGAGGACATTCAGGTGGAGGTGAATTTTGAGCCAGATCCCACTGACCTTGTCCTGTCCAGTGTTCCTGGAGGAGAACTGTTTGACCCTCGCAAACATCGCTTCTCTGAGGAGGAGCTCAAGCCACAGCCCATGATCAAGAAAGCCAAAAAAATATTTGTGCCTGAAGACCAGAAGGTAAGGTACATTGTTGTAGTTTACATCACCATGGCTTTTGGTAGCAAATTAATTGTCAAGGGCTCAGATGCGGACCCACACATACCTCACTCTCAGGTCTTTTGCTTTTATAGCATTACTTTCATAGTATTTAATTATTTATACTAGTTACTAAAACTAATCACTGAAAAGTTCATTTTAGGGAGGTAAAACAAGTAATCAGTGATAATAAATATAACATAAAATAGGCACAGATATTGTAATAAGTGCAGTAATGATGCTGATCATTTTCTTAAACTATCCCAGGATGAGAAATACTGGCAGAGGAGGAAAAAGAACAACCTTGCGGCTAAACGTTCGCGAGATGCACGGAGGTTGAAGGAGAATCAGATCACAGTCCGAGCAGCCTTTCTAGAGCGGGAGAACACAGCTCTCAGGCTAGAGGTGGCTGAGCTGCGGAAAGACTACGGACGCTGCAAGAACATTGTGTCTCACTACGAAGCCAAATATGGACCAATGTAAGAGACTGATACTTCACACGCCAGCCAGATTAGTTATATTTCCGACAACAGTCAGCAAATCCACTCCCTTTCTTAATTAAAGTGAAGCTGTTTCTGTGCTCTGCAGAATGTGAAAAAGCAAAGGGTAATAAGCCTCAAAGTGAAAAATATTCCGAGGGACAAAAACATTCCCTTACAGAAATCATAAAAAGACTCACCCTAGTTATAAAAAGCAGGGCATTTTTTTTTTTTTACAGTTATAGCAGTTTATGCCATGGACAGTCAGCAAAGCCACATTTACTTATGGAAATATTCAAAGGACAGTGACTGGACAGAAACCACATGATGCATGTATTTGCTTATGATTTAATTTCATGAATTACAAACACAAGTTTATAGCTCTGGTGATTGATCACTTTTTTCCTTTTCCCTTTCAAGTGCTCCAGCTGAAGACCAGTAGGCAGGTAGAGGGTCATACATTAACGGAGCATTCCGTACAAAATCCATCATGTGATATGTGATTGGGTACTGCAGCATCGGTTTGGCTAGAGTTGCCTAATTTGTGCATGTTCTGTACACTGTAAATAGAACTGGATACTGCAAGTTAGTCAGCAAGTTTACTTATTTTACAACAAATTATTTTACTCAATGAATGTGTTTTCATAAGAGAAGTTTGTTTGCTTAACAGTTTCTCATGTTTTTTACATAAACTCGATGTGTTACGGTTTACAGCATATCTGAAACTAAAAGTAAATGGGCTGGAGTTTGAAGTCAAAATATATTAGTGCTCATGTGATTTAGTGATCTGGGGCATAAAAGTGAATGTAAAGGAGGCCAGTTTGAGACATGGCAAAAAACATGAAGGGGAATAGATATATCTCAGTCCACAGTGACAAGTTTATATTCAGCACTTTTGTTGTTTACTTGTATTGTAATCCTTAAAAGTCTATACAGTTATCATTGTCATTTTCCTTTACTATTGCATAAATATATTTAATATTAAATATATTTAATTTGGATTTACATTCTGTCAAGTTTGTGCACTGACAAATACAACAAGCTTTTGTCATTTCTGCTAATAACCATGACTTCTAAGGATTCATATCTTGCAAAATTAAGTCAAGTGACCTCTAATGCACAGTCAAGAATCACATGTGAACTGATGGATTTTGAATTGAACACTCTTTTAATGTCAGCACAATACTGAGGTTCAGCTAGAGTAATGTGATGAGAGGAAGAGGATGAAGAGGAGCAAGCAGGATGTGAGTCAGCAGATGACCAAGTTGAGAAGTTAACATAAGTGTTGATAAGGTGGAATGTTTGACCTACCACAGTTATCAGTATCTTGTAGTCTTGGTTTTGTGTGTGTGTGTGTGTGTGTGTGTGTGTGTGTGTGGGGGGGGGGGTTAAAGTTCTCCATCACTACAACAGATTTCTGTCAGTTAAGAGTCCAGAGAGGCCATGTATTCAAGCAGAATAGATCTGAAGGAAAAAAGTGAGGGTAGGGGTGTGAGATAGGTAGCAACGCCTGTCGGTAATTATGTAATTATATACATAGCCTATATTTCTTGTTAGGGTGTAATATCTTTGAATGCCTAATCCATTGTTTGAGCAAAATGCTGATATAGTAGGTCTATGTCAGATAGGCTATAATGTTACAAGGTTTTTTTTTTTACATGCCTAAATACAGAAAGACGTAAAAAAATGAAAATGGCTTATATTCACTGCAAAACCATATCACATTACTCAAGGACAGGATATAATGCACGTTTTTTTGTTTTAAACTGTCTATAAAAAAAACTGCTATGTGCATAATCTTTCTGATCATTCCTCCTTTGTGGAACAGGAAGGTTATCAGTGTTTGCGACTATTTGCCATGTGTCTAAAACCAGTACACTTTTAACCGCAGAGATTCTTTTTGTTGATGCAGTTTACATGATAAAATGGTGGGCTAGTGCCCTGCCCAGGGTGAGTCCTTGCCTCGCGCCCATTGACCTTGGGATATGCTCTGGGTACCTGCGACCCTAGTGAGGAATAAGCGGTTACAGAAAATGAGTGTTTACATGATAAAATAATACTGTCATCCGGAAAGTGGGTTATTTTTTTCTGCGGCTTGCTGCAGCTGGATCTCTGCAATAGAAGGTAATGTCAGAGAGAAATGTTAAGAGTTAAGTCAGCACAGAGCTAAAAACTAGCATATTATGAAATCAGTTTAGCAAGGGTGGCCTCAGGGAATAGGTACGGAGTGCAAAAAAAACTTGTAAATGGTTCTATGTAAATAAATCTCTTCCTTTGGCATGTGCAGCAGTAACACAAATCTAGCCTTTCTCCCACTTTAAGCAGAACATTAGTAACCTCTGGTTAAATGATCTTTCTAGACTTGGATATTTGTATGTATAATATGAAGTGGATGGCTTAAGGCTTTGGTAAAGATTTCAGTACATCAGTAGTTTAGTCTACAAATACCAGTCAGCTTTTTTTTTTTTTTACAGTGGACATGAAAGTGATTTATCATAACCTACTACTTTGTGTTGGAGCAGTCTGCATCAAATTCCTCACATCAGTAAAAAAAAAAAAATCACTAAAGGTCATTACTCTGCTTCCAGTTCATATTATATGTATGAATAACAAGGTTTAACAGTGATCATTTCTTTTACTAATACATCGTCACTGTTGGGGCTCAACTGTAAATATAACATTTTTATCTATCATTGTCTTTGGCATGTTTGAAGAAGTTTCTCTGAGTTTTAAAGGGAATATAAAATTCATTTTAACAAGTCTATCCTGATCTATATTTCAATTGTGAACTGTGTAGATTTGTGAGAATTTGAGGCAAGAGAAAAGCAGTAATAAGAATTGTCTGTCTGATGTAAACTGCATAAAACATTAATGGGAATGATGTCTTTATAAAAGTAAACAATTCAGCAAATAAGTATATAAAAACAAACATGATTTCAAAGAATGAAACAGAAATGTTTTGTAAAATAAGATTCTAGATTCTAGGAAAGAATCAGATACTCATCAGGTGGAGTTTAATGCCTTACTTTAGTATTCAGGAAAACACTTTTTTCTATTAACTTTTATTAATATCTCAATAATCGGACCTTGTATTTTTTATTAAAGTGGAGCATCAGTTCTCTTTCATAACTGCATTAACAAGGACACGTTAAAAAGCAAAAACATCCATCTTTTAAAATGTTACTGTTTTCAACTATTTTGATTACCATAGTGTACTTGTTATTAAAGAGAATGTCTTGCCAGTTAAAGATGATCTCTTTTATACTTTATGTTCTAGGCTGCCCTATTCCACAGTAGAAAGAAACTTCAATGTCAGATTGTAAATCAAACTTTTATTACATTGAAAAGACAATTAAAAATGGATCCTTTTACAGAAAAAATGCTATTGAAAACATCAGAAGTCATCTTAAGTTTCTATAAATCTTCACCTCTTTTTGAAGCCGTACTTTTTTCTCTCATAAAAGAGGTCAGTCTTTGAGCTGCCCAGGTTCACGATCTTGGGGCAGCCATCTCTCTGTGTAGAGAAGTGGGGGAAAAATGTTAGACACCAGGTTAAACAAGTAATGTTTACACAAAACCAAAACCATGAAACTTGATAAGAAGACAAAGTCTGTACTGAAAGACTGTATTGAACTCATGGACTAACATAATTCAGCTGTACAAGGGAATAAAGAGCCATAAAACATAAAATGAATGTTTACTCACATCCTTCTCCTGAATAGTGCATTCTTTGCAGTAGTAAGCATCTGACACCCCTGGTCCTCCACAAATTACGCAGCGTCCTTGGTAGGACCCATAGTTACATTCATCACAAATGCGCACAAGTGTGCAAGGTCTGACGTAAGAATCACAGATGACACATTTTCCATCACCTGCAGAGACAGACATATTTAATTATAATCTTTAAACACCAAACAAGTATTCAGAACAGAGGTTTCACTAGAAGTCTGGATAATTCTTAGACACAAGCAATGGATTTATGAATGGAAGAAACATTAATGAACAACAAACTTTAATGCACCATACTAATAGTTTGATATTGGTAGCAGACCAAGTGGTGATACAATAAAGCACTAATGAGTTCACATAATATATCTCCTCGCCTGCTGGGGGACTCTAAACATTCTATATACCCTGTAATACATACAAGATGAACGTAAGACTTACATTTCTCACAAAGCCTTCCAATAGCTGTAATCATAAAAACACGAGAGTGAATTAGAAGCATGCAAAACATCAAGAAAAATAACAATTAGCTGCATGCTTCCATACTGTAGTAGTTTCTGGAGAATAAGGAAAAATGAAAGGGAAAATGATGTGCATATATACACCTGTCAAAAACAAAAACCAGCTAACCCCTTGGGAATTACTCTCAAACAAGACAGAAGACAAACGAGCAAGGAAGTAAATACATACATAAACACACAATAGTGAAGGAATCTATTGTTATAGGCATCGTTATCGTGTGAATTAGATCTGGTATATGTTTTAATTTAATTCAGCAATAAGGCAAATTATGCGGATTTTTTCTTTGCATTTTGATCTCGGTTAAGCTTTAAGGAGGTCTGACTATAGCCAACCTCTGTTTCAGAAACTTCAGGAAAGAGTGGCCTGTTATTCTGCAGTGCCTGGCTGGGGTAACTGTTTAATTAATGATTATAAGTAGCAACTACACGTCAAAATACACTCTTTTTCAGTAACTTACTTGTACACACATTCTCTTCATATATTACTTGAAACAGAACTGTTCATCTGTACTATGACGACAGCGAACCTTGCTATGCTAACGAAGCAGCCTAAGCGGCTAGTTAACAATACAGCTCATTTTTTCGTTTTCAGGATTTAAAATGTATACGCTAGAATTGTGAAACATGTTATAACAAAACAACACTCTTTCGTTGATGGTAAACCTTACCGACACCGGCCTGTTTCCTACAAAAGATCAAATCTGGGTGATGTTTAGCCATTGTGGGTTAGCCTGTAGCGCGGGTTTCAGTACTCACTTTTAACTGCTGCTCCATATTCACAGCGCCACCTCCTGGACTGGCTGCCCTCGGCGAGAGTACAAAACAGCATGGGCGTAAATTCCGGGGGGGGACGGAGGGGACGGAGGGGACATGCCCCCCCCCCACCCCACCCCACCCCACCCCACCCCACCCCACCATCCGAGGGTTGCCCCCCCAAAAAAAATTATTTAAAAAACCGCACTCTGTATTGTGAAAAATATATGTATGTATACCTAAAATAATTGTGTAAGTAGAAAAAAAACAAACGCAAAAAATGCATTTAAAAACAGTTGAGTCCCCCCCTCCTTCCTCACAGTGTTTTGGCCCACTGCCTGCTTTCCCAGTTCATCTCACCTACTCTACACACTAGTGGTGTGCGATACTATAAAATTTGGTATCGATCCGACACCAAGTAAATACAGGGCCAGTATCGCCGATACCGATACTTTTTAATAAATAAGGTGGATGCATCGTCAAATTGTTA
>JBBPCZ010000115.1:26195228-26206754 GCA_037974445.1 Brycinus macrolepidotus | reverse complement strand
GTTCTCTTTAACTCAAACTCCTCTCTGCCCAGGATGGTGTTTCCTGCTGAACTCTTCCCAGACTCTGCATTTCCAACTAATAAAATCCTCAACTCTGAGAGACGATGCTCTGACCCTGCAACAAAATGAGGTACATGTGTTTCAGAACGGGTTATGGTGTGTATGAGGAATTTTGTCTTTGCCAAATGTAACAAAGAAACAAACAAGAAGCTGAAAGTTAAGTTTGAAAGTTAACTGGAATTTATAAATGAAACACACTAACCCAATGTTTAAAACATTAAATGGCCAAAAGTATGTGGACATTGTTGGCTCTCTTAATCATTGATTTCAGGTGTTAAAGCTACACTCATTGTGTAGCTTAAACATCGACAGGAGAATATATTGTACTGAAGAGCAGCAAAACTTTAAATGTAACATGGTGTCTAGGAGCAAGAACAGCTCAGCCAGGATGAATAATGGGTTGGGGCTGTTTTTCATGGTCTGGATTCAGCCCCTTAGCTCTAGTGAAAGGTAATGTTAACACTACAGAAAAAAAATTACAAAAACGTGAAAAGACCCTTTCTGTTACAGCATTACTGTGCCCTTGTGCACAAAGCGAAGTTCATGAAGACATGGTTTGATGAGTTTGGTGTAGAGGAACTTCAGGGGCCTGTGCAGAACCCTGACTTCAACCCAACTGAACACATCTGGGATGAACTGCAACATCAACAGTGTGCCAGTCTTTCTTGTCCAACATCGGTGTCTGACTTTACAAATGCTCTTTTGACTAAATGGGTACAAATTTCCACAGACATAAAACATAATGGTTTTAGAACGGCATGTCCAATAAGCTTACATAGGATTGATCAGGTGTCCACATATTTTTAGCTCCTGATATATGATCATTAATTCAGTTGCTATTTGTGTAAATGTATATATTCTCTACATAACTGAATGTTTTGTATATTGGTTTTGTAATACATTAAATAGAAGGGACATACATAAAGGCATAAAAAATAAGTATGTGTCAGATTTAAAAATAATTTAATCACTAAATAAGTAGAAAGTTCCAGATATTGTATAGGTCTACTGAAAAATGAAGAAAAAAACTGAAGTAGTACTTAATTTTTGTGTGCCACCTTTTGCCAATTAATATAAGCAAAGAAACTGCATGGGTCTTGTGAAATAATGAAAAGTTACAAAGTTAACAAGCTTAATAACTCACCAGAGCAGGAACTTGCAGTGGACAACTTTTCCTTTTTTCCTCTTTTTATCTTAAGCCTTCATATCTAGAACAAACAGTTAAAGCACATTCAATAGAAGACCAAAAAAGGCTAAATGATACTGCAAAACCTTTACAGACCTTTTAAAAGTTTATTCCAGAATGTGTCGATATTAATACAAACACAAATGTTGGGTCTAACAGCAAGGCAAACTTCTGTACAGGGGTCACACACCTCTGAATCTGACCACATATACTGTTAGATTACTATTCAATAAATATTTTGCATTTTTATGGAGGATTGTTCTGGCACAGAGAAGTATAGAGGTTCAGACATGCATCCAAGATAAACTGAACACAGTCAGCAACCAGCAAGAAAAACAATGGAAAAAGAATGTAAAGAGCATTTTAAAAGCTCTTTATGATATATAATACTGAATAAAATGTCTTTTGACAACTGAAATATGTATAAAAAATGAAATTTCAGTTGATGTCTGTAAATGACCTAACATAACGCTACATAAAGTGTAGTTTTAATACATTACAATATTAGTGCTTACAATGTTCTCCTGAACAGATGGGACCTGACTTTAGGAAGCTCTTGCTTTATATTTCTAAAATGTTATACATGTAACTAGAACTACTGAAGAGTTGTTATATAAGCCCATGCCAAGTATTATATAAGGTATAATCAACTATATTATAAGGTATATTAGTACTGAGATACACCTTGTGGTGCAACCTGGACACATCTTCAGTGATGTAACCAGTGTCACGGGGTGTTTTGGGTCTTACATCAGACACCCTCACCTGGGTGACCCAGCCGGGGGTGATCAGGCCCCGACTTGTGTCCAGGTAGCGCACTACAGCACGTATTCCCCCTCCTCAACCAGAGCCAGCGTGAAGCCTTTTCAGCAGCTTCCATGATGTTCTTCATGGCTCTTCGCCTGTGCAGTCCACAGATCCCTAGGAGTCCCAGGACCCGATGTAACGATTTGCCTGCAAAGCCCCTGCAACCCACTTCAATGGGCTCGCAGCGGGCCTCCCACCCATTCCTCCGACACTCAGCCACTAAGTCAGTATACTTGGCCTTCTTTCGCTCTTGAGCTTCCTCCATCCGATCTTCCCAGGGGACAGTTAACTCCAGTAGCACCACCTGCTTGCTTGCCCCGGACATCAAGACCATGTCCGGCCGGAGTGTTGTTACTGCAATGATGTCTGGGAATCTCAACTGTCTCCCAAGGTCAACCAGTAGATTCCAGTCCCTTGCTGTTACAAGCAGGCCCCCCTGGGTCTTCTTTGGGGGCTGGGGCTTCTTGCCCGCTCAAACGAAGGTGATGGTACACTTAGAGGAGTGTTGCCGCTTGCTGTTGTTGATGCCAGTGCTGATGGTGTCTGCTACTGCTCACAGAACCTGGTCATGGTGCCAACGGTACCGACCATCTCCCAAGGCCTTTGAGCAGCAGCTGAGGATGTGTTCTAAAGATCCCCTTTTCTGGCAGAGTTGGCAAGCAGGTGATTCCACCAGGCCCCAGGTGAACAGGTTGGCAGGGCTCGGGAGGACATCATACACTGACTGGTCCAGAAACTTGAAATGGTGTGCCTCCACCTTCCAGAGTTCTGCCCAGGTGATCTTACGGCCAGCTGTATGCTCCCACTTGGTCCAGGCCCCATGCATGCACATGCCCACCATTCTGCTGATGCGAGCGTCCTCCACCTCCTCCTGGATCAGCTTCTGCTTCTCCTTTCTGCTGGCTTTACTATAGCTGGGTTTTGGATTGCTACCCAGCCCGGCCCGCCCAGTAGCCACTGTGCCCACCAGGATGCTGTGTCACAACCTTGCCTCCGCCCGTTCCACAGCATCCTGGGCATGCCACTTCCATCCTGTTCTGACCTCTACACTTGCTGAGGAGACCTTGGTGTCAGTAGAATCTCTGTAGAGCAGGACTTCTCTGACTCGGGTGACCTTGAACTCCTCTGCCAGACTGCTGAACGGAAGCTGCAGCTTGGTGTTATGCCCAAAGAGTGCAGTGCTGCTTAGGCTCCGTGGCAGGCCCAGCCACCTGCGTAGGAACTGGCTAATCTTCCTCTCAAAGCCCTCCATGATGGTGATCGGGACTTCATAGACTAGCAGCGGCCAGAGGAGACGAGGCAGGATGCCATGTTGGTAGATCCAGGCCTTAAACTTTCCAGGAAGCCCAGACTTATCCACACCCAAGAACCACGTGTCAAGGTCATCGCTGATACCTTGGCTGCAGCGGTGTCCTTCAGGTTGCTAGTGAAGAGCTTGCCCAGGCTCTTCACTGGCTTTTCTGACACTGAAGAAATCTGAGTGTCTCCCAGGGTCAGTCACTTTTCCTTTCCTCAGGACTGAGGACCTGGACTTCGCGGGCTTGAAGCTCATCCTTGCCCATGTAATAAGCCATTCCAGACCTTGGAGAAGCCACCTGCATCCAGGCACTGATGTTGTAGTTACAGTGAGATCATCCATAAATGCTCTAATCGGGGGTTGTCAGGTGCCAGATCCGGACAATGGACCTCTGCACTCAACTTCCGCCGACTTCACGAGCATATTCATGGCCAATGCAAACAGGGACACAGAAATTGTGCAGCCGGTGATGATGCCCTTCTCTAGACGATGCCACTCCAATATTGAGGTCCTGGAGGATACCTTCAGACTAAAGTTGTTGTAATAGTCAAGGATAAGATTCCGTATCTTCTCTGGGATGTGGTATCTGCTCAGAGCCAGCTCCACCAGCTTGTGTGGTATCAACCCATAAGCATTGGCATAGTCGAGCCACAGCACTGCCAGGTCCCCCTTGCTCTCCCATGCCTCTCAGATCAGCTGAGTCACCACCCCTATGTGCTCGATACACATAGGAACTCCTCCCTTCTGCACCGAGGTGTCAGTGTAGGTGTTCTTCAGGAGAAATCCCATGAGGCGATTGGCAACGATCTTGAAAAAGGTCTTGCACTCAACACTAAGGAGAGAGATCGTCCTGACCTGCTCGATGTTGCTAGCATTCTCCTCCTTAGGAATCCACACGCCCTCTGCGTATCTCCACTGCTGAGGTACCTTCCCTTTCCTCCAGATGACCCTGTAGATCTTCCAAAGACATTCCAAAAGCCTGGGGCAGTTCTTGAAGACCTTATATGGTATTCCACTAGGGCCTGGTGCTGATGCTGTTCTGGCAGATTTAATGACCTCACTGACTTCCTTGAGGGTGGGATTGGCCATGAAGGCACTGTGCCTTCCAGCCCTCTCCTTGCCCCTCTTCCTGTGCCACTCTGCATGCTGAAGAGTGATTAGCCTTTCCCGCACCACACCTCTAAGTTCTGCCAGGGCTGCCTTCTCTTGCTTACTTGCTTTCCTGTACTGGCTCCTGAGTGTCCGTAGCTCTTGTCTGAGTTGGGCGATCTTTGCTTCACGTCGGTTTGGAATAGGTGCTGCAGTAGTAGTCTTGGTGGCACGTTGTTCCTTGATGCCAAACCTGTTTGATGCGATGCTTATTATGAAGCTGCTCATTGTCCTCAACCTCTGATCCACATCTCCCTTGGCTGTTACTTCAAGGGCTGTATCAACATCTACATCAAACTGGCGCCACTCTGACTTTTTGTTGGCAGCAGGCCACAAAATCTGACGATGTTCTGATGGTCTGCTTTGGGGTGTAGCTTGTGGTGCTTGGAGGTTCTGGGCACTGTGCGGACTATCCGGGGCTAGCTCCTCCTCCATCTCACCAAATGCTGTGTCTAGTACTAGCACTGTGCGTTTTACCACTGGCTTCCTCATGCAGCCCATCTTAGTCTGGTGTATCTTCAGACCTGTGGGGCTTTTGCAGACCTTGCCACATCTGCAGACTGCACTCATAGTCGATTGCACATTCGTGTCGGTCGTTGCCCAAATATCCGTCCATTTGCTGCACTCATTCTCCCCCCCTCTCGGGCGCCCCTGGTGGTATTCCTTCTTAGGATTCTTCAAAGCGTATGTCGGGTGCTCCCGTTCAAGAATTGCAGCTTGGGTTGCTTACCCTCCCTGCCCCAGGTGCCGTCTCTTCGAGCTGTCCAATGTCTCTCCATATATCAAATATATATAGAGATATATATATTATACATTTCACCCCAAACACAAAAACATATATACTAATCGTTGACTAATTATTTCTTTGTTTCCCCTCTTTTCTGTTTTATCCCCACACCATTTCTTATTTCTAAAGGTGTGCTCCACCAAAATTCAACTCTGCCAAATGTTTTCAATGTACAATGTAACCTATTTTTAACGCAGTGTTACATATTGCTTTTGACAGATGCCGACAGGGTGTGTGTGTTTGTGTCTGAAGCACTTGATGGTAGAGCTGTTGCAGTGGCAAATTTGTGTTAGAGTATGTGCAGAATATCGAATATTTGTTTAATACTAAGAAATTGGTCTATATTTTGTCATTAGGCAAACTTTGTAATACTTTTTAGTCGACCACATGCTTTAAATCACTACACATAAAATATCAACAATACAAAAGAGGCAAATGACAGGTTGTTTTATATCAAAAGCCATGCGGCACAGCAGCAAAGTAGAGAAGACAAATAATGATAAGAAACAGCTCCCATGGTGCTGCCTTGGTCAGACCAACATTTAATGTCTACATTCTTTTAACATTCCACCAAAAATACATATGAACCCATGAACCTGCTACCTACTGATTTTTTAATAATAATAACAATAATAATAATAATAATAATAATAATAATAATAACCGGGTGTTTCATTTGATATTTGTTGTCCTTGAGTTCCGGATGATGTTCGAAAGCGCCGTAATGTGAAGCTGCAAAATCCAACTTGCCCCGAGTTAAGCAGTTATGTGCACATATGAAGTGTCTGATAATGGAACACACCTGGTGTTTTGAAGCAGGTGATGAGACACCACTGTAGACATATTCATACCTTTTGTCCACTAATGACTTCAAATAATGTCAACATGAAACCAAAGGCCTACTGAAATGAACACTCGGCTTAATCAACACACAGAAAACTCTACCATCATGTACAGTTTTGTGTTGTGCTTCAAATGTACTATAGTACATATGGTATAACAGAGAATCATTAAACTCTTGTGAGTCATTTGGTTGAGTTCTGTAAAAGTTCATGAACATGACACAGTTTAGAAGCCCACATTTCTTGTAAAAACAGTAAAAATAATTCTTTACCTGTCTCTCTGTCCTCGACGGCGCACACAGACAGCAAAAGCAGTCAGAAGCTCCTCCCTGATCCTGTTTTAAAACAAGGTGAGGCGAGATAAGATTAGAAATGTTTCAAGACGACCACACCTACACAACGTCCTTTTATTCTCCATGTTTTGCTTTTGACCACCATTTTGCAGTTCGCTGTGAAAGAACACAAGGCTTTAGAGACACCCAAAACAGAGCTGAAGCAAAACAGCAGGATTTCTTTGCCCCTGAATGGCTGTTGAAAAACGACGCATACAACTTCAATTGTTATTATTATTATTATTATTATTATTTTAACAATAACAACAATAATAGTTTCATTACTGCATGTGGGTTTTTTTTTCTTTCAATGTGCTTCAGCATCAAAATATTTCAAAATAAAATATCTCTTATATGGTTTATTTATCGTATCTGTTGTTATTATTATCATTTAATTTCAGAAACTCACTTAAAATGGTTCAAATGATGACCAGCCTAACAGTCTAAGATAAAGCAAAAACAGTGTCCGTGCACTGACCACCCCTGGCCTGACCTGAAACTGCGGCTCTGCAGACAGATATTACTGAAGAGCCATTGAACCTTACCGTTTATAAAAGGTAAAAGGTATAAAAACGCTACAACTACAGACACTCCACATTTCGCAGCCTGTCTAATGGGAGATTCAGTGATTAGTCATGAATGTGTGAAAATATTTTTCTGTTTATCGAGTCTCCTCAGTGCTGTCCGGTTCTTGATGGTGGACAGAATGCAGGGTCTTAGACATGCAGGTAAGAGGCTGCTCAGGGAAGGATGGCATGTATTTTGATATTTAATAACAGTTTTAAAATGTTTTTTTTTTAATGTTTTAAAAATAAAAATTAAAAATTAAGAACAGAATAAATAGGTTTTCTGTTTTAAATGATTATTGGTATTTACACTGCTGGTGTCCATCATGTCTTGTCCGCTGAGTTACTTGCTGTCGGGATGTTCTATCTTGGGAGAAAATATAGCTTTTTTGTAATTTTTGACTCTTTCTGTTGATTTATGATGACAGGATCCTCTAAGATATGAACAATGTTGACTATTTAAATATGAAATGATTTCTGTGTATGTGTGTTTGTGTGTCTTTTTCTCTCTCTCTCTCTGAGTATCTTGCTAATCTCACAAAGTGAAGGCTGCAGCCCTGTAGAAGACAAAAATGTGTTGATTACAAAAACTAAACTGAAAATGGTCTGTTTTTGCAACATTTTACAAAATTTTGCATTGTTTAAATAACTCATTAAACTCTTTCACCTCAAGACAGGGAAAATTCAATCTTCTATGATATGGATGTATGTTGAAAAAATGTCCTAGTTACTCATATCTAACTATACATGAACCATCAAAATCAAAATAAAGAAGCTGACTATAATAATTATTTGTATATCTTGTATCTGCTGATTCTGGTTGGCTGACTCTGTTTTTATAATCCACTGTGGATGCCTTGCAGACACTTTCCTAGACTTTAGCTTACAGTAAAGTGATGTCTAAGACTACTATTATAATCATGCTGATATGTTTTCTTACTCTTTTAGTATTTGCAGTGTCATTTTGTATTAAGCAAACAGTGGTGCCCACTTCTGACATTATTCATTTATAAAAATTTACTACATATTAGGCATATACTGTGAGAATGTACAGATCTTTGTTCTCCAAGTTTTATAGGTGTTGGGCTATAAAGGCTAGCATCCTAAAATATTTTGTTAACATGATATTTTGTTCAAATGTATTCACATTGTCACTAGTTATAGGCACTACATTTGAATGTTGATGAAACAATCAGTTTGATTGATTAAAATCACTGTTATTAATATTTCTTCCCCACAATGTACTCCATTGTACTGAGGTCATCTACATCAAAATCCAAATTTCATCTACAAGTTGCCATTTTGCTCAGCAAGTCCTCATGTATTCCCACACAGTCAATATTTCGGCAGAAACCAACCTCTCAGTACACCTGTACTGGGTGTTCAGTTCTCCACTGCTTGTGAGATGGACACTATGAAAATGTGATCTGTAGACCAGAAAAAACATTTTGACTGGGTTGAGAAATGCTGAAGTATACTTTAGAAACATTACACTTGTTTGTATTTTCTTTTTTCTCAGGTACCAGTTTCACTCCACTCCAATGTACTACATTTTTACTCTACCTGACACACTCCACACAACAAAACACAAGTTCAAAGGTTTATGAGTCACATGTGCTCAACACCTTTCCACGAGACAGAGAGGACAAGAGGCAAGAAAAGATCCATGTTCTCACCTGAAGCCCTCCCAGCCAAGAGAAGAAAGCTCATAGAGGTTCCTTCTAGAAACAGCCTGGATGTAGTTACTGTGTGTACCATCACCACCCCACACATGCAGAAACTGCAGGGAGGTATCCACTCTTTTACAGAACATCAGGACCCAACTGCAAGCTCCACACCAATGGACCTTCCTGCTGAAGTGCTTGTAGACCAGGTTACCAGTGCTAACATTTATGAGATGGTCCTTAAAGATGGCTCTATCAATAAACTTCTCAGGTTGCCACTATTGCTGCCTGCTAAATGACCTCTTTAAATGACCCTAGGACGTGGCTCCACACTGTGGACCTTTTTCTGTTGCTTTGCAGATTCCTGGAGGAGTGCTTCATCGTCCCAGGCAGTGTGGTGTTTTCGTACATGCTATGCCATGACAATGTCTCAGCTGTGTCTAGCGTAAAGGAACTCAAGGTTGTGGTGCTCACCTTCTTTTTTGTTACTTATTCCTAAACTGGCCAAGAGATCGGCTCCCCAGCCATACCGCTCATAGTGGAGGACGACAGCACTGTCTTTAGGACGCGCACTGTGACATCGTCAAGAGCATGACAGTTTTTCACTGATGTTTTCAGTGAGCTGAAGTTCGGAACAGACCAAGATTGATGGGAGATAAGTGGTCTTAAATAGTGATATTTACTTTCAAGAGGGAACACTATATACTGTGATGGAAACAGCATGATCCTCTCTAGAATGTAGATGTGATGATTGTTTATTTAGTGTAGCATACTGTTATTTAGTGTAGTATATTGTGAGACCTGACGAGCCATATTATGCACAGAGTGCCCTTGCTTATTGAAGTGTATGTGCTAGAGAAGAACAAGATGTTTTGTGCTAGCACAGCCAACAACCTTGACTGCAGAGCCTGTTTATCAGACACCTTCTGTGTCCTTCTCCCTTTGTGGTGTATTTGAACAATATCAGGTACAGAGCAAGGGTTAGTAGAAGACAAGACCAGGGTGGAGAGAAAAATGGGCGGTATCAGTCTGTGGAGACTGTGATCCACACCAACCAACCCCACCTCCAGAATATGGACATGGCACAAATATCTGGACTGACATGAGGACTTGGACAGCCTCAGACACAGAGACAGAATACTGGACAGGCACAGGACACCAGGATATGAGCATGAAGAGTTTTTTGGAAGCCTCAGGAACAGCTGCAGACAGGGCAGCATCTCAGCTGAAAACAGGTACACTGTACAGTAGTGTGTCAGGAGACCGCCCTGATGGGCTGAACTCACACACACAACGGAAACTGAGGTACGGGTGGATTGAGGGAGTTTTATTATTGCAACCAAAAAAAGAACCCAGAAAAGGGGTGCAAAGATGAAAACTATTTTGCCCCTTGGGTTTGTCCTGAAAAGGGAAATATATTGAAAAGGAGATGCTTGTGATTGTGGGGGAGCCAACAATCAGCATCTATGAGGCTTTATAGGGGTATGGAGGAAGCCTGAAGGAAGTCAGAATCCGAGGTGTAAAATGTCGGAAAAATACACAGAGGGAGAACAAGTTTGAGTAGTGTCGTGGCTTGGCTGCTTCTGAAACTAAAGCAACAGCAAAACCAATGGCAAGCAGGGGCACTACAGCAGTGGAAGCTTCAGATGAGGACAGGGACAGTGGAGTGGTGACAACTTCAGCTTCAGGATTTGAGTGGTAACATCATCAGCTGGGAAAGAGACATTCTGGTGCACTTTGGATGCTGTGGCAGCAATACCTAATATTACAGCCTGGACCTCTAGACTGGTGACACCTTTATGCGTAGGCATGGATACTAAAGCAGTGGTGCTATCAACTAAAGCGGTAGTGCCTGCAGCCACGAGCTGGAACAATGGAAGTAGTATGGTAGTACCTTCACTCGTGAACAGAGGTGAGGGATTTTTGGCATCTTCAGCTGCAGTAAGAAGTTTTATTGGATATCAGGTAAGGACTTCAAGTGTGCATGGAGGACATAGTGATGATGGTTTCAGCTATAGATAGTTCTGGAGGCCAAGTGGAGGCCCCAGGAGCAGCTGCTGGCTTGGTTGCAGAACTGTCTTCTGGCCTAGGCTCTGAAACCTAAGCAGTGCTTACACCCATGATCAGGGACACCGGAGTGGGATGTTCAGCTGCAGGCAGGGGGAGACCAGAGTATCAATGTCATCAGCTGGGAGTGAGAGTTTTAGCTGTAAAAGGAGCACTTGATTGGTGGGCCTCTCACGTGTGGGTACTAAGAAAGCAGGCAGAAGGTCTGGAGTGGTGGCACCTGCATGAATGCTGATGCCTTTAAGTTCCATTTGAAGCTCTGGAGACCAAATGGAGGCTTCTTCAGCTGCAGAAAAGAGTTGTAATGCAACGTTTTTTTAGGTGTGGGCAAAAATACTGTAGTGAAGATGCTCACAGGAATGGATCGAATAGATTTCCAGGCTGGGTAGTGGTAATACATTTGGCCTCAGGGACATGAATTGGACATTCAGTGCCATCAGCTGTAGACAGAAGTTGTTGAGTGATGATATTTTCAAGCTTAGAAATTACAGAGGCGGCGTAATCAGCCAGTAAAAAAACTTTGACTTTGTGCACAGACACATTATACTGGGAGCACTTTCAAGCACTGGCATGAAGATTGTGGCATTAATGTCTTTCCATTGCAGGCAGTAGGATGGGTATGGAGTCAGAACAAGTCACGTCATTAACTGTGGACAGGAACTCTGGAGTTGCCCCTTCAGGTGGTACCCATCGGCGTCGTTAGGTCTATTTTGGGGGGGCTGAAGCCTCCCCAAAATGATCCCAAGCCCCCCTAAAAATATAGTAATTA
>JBBPCZ010000115.1:26184498-26195128 GCA_037974445.1 Brycinus macrolepidotus | reverse complement strand
GATGTTGGACGAGAAGGTCTGGCTCGCAATCTCCGTTCCAGTTCATCCCAAAGGTGCTGGATGGGGTTGAGGTCAGGCCTCTGTAAGGGCCAATCAAGTTCTTCCACACCGAACTCCTCCAGCCATGTCTTCATGGAGCTTGCTTTGTGCACTGGGGCACAGTCATGCTGGAATAGAAAAGGTTCTTCCCCAAAATGGGTCCACAAAGTTGGAAGCGTGGCGTTGTCCAAAATGTCTTGGTCTGCAGAAGCATTAAGATTGTCCTTCACTGGAAGTAAGGGGCCACCTGAATTCAGTAATTAAGAGGTGTCTCCCAGTACTTTTGTAATACACTGTATCATCCGGTATAGATATCGCCCAACATTGAATGCTGACTTAACCAGCATTACCCTGTACAATTTATATAAAAAACATGCACTAAGAATTGGACTGTCATAAAAAATCCTGATAAGACACAAGTCATAGCTTCAAAATGTGCTGCATTTGAAAAAGTTTGATCTCTGATGTCTAGACAGAGGAGCAGGCAAGACTGCTTCATTGATTCTCAAAATAAATCCATTAATAAGCTGGCAATTCAGCCTAAAAGTAGAACATACAATGATGTGGGGAAATCAGTGTGGGCTGTGATGTAAATTTACCCTTTTTCCCCTCTTCTTGAGTAACAAGGTATATAGAGAATCCATGTTATCTTTACAAATAGAGAATACACTTCTGATGAAATGTGTACTGATTAGTAAGGAAGTCTGTTGGATGGAGCGTTTTTAAACTGTGTTAAATTGCTGATGTCTGCTACAGAAAAAAGAGATGATGAGCCCCTTTCCAGTTATAACAAAAGACTAAATCTGGCCAGTTAAGTAGAACAGCATTGCAGTGACTTTACAGCACCAGGGATGTCCTCTTGGACATTTTCTTTACAAAACAAAACCATCTGGTGACTCTTTTCTCTTCTTTCTGCAGTGCATGCTGTGGAAAGTAAGTCATTTTTTCACTTTAATAGATATTCCCACACACAGTTATGTTCCCATTAAGCCTTAGTGATGGTAAACTATTAATAAATAAAGAATTTGACTTTACCTTGTTACTAAATCAGTATGGTAGCCAGTAACTCATGTTTTCTCTACATATTCCTAAATTAATTAGTCTTAAAATCATTTGATTTGGTCATATGACACTCTCAACAATTCTGCATTCATATAATCAGTGTTCGTACCTGCCTCTTAATATACTATGCTGTGCTCTTATTTCCAATCTTGCGACCTTGTAGACTAATCAGAAGTCAAGTAATGTGCACAACCAAATAACTTGGAAAGTCTTTGCGAAGTCAATCATGTGAATTATTTTTTTTTCTTCCTCAGTTCATGATTTGCAGAGTTTTGGACTGGACAATGTAAGTATTGACTTTTCCTCTTTTTATTTAATGAACCCTCAGCAATATCATCTCTATTGTTTTGCCTGAACTTATTTTATTTCTTCTACACTCAGATCAACATGACCCATTTGATTAAACACCTCTCGTTTGGAAAAGATTATCCAGGAATAGTGAATCCACTAGATGGCACTAATGTGGCAGCACCTCAAGGTAGGTTACACCCATCAATAATTAAACAGCTTTCGATAAAGAGTTCTGATCAAAGTTTATCTTTTAGAATTAGGTGAATAAAACCAAGTGTAGATTCACAGCAGGATACAGTCCTTCTCTTCAATCTGTATTGAGACACTATGTATTAATGTTGGCTGAATTAAAGAAATGTTTTACAGAAGAGCCAGCTATATTTAAAAGATAGAATTGATAAAGTATTGTTCAGGCTTCAGTATTAAATTGAGGATATAGGTTTTTAACAATCCCAGGCCTACCTGAAGCTCCAAAACTAAAGAGGAAAAACTTCGTAAGCCAACGCATCTTGGCTGACTGACCAAGAGGGGAAAGAATTTGATTCTTCAGTGAACAATCCTTTAAGAAAAGTATCCAAATGAATATAGGGAGATAAAATCTGGCTACTTATAAAACTGTATACTTCCAAACCACATCACTAAATGCACTGCTAATGGTGGTGACAGTATAAGAGTATGGAGTTTTGGCCACAGCCCCAATCTCTGTATAACGAACCTGAACATCAGTGTAATTTTTAACTCAAACACCTATACAGATTTATGATTTAGTCATACCAGAGACATAAGAAAAAGGAGGAATCGGGTTCTCTTGTTGGAAAATGAATAGGAAAGCTTTGATTCAGCATTGTGGCCGTTTACAGAGAAAGTCCCATCCTTTGATAAAAATAGCCTATCAGTTTGCTATTAAGGCCACAAGTGAGAACAGCCCACCCTTGTTATGGAGGTGTGTGCCTGCAGAGAAACCTGAAAACCTCCTTGAAAAGAGAAAATGTTTATGTATCATTTGGGCCAAATGGCACAAACTATTCATGCAATTTTATTTTTGAAATATTATGGCCTTAAAGTTTTAGGTTTATAGGTCTCTCCTGGTTAAATACATGGGAAAGACATAGGAACCTGATCTTTTATGAGTGGAGTTAACTGTGCGTTAAGACGGCTGCTGCGTGGACACTTTCCTGCAAGGACTTTGCTCTAAAACTCAGGCAAGAGCCGTTTCTGTTTATTAGAAGACACACACTCTTCTGGCTTAAATGATGAATAATTTATGTCGACGATCCAGCTATACTAAATTCCATGATAAAGTGATGGTCATCATCAGTTGTAATATACAAGTTAAGGCTGATTTCAATGCCTCAGATAAGACAATCTGAGGTTAAAGCTTCTTCCACTCCTTTTTATGACTTTTTTATTACCTTAGTCCTCCACAGGCAGGCAGTCAGTCAGTGGCTGCAGGATGATTGTGACTGTTCATTCACCCCTCATTTTCACTAAAATGTATTAAAAACGTGCATGTGCGTAAACAGGGTTTATAAAATGATCACAGTGGGGCACGTTCCGCAGCCCTGTTCTGGATGATGTTCCAACAGGTTTTGATCATTTTAACTTTTTATTGACACACCCTCTCACAAGCTTTAGAAATGTGGCATAGTGACATGAATGATCAGCTGGAGTCCCAAAAAGTGAACAGTGCAGTCTGGCGTAGTCTCAGCAGCGAATGCCCATCCCGATGGCCATGAAGGTGCCGAATGTGCCGCCGCTTTGCATCATGGTCTTCCCCACTCCACCCATTAGTTCCCGGCCTCTCATCCCAATTCTGGATACAAGCAATAGGGAAATACACTGAATCAATATACAGGTCTGAAATGTGACCTCTTTTTAAGCCAAACTGGTCAACAATTGTTCATCTGGAGTTAAAACATTTCTAGCAAGATAATAAATCTACTTATGTAAAGACAGTATGGATGTAACACTGAAACAGCAATATTATGATGTAAGAACTTGACAGTTTGCATTGTATACATGTGACATTGCTTTATTCTACTAATTACAATATGCAAGTGCATTGTTTAACCACCTAGCAAGGTAGCAGTACCAATCAGCAATCTCACAAGTCTACGTTCCTCTTGCCTCCCAGTCTTAAGTGCATGATTGGTACTATGACTACGACTGAGTAGTGGTCATTTTTCATTTAAATTTTGATCAAAACATTGTGAGAATATCCAACCATTAACTCAGGATTGTGGAATTAAATATCGCTACAGCCCAATAACATGAGCCATTTAAAAAATTCGTTTTTATACCTTAGGCAGGAGAATGTTCCAAACATGGCCCCCGCAGCCATTCCAACTGCAAAGCCCATCATGAAACCCATCTTGACTCTGTCAAAGCAGCTCGGCTGAGTCTGCCCGTACGGTCCTACAGCTACCGGCATCTGCAAAGAGTAGGACAGTCTGTCAGATACTGATTGCAAAATTTCAAATGAGCCTTTCATGCGTTCTTTTTACCTGAAAATTTACAGAGAAAAGGTTAGGTGTGAACACCATTATATACAGATAACAATGGAACATAATTACCAGTAATGAAATTCCTGGACTGAAAGTAGAATAAAAGTATTGTTGTAGTAAAATCAACAATAAGGTGCATAGGAGACAAACAGGTAGCATTCCCAAGTTTGTCATATACAGATAACAATGGAATATCATTATGTAATGTAATGAAAATAATGAAATTCTTGGACTCAGAGCCCCCCCAAAGAATGCACAGTAAAATAACACTTAAGTAGAATAAAAGTATTGTTGAAGTAAAATAAATAGTAAGGCACACAGCAGACAAACAGGTAACATTTGCAAATATTTATAAAATGTCATGAGTTTAAATCCCAGGTTAAGTTAATGTAGCAACCTACCTGCACCTAGTACACTTTCTAGGCAGCCACACATTAATGGGAAATATAGTGATCTCTATATTGCAGCCATTTCTGCATAGGCATGGCTTATGTAGTGCACTATTTGGTTCTAGATAGGGCACTACATGTCCATCTGAGATGAGAAGTGACAATTTTAGGCTTGGCCTAAACTGCACTACAGATTCTCCTCAGATTTCTATGTACCTTTATACTCTACAGACAACATTTAAGAAGATGTCAGACTTCTCAACAGTGTAATACACTGAAACAACAATATAATTATGCAATTACCTGACAGTCTGCATTGTGGACATGTGACTTTGCATCATTCTACTAATTACACGGTTGCTGCACACTATTAAATACCAAATTCAATTTTTAGTTCTGTTCGATTTGAGAGACGTTTTGTCTTCAGCTCCTCTGTGTTTTTCTTAGTCTTTTCAGTTTGATCTTATCAGTTTTGTAACATGGCCACAATCAATAAAGGTTACTTTATTACAGACGAGACATCACATATACTAAATTACATATAAAATACCTATAAGTGACAAAAATGTAAAGAAAAATAAAAGTTTCACCAACTGAGACTGGTAGGGTGGGGAATGTACAGGTTGTTTTATGTACTTTATTGTTAAAGTAATGCATTATTTGCAAACTGGCCTTTAAGAATAGATTTACAGTTTAATACCTCTGTTAGTAAAACTATTTTAAGACATTTTAATGATTTTATTCTTTAAAGAGAAGCTATTAAACAGCTTTGCTCTGGTCCACCTTAAAAGTAGCTGCATTCTGTGTAATTCCTACAACATTTAAGGTGAAATATAAGAGTCGAATGACAAGTTATAAGCCAAATTCAGTCTTTAAAAAGATTTTTGAAGTTTTAAAAATGACCCCACAGGTTCCTGTTTATCCACACATGCTAGCTGTTAGCCGTTAGCATGTCTCCTCGACCTTTTTCAACAAATCCGGCCATCCAGTCAATGTCTGCGGTAAAATATGAGGAACCGAGCGTCCTGGAGCTAAACGTACCTTTTCCAAATCTGTGATGGGTTGCTGTGGAGAGAAATCTCAGGATATTGATCAGTTTAGCCAGAAAATGTTTGTGGTCCAGGTGTTCAGCAGGACGCCATCACTCAGAAAAGCTGATCAGAGTCCGGAGCGCGGGCGCCCCCTGGAGTCAGACCCCCAAACACTACACCTCCAAAATACTAAACATTAAACCCCTAGACACTACACCTCCAAAATACTAAACCACAAAACACAAACCATTAAACCCCTAAAACACTAAACCCTGATCTGATCAGAGTCCGGACCCGCGGGCGCTCCCTGGAGTCAGACCCCCGAACACTACACCTCCAAAACACAAAACATTAAACCCCCAAAACACTGAACATTAAACCCCCAAAACATTAAACATGAATCCCCTAAAACACTGAACATCAACCCCCTCAAAACACTGAACATTAAACCCCCAAAGCACTAAACATTAAACCCCTGAAACACTGAACATTAAACCCCCAAAGCACTAAACATTAAACCCCTGAAACACTGAACATTAAACCCCTAAAACACTGAACACTAAACCCCCAAAATACTAAACACTAAACCCCCAAAACACTAAACACTAAACCCTGCTCTGATCTGTGTTTTTACCTTTCAGCGTCTATGATGTACCAGTACTTCGTGAAGATTGTACCTACAGTTTATGTTAAAGGAGATGGAGAGGTAAGGGCACTCACACACAACATACACACACTAACACACACTAACAGTAACAAATACTAACACTAACACACACACACACACACACAATAACACTCATACAAACACTAACACTCACTAACAGTAACAAATACAAACACTAACACTCACACAAACTAACACACTCACACTAACACTCAGACTAACATATACACACTAAGACTAACACTCATACAAACACTGCCACTCACACTAACAATAACAAATACTAACACTAACGCGCACACACTAACACTCATACAAACACTAACACTCACTAACAGTAACAAATACTAACACTAACGCGCACACACTAACACTCATACAAACACTAACACTCACTAACAGTAACAAATACTAACACACACGCAGTAACACTCATACAAACACAATCAAACACTAACACACTCAGACTAACATGTACACACTAAGACTAACACACACACACTAACACTCTTACAAACACTGACACTCACACTAACATACTCACTGACACTCATGTTCAAGCACACTAACAAATACTAACACACTCACACTTCCACTAACATGCTCAAACACACCAACACTAATAAATACTAATACACACTAACACACATACTAACACACTCACAAACATGAACACTAAAGCGTGCACTTACTCATGTACTAACACTAACAAATACTAACACACTCACACTTACAGTAACACTAACATGCTCAAACACACTAATAAATACTTACACTAACATGCTCAAACACACTAATAAATACTTACACTAACATACTCACACTGACACTCATACAAACACTAACACACACAAACTAACATACACACTCAAACACTAACACACACTAACACTAACACACACTCACACACATGCCCATATGAGCACTCTCACTAACACACACAAACACCCATATACTTATGCTCACGCTCATGTACACTCATACACACACTCACGCTAATGTACACTAACACAAACTGAATTCACATTAACACACTAACACACACACACACACTGACACTCACACTAACACAAATTTTATGATTGTTATTAATTGCTTGTACCTAGAGTTGCGCACCATTTAACAGAAGTTGTAATTGTGAAATAAAATTGCTTATCCTTAGAAAGGTTGCATAATAACTTTTCTGGGAATGTCTCATTTTGATGTAAAAATTTGACTTGACTGGCCAGGTCTTTTACAGCTGCAAATCCTAAAATAAACAATAAAACTAATGTTTCATTCTAATTTGGATAAAAATATCAGCATGATACCACATAGTGTGATATAAAGCTTCACTGGTCATGTATGAACCTGAATCAATATTTTACACAAACGTAATGATTGAAATGACAGGAGGGCTATATGTATGTTTCTTTATTTAGGTGGTGAAGACAAACCAGTTCTCTGTGACCAGGCATGAAAAAGTGGCCAACGGACTGATCGGGGATCAGGGTCTGCCTGGTGTGTTTGTACTTTATGAGCTGTCTCCCATGATGGTCAAATTCACAGAGAAACAGAGGTATGTTTTAATAACACACATGCGCTTATGCAGGAAGATGGTGTGTCAGGATTTATGAAGTTTATTGTTAACTACAGTGCTACTAATTTGTTTATTTTTAGGACAAAATGAGTAGAATTTAACATAGTTCATAGCCTGGCACTGGATAATTATTAATAATAAGTTATTCATTAATATCATGTGTACTCAGGACTCTTGACTGACTGACTGATTGTTGGTTCTTCCAGGTCATTCACTCACTTTCTGACAGGAGTGTGTGCCATTGTAGGTGGCGTTTTCACAGGTGAGTTAGAACATTCTGATCTGTACCCATTTACTGACTGTAATGTCCACTGTGAATCTCATCTGATTAGACCCTGATGAGTCTGGAGTTTATGGAGTAGATAGTGACATTTATGAGAAGAAAACTGCATTAATATCTTTTAGTATTTATAATAGATTTTAAGTAACATTAGTCTACTAATGTCTACTACAACTACAAACAGTAGCGATAATATTGATGCTAATTATCATTATAATAAAACCTTAGGAAGATTCAGCAAGTATGATCCTGCTTGTTTTTGGTAATTAATTTAAAATTGTGTGCCCATGTTTTGTTGATTTAAAGGGAAAATAATTACACATCTTTGACCAAGAAGATAAGATAATATAAGATAATCCTTTATTAGTCCCACAAGTGGGAAATTTGTATCGTCACGGCAGAAAGTGGACAGAACAAGATAAGAGCAGCAAAAAATGAAAAACAATAGAATAAAAACTATACCAACAGTACAGTAAAAAAAAGTACACTATACAAACAAGAGCACACTTCTGCACATTTTAATGACTTAATTATTAAATAAATTCTATTTTAATTAAATGTAATTTGCTGAGCTTAACTTATTGGAAAGCATATATGTGGACTGTTTGCAAATTATGGCACATTTTACTTTTTTAAAGGTAAACTCAGCAAATAAAATAGAAATTATGCTGGAAAATTTGCAGAAAAATATATGTTTTTTGTTCCATGTATGGGTCAACACTGTAGAGATAGGTTCCTAAATAGTATTTGACTTGGATGTACGGTTCTTGGAGTAGCATTTACACTATATGGAGGTTCTTTAAAACTTTGAAAGTGTTCTTCATACTCACATCTTTTTTATAAAAACATTTCTTTCAAGAACCATCCACTGAAATGTCCTTTAGGAACCAAAAGTGGTTCTCATACTGAATCGCTCCCAAGACCCCACTTTGGCACCTTTATTTTTAATAATAAATACTTCATTTTTAATACTAAATGTTGATTTCCTCTAGTTTTTGAGTTATCATGCATATTAAGGGTGGGACCTTCTTCTGTGAGGATGTGTTGATCCTCTGGAACCTGTGGAAACTCTAGCAGTTTATTATCATTATATTTTCTTAAACCAGATTGTTCATGTTAACATGTTTCCCTCAGTTTACTGTGTTTATTTCCTCTCTTGTAGTTGCCGGACTCATCGATTCTTTAATATACCACTCAGCACGAGCCATACAGAAGAAGATTGAGCTGGGGAAAGCCTCCTAGCGACCTCCTTGTCGTTACCATGAACATTTGCGGTGCATTACACTCTTCAGGAACCCGTATCTGTTCAAAGGAAAGATGTCCAGCTGTTTGTTAGTGTGTGTGTGGCCACAGAGCAGCATCCCTTTACCAGACGCGGACAGGTCCCTCGGCACGGCTGGATAACTGGATTCCACAAACAACTGGACTCCTGCCAGGTTAATTGGGAACAGGCACAAATGAAGGAGCTGCTCATTTCCCTGCGCAAAGTAAACCACTCTCCTGGAAGACCACTGTTTCAGAGCCTAGCTTCTCAATCCAGACATCAGGGATCCTCAGACAGTCCGTACTTCTGCTCTATAAGTGTTAATAAGCGTTCCAGATCAGACGCAGTAGAACATTAATGCGAATTGGCTGAGGGTCTGCTGGCAGCACATTTTAATGCAATTCCATTCCATTCTTTCTCAAAGACTCTTTGATATATGTGTCAAAACTGGCCTGTTCTTTGAAACCACTGTTTTTCGGCTTCAGTGATGATAATTATTCAAACATCAAAACGTCATAAGAAGTCAGTTCTGCTACTGATAACTGCGGTCAGCATTATGACCTCAGATTCAGATATAAATTACAGCTCAAATGTTTGGAATCACTTTTTATATCAATGTATTTTATTTTATATACAGTTACAACTTACACAATGCAGATTAGACAACAGAAGGTCCTTTTTGATGTCATATTCAGTATGTTAAGTTTTGGGCAACAACAAGAAGTTATTCAAGGTTAAATAAAAGATGTAATTTTGCCACTTCTGAAACAGAATTTTTCATGCAGTCGTTTTAGAAACGTCTCCAATTCTGTTCATCATTCTGGACTCAAAAACTCCGAAATATTTGTATTTTTAAAATTTACTAAGAATTATGAATGGGAAGTCAGACAGGACACACATATTGGAATCATTTTATACATTTATTTATTTCTACTTTGATAACAGAAAAATTGGTTCCAGACTTAAAACCAGTGATTCCAAACTTTTGAGCAGCCCAGTCATTATCTGTATCTCGTATCACATCCAGGCTCCTTCTGAAAGAGGATGAGATGATGGTAGAATTGATTTTCTCATGAGAACCAACTTTCAGACTGATTTCCGTTTCCGCTGTAGTGTTACAGGTTACTTTAGACTGAAGAGACGAACCGAGCCGGATCTCTTTGGGGCTGTGAGTCTGAGGAGGTAGAGCAGGTTACACTTTGTACAGTGAAGAAGAAAGGCCACTAGTACGGTCTATCCAGTGTCAAAGGTACTGATCTTGAATCAGATATTCCTTTTCATGCCCGAGTGAATGCACAGACACAGACCATGAAGCTGCTCCTAGATCAGAATGCCTGAGCTTTACATCCAGGGAAGCTGAGCACACGCTGAAGACAGAACAGCATGCACAGATATCGAGTGTTCCTTTGTAATTGCACCTTTAACTCTAAATTCAGGGGCTGGGTTTGTGTAAACGTGTGTGTGTGTGTGTGTGTGTGTGTGTGTGTGTGTGTGTGTGTGTGTGTGTGTGTGTGTGTGTGTGTG
>JBBPCZ010000115.1:26132195-26148762 GCA_037974445.1 Brycinus macrolepidotus | reverse complement strand
TTCAGTTCAGTACTTGCACCTATAAAAGATAAAACCTGAGAAACTGAACATTTTTGCAGTGGTCTCTTATTTTTTTCCAGAGCTGTGGTTTACAAATGTAAAAATTTCTTAGCAAACCAGTATGGTGCGGTTCTCAGCTTGATCCGTGTTACTTTACGCAAATAAATGCTGGAGTGAGTTTGCACACAGCTTTATTGTCACTCTTCAAAGTGCTTATAAGCGGACCCTAGTGTCCCCCACTGTTGACGAAGGGAGATGATGCTTACCCACAGAATTGCCTCAATCTGTTTCTGAGAAAATCTTGGGCCGAAAGTTGGATTGACTAATGGAATGGAGCATGTTTTTTTCTTCTTGTTTTGCTTGTCTTTTTGAGTTTGTAGAACTGATTGTTTGTTGTAACAAATCAATTTGAAAGCCTTGATTTCATCCACATTTTTTACGGTTTGTAAAATATTTGTTTTCTAAATGTGTGAAGTATTAGAAAACAGCTCAGTATTTGTCTGAAAGTCTCATCTGTATTTGCAAACAAAACTGGTAAGCCACATTTTCTACTGTGTGTGATTGAAAGTAGTTTATAAAACAGGCTTTGTTTATTTGCTGTGTTCGGCACAAGCTGAACTTGCTTATAGTTTCACAAACTTTCTTTTACTCTTTTTATCTGTGGTAGAGTTATATCTCTATAGAACACCACTATCTCTTCATAGCTGAACTTTCATTTTCTCTTATGTCTTCAGCTTCTAGAAGGCTGTACTGTTTCACTTTAAACCCTTTAAAACTGCTTTTAAACCCTTTAAAACTGCTTTTAAGTCTTCCAATCCATATTTCTGCCAGTTGTCATGCTTAACATGGCCAAGGGCTGCAGCAAGAGGATGTTTCACTTACATGCAAAATGGCTAATAACAGCTTGCTGTGCAGCAGGAGATGACTGTGAAAAATTCAATGTCTACATCTTGCTCTGATTGACTCATTTTTAATAATAAAATTACTGCAAAATGATAAAAGATGAAAAAAATGATAAAATAATGATAAAACTACTGCACAGGGTTGATTGAATAGCCAGTCAGAATGCAACTAATATCTTCCCAATAGTTGTTTCCATATTAGCAAAATTTATCTGAAATTCTGTTTATTTGTGGGCCGAGCATCTAAAGCAGAGACTATTTTAAACTCGTGCAGAACCCTAAGCCCCCGGTGGTCCTGTACACGGATTTGAGCGCTGACTGTGAGCACATACTGCGATCGCATCAGGGCAAGTTTTGCACTGCGCCTGCCCTGAGCCCTGAGAGATTTTCTCCTCCGAGCTTCAGTTCAACTCCATAAATATTCTCTCTCCAAATCAATTTTTCATTCTTTTTATAATCGGTTAATTTGTTTCCTTCAAATGCCATCAGTGCAATATTACGAATTTGCAATTTGAGAGTTTGTACAATGTTTGTACATTCATAAGCGGAACTAACAAGTGGTTTTTAACGATTGGCCTACTTGGACGTGTTTGTGTGTGTGTTTGTGTGTGTGTGTCAGCAGGTGTGTTGCTGGTCCCCATGACGTTTCTACAGGGGACAGTAGAGAATCAATACACAGGTTAATTTAAATGAATTATGTAGAAAGCTGCAGGCTGGTATCGACTGCCACTAAAAATGAAGAAGCCAATCAATTAGCATGTGACTGTTTCCCATATCCGTTGTGTGTGTGTGTGTGTGTGTGTGTGTGTTGATGACTATAGAGCGGTGGTTTCTGTGTTTAGACGTGGCAAAGCGATAATGTCATCTTTAGCATATTAGGATGATGACTATCAGCGAGAATATAATAAGGCTCAAACAGATAAACACCAACGACAAGACAGCAAAGTGATTCTGTCTGGATCTCGAAATGTCACCCCATACTGCGCCGACTCTATTCTTTACTCCAGACAAAAACAGAGAGGCTCCCCATGACTAATTAAAACCAATGGACATTATATAAACAAAAAAACCTGCGCAGTGACACCTGGAGAGGTGGATTAGGGTTCTAAACTGTTGTGCTGGCATCACAGAGCTTTGTGGAAACAGAGTAATTACTACCTGCCAGACTGCACTGTTTCACCACGGCATGCAAAATAAACTCTTTTACATCAAGGCCCTTTGCAGGAGCAGAAGATACAATGCCTTCAAGGCCT
This sequence comes from Brycinus macrolepidotus, assembly GCA_037974445.1. Classification (NCBI taxonomy): domain Eukaryota; kingdom Metazoa; phylum Chordata; class Actinopteri; order Characiformes; family Alestidae; genus Brycinus; species Brycinus macrolepidotus. Next base: position 26,146,607 of record JBBPCZ010000115.1, on the reverse strand, counting down.
GGTTTGCTGTAATGCAGTCCAGTTCAACTCAGTTCTGGAACTGGTTCCCCTGAAACACTATGTCCAGAGAAGATAGTAGAAAGAAAGTTGTTTGAGTAGGTTCAAGGTTCATGGTTACTTTATTGTCATCAGCAGCTGTGAACATGTACATAGTGAGATGAGACGTTTCTCCGTGGAGCAACATATAGTACCATTCAACAAAGTGCAAGTTACGATAGAAACAATACAATAAATAGACTAGCGTTGCCCCACAAATATGATTATTGCACAGGAGACACTTAGCAGTATTGAACAAAGTGCAAGGAATAATAGAAAATACAATAAATAGATAATTTAGCAATGTAACAGTAATGTAAATGGGATATAAATCTGAGACAATACAGTAAGTAGACATTACAACAGACAGAAGTGTGTCTGTAGTGGCAGTGAACAGTAAACAGAAGGTAAAGTGCAGGTGCTGTTGAAAGTCCGGAGTGTATAAAGTGAGGTAGTACACTGGAATGATACTTGGTCAGGCACGTACTATGTGCATTCAGAGCTCTGATGGCCTGTGAATACTCTCTTATACCAAGCGTGTCCGAGTCCAGTCCTGGAGGACTGATGTCCAGCACAGTTTGGTAGTTTGGTAGTTCGAACACACTCACTGAATCTGGCAGCTGAACCAGGTTTGAGCACATCAAGGATGGTTTATTTCTGACAAGCATATTTTTGATCATAATCATAATGTAATCGTGATATTTCAGTGAAACAATTTAGGTTGGTTCAGTTTAGTCAAAGTGGCACGGTATAGATGATACAAACAGGTGACAAATTAACCCTTAGAACATGAGCCTCACATGCTCGAGGAGTCAGACATGTTGAACTTTGTTTGGTGTTCTTATGTCCCGTAGAACCAAAGTTACTTTAAAAACGTAATAATAATAATCACTACTGGAGTTTAAAAAAACGGCATCACCCTCAAATGCCCATGAATAACAAAATGCCCAAATTTCTTTTATTTTAGATCTTAAAAACAAACAAACAGGAAAAAAAACTGAAGATCTTTGAACCCGGGAGAACTTTCAGGATAGTCTCCGCCCACAAGAGGGTGGGGAAAACCCACAGAGGGAGGGGGTCCGGAGAGCGGCCGAGAGTGTAGGAGAAAAAACACCGGTTCTAGACTGATTGACGATGTTTATATTTACTGAAATCAGATTTTGCTGATACACTCTCTTGAGGGTTAAAGGAAAAACCTGAAGAATCAATAAATTCAGATGCTCCACCCAAAATCCTACATCCTCCCAAGCTCTGTGAGAAATGCTGACCAGGCCCAGTTTAAGATGTCCAAAGGAAAAACATCTGGATGTCTTCAAAAGTGGGTTACTTTTTGGGGCAGGAACTTCACAAAGTCACAAAGATCACCTGACCAGTGTTACAGTAGGAACGATGACTGAAATGATCCCTGCATTCAGATCTGTAGGAAAGACATCAGTAAACAGGGCTGGATATGGTAATTGAAGACTCAGTTTCAATGAGTGTGGTGCTCGTTCAGCTGTTTCTGAGAAGGTCAAGACACTGCCACCATCAAAACACCCTCTGAGGGAATGTCTTCTGTAGGAACAATGTTCCAACCTTCCAGTACCAGTTTAGATATCTGTAGAATCAAAGTAAAGCTGCATTGACGCTGTGGACCTCATGGTGGCCCAACATCTCTCTGAGACACTTCATATTGGTTTTTCCTTCAATTTGTGACCCGTCCGTATTGGAGATTTCACTCTTATTGATGTAAAGGTTTATAAAGGTGTACAGTTGACAAGCTTGTCAGTCTAATTGGAATTGACTGCAAAATAATGTTTATCACCACACTCAACAGTCCCTGCTTCCTCTGTCAAGAGAGGGAAAGCATCTGCAAAACTTTTCAGAATAAAAAAAATGCTATTTTCAGACCAAATCCAATGGTTTGTTTGTTTTTTTACCACTCTGGGAACTCAGGAAAGACAAAAAGGGAAGTAAAAAGGATTCCTCAAGTAATGGCAATGAATTAATTGTTTTTCTTACAAAAAGTATTAAGTCATCACCTCTACTAAATCAGGCAGAATGGCTATAAACAGTTACATTGTTGTTCAGAGGAATGTCATTCCCATCCTCTCAGCTATGATTCATCATATTTTTCTTCAACCTTGGCATGTGTATAGTCCTTGCGCTGGTTGTCGAATAAGATCTGCCACCAGCAGGTTAAAGCTGTTTTGTTTCCATTGGTTTGGATTGGTGTGAATGGGCTTTAACCCTTAGAAGATGAACAGTAGGCATGGTAAATTCTCCTCATATGGCAAAACAACTCCTTACATGGAGTTATTGTAATTTAAGAAAACATTTAATAATAATAACCACTGCTGGGGTTTTAAAAATGGTGTCACAGGCAAATGAACATAAAGAACAAAAATGCCCAAAAAACACAAGATCTTTGAACCCGGGAGAACTTTCAGGATAGTCTCCGCCCACAAGAGGGTGTGGTAAACCCGCAGAGGGAGGGGCTCCGGAGAGAGGCCGAATGGCGGCGCGCCGAGAGAAAGAGCAGCAAACAGCGAGCGTGTAGGAGAACAAACACCGGTTCTAGACTGATTTACACCGTTTATATTTACTGAAATCAGATTTTACTGATACACTCTGAGGGTTAAACCAATAACATTCAGTAAACACTTCACGCGCTGCTGTTGTGTTAACAGTGGTGCTCTTTGGGGTTATAACTACTTTATGTTCTATATTCTATATTCTGTATGATTTGTCATTTCTCCACTGAATAGTAACTGGCTCCAGAAGTCGAGAAGTGGTTCTTTTTGATGTCTTGTTTTATGTGTGCTATGAAACAAATTAATAGGTGAAGGCTCATGGAAAAACTGAAGGCTCACAAAAAAGCTGAAAAGACCTGGAGGAAAGCCAGCATTTTCTGGCACGTTTCTCAACTCTCAGACATATTCGGGGGATGGTTGTGCAGTGTGCACTGCACACTTTCGAGCCATAGTCTGCTAGCTGCCACCTTAGAACTTTTTAAAATCTCTGTTTTAACCACATTAAAAGATTCAGGATTCAAATAATATTAGGAAATTGTTTTGGGTTTGTGGCTCACAAACAACACAAAAAACACCAATAAAACCCACATAAAATGGCATAAAAGCAGAACATTTCATAAATTAAAGCACAAATAAGAGCATATGTCCAAAGCTGCATTAGAAAGGTAGTAACAGTGTTTGAAATGGATATTACAGCAGGAGTGAAAAGGTTTTTGTTGATTCTCTTTTGAGACAGAGGTACTCTGAAGCGTCTGCCTGGTGGGAGTATCTGAAACAAATGGTGACGGGGGTGTGAAGGGTCCCCTAGTGATTAAAACCTTTTTATATTTTACTGCATAGATTATTATTATTATCTATGCTATCTGTCTAATAACTTTGTAAAGCAAACCCACTTCAACCCTAATGAACGGTCACAGAACCTCAGAATTTAACTTTGTTATTCCATTTTGCTCTAAAATCCATTTGTTAAAGTGTTCTACCAACATGAGGAGCTGTCTATCCACTGTCACTTCCTAAAACCCCTCAGTGTGAAGGGAGCCAGTATGTCACTGTAGTTATAGTTTAATTATACCACTTACTGTGCTCGACGACTTCATCCTCCAGTCGCTTCGGCTTGACAGACAGACTCCCTCAGTACAGACAGTCTTTTAGACATTTAATTAAAAAGTAACTCTTCTTTTCTTCTTCCAGGAAACCAAAATCAACTGTGTGCGCCTGGCCACCAAAGGTATGAGACTTCTTTTCACTCTTTTAGAAGATAAACAATGACTTTGTTTATCACTGATGTTGTGATTTCTAGTGGGGAAATAGGTCTTAAAATGTTTACTTCCAAATGAGTAGAAAACAACACCATTTAGCATGTCATTCTCAGAGGCTTTCATTCAGAGTACCATACCACAAGGTATATGTTAAATCAGCTGGCTTTTGTAATGCATACTGTTTGCAGCACATTCTAGGTTCAGGTTTTGCTCAGAAATCTAAATTCACATCCACATTCATTCATCGAAGGAGTACCACCGCAATAGACCCAGCCCCATAGGAATGAAATGAAACTTTAATCTCATCTTTGTTTTATCTGCATGAATATCTGCCTCCAGTTAATTGTTTTTATTATTATGATTTATGTTTTGTTAACTGAATTCATTTTCTGTTAACTTTTGTAAACGCATTGTTTTACATGAATGACGTAAAGCTCAGTGATATTAAAACTCTCCATTATCCAAAAAAGTCATCACACTTTGTTATAATTTTCATTTGTTCTTTTTCGTTTGCTGCTAATCCATTCGAGCCAGTAGCTTACGTTCGTGCACCGTTTGTTTTTAATTTGCGCCCATTCACTTTCCGTTCATGCCATCCATCTGTTCTAACTGGCATGTGTTCTCTCTTCGGTTTGCCATGCCTTTCATTCTGAATTGGGTTCGTAATGTGATCTTTAAGGAACCTGCTTGAGTTGTGTTTGTGCTTCGGAAAAGACATACTGTAAATTTTGTGCCTTTAAATAGTTAAACTAATAAAACCATAGTGAAACCGAACCGATTATAACTATTAAACAACATGTGAAGAACAATAACAATGTCAAAATGTGTAGACAGTACTGTGCAAACTTCTTGAGCCACACCTCACTTTTTGTTATTTTGCTTCGAAAGAGCCAAACTATCTTGTATTTTTAATGTAGTCTTGAGGAACAGTTCTCCAGGCTTCCTGAAGGACTTTCAAAGTCTCTCATTTTCAGTCCAGTCCCTGAACCTGACCAGTTTCAGAGGAATGTTTCTGTTTGTTAAGACACACAGTGACCTACGTATGAACCATTCAAGCAGAACAAAGACCATCAGGCGGTGATCAGTATACGGGTGGTGCTGAATCCTGCGTGGTTGGAACATCTTTATTTAGGCATCTTGTATCTTTAGGCCCATTTGTTCTCATTTCTTTCACTGAATCTACTCAATATGCCAAAGATTTGACAGGCATATTCAAAGCAAAATATATAGAAATGAGGTGTAGCGCAAGCCTTTTGCACAGTACTGTAGATCTAGTCACACACTTCTTCTTAATAAGGAGACAAGAACAAAATGTCTTTGCCACAAGTTCAAACATATTTTATTACTTTTTGTTCATTTTCTGTTTTTAAATTATTTTTTTAATGTCCCACTCATGTTTAAAAGACACTGGAGTTTTAGCTAATTTTTACCTTCTTGCTGTAAATTGTTCATATTCATATCAGTTAAAAAAATTATATTACAATTAAATTATATATGCAGATTAATTAGATTTTTTTCCCTCTTGATTACATTATTGATTCATTTATTTATTTATTTATTTATTTTTGCCCAGAAGCTTCTGAAATGAATAGCCATTGATATGACTACATTTACACGTATATCTGTTTCTGGAATGTTCCACTGTGTACTGAAGTCCTGAAGAATTTACAGACCCTGAGAAGTGAAGGCGTCTTTCTTTAGACTATTTTTTTCTTTCTTTCTTTTCTCATGCATGCCGACCTGGAACGTAAAACCTTGTCTTAGTGGTAATAGGTAGGGGACAAAATACCACGCCCTACATACTTGTCATTCCCAGTGAAGGTGAATATTATACCATGGTCAAGATTTTTTCTTTCTTCTTGATTCTTTTCATCCACACTCTTCTTCCACTGTTGTTTCCTTCCCACCTCTTTATTTGTGTATTTTTTCTTTTCTTCATTCTGCTTTTCTTGGTCTACATCTTAATGCATCAGTTTGCATGTCTAGTCCACCAAAAATGAAGTGTAGCTGGTTGTCATCGACCTCATTTACACTGATGTTGAAACCCTGACGCTGTATTGGTTCCCCCTTACACATCTCAGTCAGTTTTGAAAAGATCATTTCTAAAACAAAAAAAAAACTCCCCTGACATCTACTGTGGTTTTGCTCATAGCCTTGTTAAACTTGTGTAAAATCAAACAGGTGGTAAAAGTGGTAAGAAAAGAAATTTTGCATTCAATTCCAGTACTGGGCAAAAGTCAGAAACCACTTTTTTTCATTTAATTTCAAGTTCAAATTCAAGTCTCTTGTCACATACACGTAACAATGCAACACCATTACCAGTAATGACATTCTTCTTGAGCCATCTCAGAGTTTCCATAGTAAAATAACACTTAAGTAGAATATAAATAGAAATAGTAAGAGTAGTAAGTAGTAAAATAACAAAGTAGTAATAATAATAATAACAAAAGTAATAATAATAATATTCTAATAATTATGATAATAGATAATAATAATAATTTCAAGTCAAAATTCCCATAAAGTGCAAATTATTTTTAAGCCTCTGGAAAAAAGCAGAAAATGTTCATATATCACAGGGTTTTTTTTTTTTTTAACTTTTAAACTTTTTAAAAACTTTTCTCTCAAAATTTATTGCCATAGTCAATTCTGCCCATTAACTAGAACTGAATGTGAAGCAATGCTACACGTACTTACTCTGGGACACCTGACGCTCCAGTACATCTTTAAGGACTGCTGCTAACTCAGCATCACTGGACAGTTCAACACGCTTGGAGGGGAGTATTAACAGCTAATTCTGCTACGTCAACCGACAGATACCCATACTGGCTAGTATTAAGTGACAGGGGAGAAAAGAATCACTTCTGATAAAAGGTTAATATCATGAAAATCTATATTTTACATGCTGTCAATATACTACTTGAAGTTTAATGAACTCAAAATGTTCAGGAACAACCCATTTTTTTTTTTTTTGAACACATTTGGAGTGGAGATTTAGTCATTTTTTTTAGAACTGAGGCTTGACTCTCCTCTCTCTAAAATACGAAAGCTTCTGTTTATCTTTTTGTCATCAGTGTTGGTGGTCTAACTTTATTTTCACTTTGCAAATTATGCAAGAGCCTCCCATGAATGGCTGTGAGAGGGTTAACCAAAATACTTTCTGGTTTCTTATTTGAAGTTTAAGGATCTCAAAATTTGACAGGGCTTAAACAGATCTGGGGATGGACTAGTCTTTCACACAGCCATTGGGGGGTGGTCAAGTAAATATAGCTAGTGACATCTTTGAACACTTTAGTGAACACTTTCTATTGGGAGCACACAACTGCGGCTTGTTGGTTTGAAGATTGTAAGAATGGAAAAGTTACAGTAGGCTAAACAAAGAGTGGGTAAAGGAAATACTTTTTGGTTTTTTTTGGACACTGGAAAAGAAATATCATTGTTACTGGACATTTTGGCTAGGGACTGAATAAAGGAAAGGGTTTCTTCTGATTTTGCTTGGTACTGTGGTCACCAACCTTGGTCCTGGAGATCTGCCTTCCTGAGAAGTCCAACCAAAATCAGCACCACCTGTTCCGGCAAATGAACTTCATAGGTCCCTGATTGGCTGGAGCATGTTTTGGCAGTTTTCCAATGGCACAAGGAACCGTGCCGTACTGCAAACAAACATTTTTTCCATTACAAATAAAGCAACCCGAACCCGACCCGAACCTGAGCTCCTCGTCAGCAGGGCCGAAAGCGGGCTGCAGCCGAGCTGACTCCATCACTGCTTTCTGATTGATCTAAATGTCATCACAACGTGGAAAGAGGCCATTGTTTTTACTGTCCACACAAAAAAACGAAAATGGAGATCCAAACTAACAACTGGGAAATCGATGAAGTACAAGCTCGGCTGTCTGTTTTGGCTGAAGATAAATTTCAGTGGGAGTTTTCTACGACTCTAACAAATTTATCTTTAACGCTGTGAGAAACGTGAAGGTGATCCAGGACGTCACTAACAAGCTAACAAGTTATCTGGGTTCGGTTTTCATCACATGGATAAAAAATGCTGAGAAAAAATTAAAACTCAAACAAGACTATAAATAATAAAAGACCACAATAACAAAAGCAGCTCTGACAGAAAAACTTTGCGCTGGTTCGACTCCATGGATGCGGTTTTGGGATGACCGGCCATAAATTGTGTGGAGAGAATTGAGTCAGAAACTCTGTTACCGGACTGAGATACACTGGAAAGAATGCTGCAACTTCCATGCATCGCAGTACAGTTTAGGTACAGCACGGTTCCTGAATGCGTATGGAAAAGTGCCTTTAGATGCAGGTTGGAGCTAAACACAGCATGAGAGTAGATCTCCAGGAGGAGGGTTGGTCACCACTGCTGTTTGTTATTTTAGCCTTAAATGAACAAACTAATTAGTAAAGCCCACCTTTATGATGCCAACAAACTGAAATTAAAATGACGAGCTAAAAACAAATACACAAACAAAGAAAAACAAAGCTCTCCCTTGGCTCTAGTGTTAATTCCCACACTGAAAACTGAAACATCTTTGTTCCACTTCATTCTGTATCGGACTTTTGTGTCTAGATACTCACTGTTATGCAGACGAAACCGGTCACGGTTTAACAAGAATCTGAGCAAAATTTCAAAAAGTAATGCGTGTTGCCTTACTCACGATGCTCCACCCGTACCTGTAACTGCTTCACTTACATGACCCCACTCATACACTCACACCCTGCCAGCCTGACCTGTGTGTGTGTGTGTGTGTGTGTGTGTGTGTGTGTGTGTGTGTGTGTGTGTGTGTGTGTGTGTGTGTAGGCATGGCGTGAATGCTTCACTTTGTAATGATAATATGGCATCATGTGGTTCCTTGTGTGTGATGAAGAGCGTGCGAATGGCTGATGTGTGTGTTATGTTGTGTGTAAGTGTGGTGGAAGCTGTGTTAGTGTGTGTGTGTGTGTGTGTGTGTGTGTGTGTGTGTGTGTGTGTGGTGTTTGAGAACACCTTATATGAACATACTACCATGGATACACAACGCGGCTGCCTTTCTGAAAGAAGGGATCAGATGTGTATTTCTTGGAAACAGTGTGAGCTCACAGATGGTGCAGTGTAAACAAGACTAAGGAAGCCGAGCTGTACTGTATTTGTGTCTGTGCTATAGAATAGACCCCTGCATTATGTGCATTGTTTGCATTGTGTGCAGGGTGGCAAATTAACATTAATTAGCATTTCAGTCCACCTGTCGTGGCATCTGGTGGATGCCCACTTTGATTTTTACCAGCTTTTTACCACTTTTTGTCAATAAGAACACACATATTCTGTCACACTACTACCGCAAATAATGATTACAGCATTATTATTATTATTATTATTATTGTTGTTGTTGTTGTTGTTGTTGTTGATAATAATAATAATAATAATAATATAAAAACAAGCAAACATTACTACTACTACTACTATTAATATATTATTATAAAGTGGCACTTGACTGACGCTCTTGTCCAGAGCGACTTACAATCATTAGTTACAGGGACAGTCCCCCTGGAGACACTGAGGGTTAAGTGTCTCGCAGAAGGACACAGTGGTAGAAAGTGGGGGGGTTTGAACCTTAAACTTTGTGATCATCGGGTTCACAGGCAAGTGTTTTACCCACTAGGCTCCTACCACCTACGCATTATTGTTATTATTATTATTATTAGTAGTAGTAGTACTAGTACAGTAGTTGTAACAACTCTAACAACAACAACAACAATAATAATAATAATAATAATAATAATAATATGTTTGTGTTCTCTGTGGATTTGTTTAATATTACTGCTATATCATAAATAAATCAATGAAGACTCATTTTGATAGCTCTCTAGTTAGGTCTAAATTAGCATAAAATGCTTGCCTAACATAATTATTAGTTATCACTCAGACAATCTATTACTGCGATTAAATTAAACAAATGTAAAATTCAGATATTAATGCACAAGGATATTTTCAACACATGTACACAAGCTTGAAACAGATGTAAGGAAATAGATAGAAAGCTGATTATAGAACTGGTGGCAGATGTTAGTAGTCAGAGAGGGCAGATATCTGAAGTGACTGAGACAATTGACCTGGTGCAGCTCCAGAGGTGCAGAACTGTAGAATGTCCTCAGGGGTGCAGATAGGTGCTAGTGATGGAACTCCAATAAAGAGTACAATATGTCAACAGGGCATTCTGATCAATCCAATAAGACTGTGACAAAGAAACAACTCGGTCTCCGGTGGGAATCATTGAGAGCCATACCTTCTCCCCAGGAGATCCTCTGCAGCCACAGTGTGCTTTTGCTTTCTTCTCTGAGTGGCCTTCTCCACATGGACAGGAGTGAAACTTTTTCACTGAATTTGAACTAGGAATCCATCTTTGACTAGTGTTCCAGGGGAACAGAGAAGACCAGAAACTGAGAATGTACTAGAAGAGAGTTCAATCAGCGAGGTGGATGTAGAAGTTCTGGGTATCTTCCATCCAGGAGAAAACTTACTCCAATACATGTGACTGCCTCTACTGTAACTTTGACAGTCGCACAGTGTTTCAGACCTGATTCATTCATGGTGATGCCCAAATGTAAGGTTTGTGGTGGTACACAATCAGTCATGGAAGTGAGGATGCTGTACAGATTGTAGAATAAGGTGTTATATTTTGGGTCAATGAAAGTGTCCTCAATAGCCACTTGAGTGGAGCACCTCAAAGTCCAGTCAGAATCAGAATCAGAAAACTTAACTGATCCTGGAGGAAATTGCTTATGTTATGACTTCACAGTCACAGAGAGACATAAAGTCAAGAAAAACTATACAAAGTCTAAAATAAAAGTTCTGTAAGGCGCACAATGACGATACTGAAAGTAATGATGAATCTCAAGTAAATTTGTTGACTCTTGGATAGTTCAGCTCTTGTTATGCACCTGTGGACAATATAAATCATGACTAAATAGTTGAATGTCATAAAGGTCTTTACTCCCTTAGAGGCACATCATTGAGTCCAAATGGCAGGATGAGGTACTTGTAATGACTGGTAGTGCATGAAAGGGTCCAATCTACAGTATCCCTGTGTGTCCAGAAGATGTGTGCCTCGTGTTGCCCCAGCTTAAACATGATGAGATGATTAGGTGACTGGGAAAGTCAAATATTTGTTCCAGGTCTTGGGGTCTGAATGGGTAGTGTTTGTTCCTGGATCCACCCCACACCTCAGGGCCTTCTGTCTTGGGCTTGTTCTAGAAGAGGAAGCTGTCAGGATCTCAGAGGGATTCAAGGGGCTTTGACCAGCTGTAAATCAATGAAGCTGTTTCCACTCTGTGATTAATGCCCTAAGGCTATGCAACCCGGCATGGGAAAAGGATCAGAAGTAGTGACCAAACAAGGATGACTCACTGCACTCACTACTAGAGTCTGGCAAAGCTCTCCAGTCCACACACCAGTAACTTGATTCTCAGCTGTATAGACAAAGATCCACTTCTGCTTTTCCTGTTTTTTCCAGTCTTGGGGGTTCTGGCTGATGTAGATGAAAAACCCAAAGCTCCTGTACTTTGTTAATCTGTGGTCAGGGAGATAAGCTAGTCCAGGGACAGGGAGTCATCTTGGCAGGCCAACTTGGCCTGGGCCTTTTCTCACGACACATACCATAACAGTGATGAGTGCCCAGTCATTCCAGCCACTGCCACATAATCCACAGTTATTTGACTGAGGATAGAAACGAGATGTTAACCTTTTCAGTGGGGTAGTTTTTTATACAGCTCTACCTGTTCCTGTGTGAGATTTTTGCTCTTGTGTTGGCGTTCTACACTAAAATTCGACAATCCATTACTTTGTGTTGTGAATTGTTCCCTTATTCACTCCAGTTGCGCCACCTGACTGCAGAGCAGCTAAACATCTCTTCGTCAGTGAGACAACGTTCACCTCTACGCTGGTGTCACTCGTTTGACTTTGACACGTTTGACAGGATGATTGTTTGTTGTACAACAGCACTAGCTGTGGTTGCTAAGGTTACATTGCCATAGTAGTTATAAATGAATAATGGGGAAGACAGTCAATGCTCTATAAAGACAGTTTATAAAGGCGTGTAATAGAAAACCAGCTTGCCAGTGTGATTCACTGGTGTTACTTTGATGCATGTCAGGTGACTCAGTAATTGCACAAAAATGTAAAGGTTTGTTAAACAGTGTTTCTCGTGGAGTCTGTGTTCCTTTGTTTTGTGTGTTGTGCTCTTGAGTGTCCTGCATTGCACTCCGTCCATCAACTGTTGGGCAGCCCGAGTTAGTTATGGATGTGATTTAGTTATGGATCAACTGTCATATGTGAAAAAAAAAAAAAAGTATAAATGTAAAGCTCAAAGTGTAAAGATGGTGACGCATCAGGTGTAATCTTGAATCTGGTGTGACGGTATGCTTTAATGGAAGATAGTCAGGTGGTGTAACCGTGTGACACAGCTCACTGAAGGGTTAAAACTGTGGTTGTTGCTGCTGTCATTGTATATCTTGTAGCTTAAAATCATATCTTTCCAGTCATTCTCCTGAGCCTGTAGAACTTTATTTGCATCTGTATACACAAGTGATGCATGGGTTGACCTGTAGATTGAGCGGGTTTGTGTAAGCTTATTAGAAAATTTTCCCGGCGGGGTGGGTCAAAACTTGACAAAGCAGCATTCCGACTAAGTTACTGTAATATAAATTACTATTCTGTAAATAACTTGCAGAAACATTGAGGGTCAGGCTGAGTTTGGGTCATGGATAATGAATATTTTTGCGGGTCGGGCGGGGCGGGTTTGCTCTCATAATATGTTAAGTGGGTGCGGGTCATTAAAAACCCCTGACCCTTGTTTAACTACACTGAAGTAATCAGCAGATAAGTGTTAAATATTGCAGAACAGAGAACAGCATGCACTGCAAGGACAGGGAAAAATGGCAGTTTGCAAAATGTATTGCATTCTAATGCGCTTGTACAATATAATGCAACAAGACCAAAAACAGAATACAGTATGAGGAGCACTAGTCACATTATACAGTACACAGAACAGCATAATTGGAACAGACAAGTGAGCTGGAGAAGGATGTGCAGTCACTGTGGATAAGGTTGTTAGCATGCAACAGCGCGTTCGACAGTCCGTGGATCTGCAGTCGAAGTTTAATGCTGTGCTTGAGACAAAACTCAGATTTATACAGTTGTTCCCCTTTTACCCCCTAAATATAAAGTATATTGGTAGATGACCAGGAGTTCAGTCTCCACGAACACCTAAGTATTTCAGATACGTAAGAACTCCACAAATGTGTGATGATTTAAGCTTGCAGTTAGCATGATGCTAACCTGATGACTAAAACCAACCAATGTTTATTTTCTTTCGGACATAAATTGAAGGTAACCTTCATTTACAATGTGGCCAAGTATTTACAGTGCATAAAGGAATTAAAAATATTAAAATGTAATTTAATCAGGTTAAACTATAACCAAAAGACCAAAAATAAACAGATAAAAAGAAAAGTGAAATAAATAAATAAATAAATAAACTCTTTTTGAGTGTATTTTTGAGTGTGTGTATATATATATATATATATATATATATATATATATACACGTGTGTGTGTGTGTGTGTATATATATATGTGATGAAGTGATGAAGATTGGAGATCAATGTATGAAGTGATCTTGTTCAGGTTCATGACAACCCAGCGTTCACACAACGATATGATATTTATTCTCTAGATACCTCGTATCTCCACAGCAAAGCTAAGGAAGAGGCACCAAATACGTCTTCAACCAAATACTAGATTTAGGACGAAGGAAAAATAGTGCAAACTTCATATTCAACTGAACCGTTGCTCTAAATGAAGCTAGTAGCCGTCTGGCTCTACACACGCCTCGCCTGAGACTCAGTGAAAGCTGCTTAATCACATATTAATTGTTGATGATATCAACTGAAATAATTTCAGCGTATTTAAAACTGCTAATCTGCAGCTAATACCCCATAAATACATCATTTGAATAAGATGTGGGGAAGCTCCTAATAAATCAGATGCCAGCATTAAGTTTCTCTTACACTTGAAGCCAGCAAGAGTCCACAGCGTGTTGAATGTGATTTCATTATGTGCTGTGTATCGCGTGTGGTGTACACATGAATCATTGCATTAATAATTTATATGAGATATGGGAAAGAAAAATCAATGATATGTTCCACTGGAAAACAACATATGCCAGTTAAACACCATTTCATATCGATGGCGTGTAAATGTAACATACTGGTCCCCCCCAGCTTATTTTATTGACTTTGTGGAGGTACTTTTTTCCTCTTCAGAAACAAGATAATTTTAGTAATCCATCACGTGTATTTACAATTCTGTGCAAAAGTCTTGAGCCACCCCTCCTTTCTTCACATTTTGCTGTCAAAGATCCAGACTTCCTTGTATTTTAAATGTAGTTTTGAAGAACAGTTCTCCAGGCTTCCTGAAGGCTTCAGTCCAGTTCCTGAACCTGACCAGTTACATGTTTTTCTTTTGCTAAGTGACCTGCACATGAAACATTCAAGCAGAACAAAGCACATCTAACTGAAGTCCTGAACCAGTGAAGAAACAGGAGCAGATGATTCCAGATGATC
>JBBPCZ010000115.1:26017877-26038591 GCA_037974445.1 Brycinus macrolepidotus | reverse complement strand
AGTAACTTTGGTTCTACGTGACACAGGAACACCAAACAAAGCTCAGTATGACGTCTGACACCTCGAGCACCAACACACCCCGGGGGAACTTCCATATAAGGAGATGTTTTGCGGCATGACGACAATTTTAACGTTGGTTTTGCTTTCAGCATGGATCCGTGACGCTCGTGTTCTAAGAAAACAGAACAATGAAAACAATGAATAAAACCCTAGAAATTCAATCATTCATGGCCTTAATCAGACAAAATACTACTTAAACATTTCGTGCTGCATATTAAGCTTAGACAGTGATGCACATTTGGACAATTATCGTCTTGCACAATCATCGCAGTTAACAACCTTATAGCATGATTTTAAATATTTATCCATTTGGGAAAGGGACCTTTGCAGAACTTAGTTAAAAGAAGCCGTGAGCTCGCTCTGTGTATGAATAACTGCAGAGTCCCTCATCTTTAACTGCACTTGGTTTATTTAAAGAGTCCCAGATTCTTTAACTGAGTGAAATGAGCTTCACTCATCTGATTGATTTTTTTTTTTTTTTTTTTTTTTTCTTCAGTATTTCATATTGCAGTGCAGTACAGAACAGTTACAAATCAGTTCGGAAATTTCCATTGCTGTAGCAGGCACTCATGCTGGATTTGGTTACACTACTTACTGGGGTTCCAAGCGTACCAAACTGGGTTGTATGGGTGGAACTATAAAAAGTGCATACACTGGCTGCACAATATATCGTCTTCTAATCACTATCGCAATATCGGTCTCTGCAGTACTGATATCACAGAAGGCTGCAATAAAAAATAAGCCTCTAACCAATCACAGTGTTTCTGACAGAGCGACCAATCATAGCTCCAGGTGAGTTACTGGGTGCTCTGATTAGACTTTTGTTGGATTACATGAAGACCTCGATTAATCTTTAACCGTTAAAGGTGTTGGTGAATTGTGCATGAATGGGCGGAGCTAAACGGCTGCAGCCAGAATAAGGCGATACATTTAAAAGTGTTGGTTTTGTGACATCACAGAAACGTATGTAAAAACTGGCTGTTTTTGTAGCTTATCTTCAATATATGGACTGTATGGATGGGGGTAGTAAATGTACTATTTGAAACAATATTTACAGACACCAAAAAAGTGATGATATGGGCCCTTTAATATACTGAAAGGAATCGGCATCGCAATATGTAGCAGTAAAATCACAATACTGATATTTTGTCCATATCGTGCAACTCTAGTGCAGACCATTTATTGGTCAATGCAGTCATCACTTCAGATTTGAAAAAAAACAAAAAAAACACCAGGTTGTCTGTGACTCTTTAATTAAACCAGAACCTAAAGCAGATAAAGAGACCACCACGTGACCTCCACATAAACACAGTTTTCACAGGTACTGCAATAAGAAACGGACACAAGTTCTCCAACAGGGTACGGATCGTTCTAGATTAATAACTATGCTGTGCAGGAACACTGAAGGTACGAAAGCTGTCGTAATTAATGGTCTTTAATCTCCCCTCAGGACAAGAAAGCCTGCGTGCAGGATCTCAACAGCTTGCTGAAAATCGAGCCAAAGAACACAGCCGCACAGAAGCTGCTACAGGACGTCCAGAAGATGAAATAACCTTGTTTTTTTTTGGTAAAGCACCCACAGACATGAGGAATGCAATCCCTCGAGTGCCTCAAATTCATCTGCCTCCCAGAACCACTCCACCTCTTGTGACACATTTGTGTTGCATTGAGGTGGGATGGGATAATTTGGAAACTGACCTTTGTAACCTGGCCAAATGTTTTGAGTTACCTCCTGTTCATCAATAATGGGTGCATTTCATAGATGCACCGACCCCAAGATGGTATCACTGCGGCAACGTGTCCCGCGTACGCCGTGAAGAAATGCAGCCTCAGTTCTGTCTGGGTTAATTCGTACCCTTGTTCCATTGTTCTGGGTCGTGTTATGCAATTAATGTACTGTTTCTCTCTAATTACACTGCACTGATTTGTACCTTTTGTACTTTTATCAGGGTATAAGGTAAACATCATTTGTTTAGAAAGCCTATTCTTGCTCAGTACAAGATGATCCACATCAGGAGCTGGTGTTAATCCGACATGCCACAGCGTTCCTGCAAATTACAGATCCTCGTTAATAAAACTCAAATTCAAAAGCTTGCTTATATCTTTAGGTATGCATGTAATAAAGCTTAATGTACTTGTTTGCAGGTAGTCATGGCAATAACACCTCAGTCTGTTGTACTGTTTATAAGCATGCTTTAAAAAAAGGTTGCAAATTAAGTTACAATACCAAATGACATCGACTCAGTAGTAGGAAAGTGCAGGCGCTTCTGGCTTGTACAGCGTAAGCATAAACCAAACGCATGAGAACCACTGAATGAGTCGTTTTGTAAGAAAGGACTAAGTCACTTTTGCTATATATTTAAATGTCATTTTGGAGTCACTGTCTTCTACACGTTCATGTATGATTGGAAATACTTGAGTGCTTAGCTTACAATAAAGAAACTTGTACTGTTTTGAGATGCCTTCCTCAGCTATTTTTTTTTTATATTATCTGAAATTTAGAGGATGGAAATAATGTCTGTTTGAAGTGTAATAATGTTTGGACAGTAACAAGAATAATTTGGAATGTGTATGTGTACATAAGCACCACTTAGATAAGCCTTAAAGGGGAATTTCACCAAATTTTCCAACTTTCTACACAACTAAATGGTTGATGTAGTCATTCAGAGTGGATTTAGTAATGAAATTCAATGAATTCTACACAGTGGAGGTGAATGGAACCAGACGTCTGCCTCTAAAAGCTCCCTCAGAGTCATTCCATGAAATTAAGAATTTTAAGTTTAGAGTAGGTTTTGGCCCAAGATCTATTTTTAAGCCCATTCGTGGTGGAGGGATACATGCAGGGTGATGAGCCAAAATAGTCCCTAAAGAAAAGCGATTTAGTTCAGATTCACTATTTTACATCAACATCCATATAAACACTCAGAGACGCGTGCAGCTTCACTGGGGGGGCGATAAAACGGCAGGATTTGAGTTGGAGACGTCTGGTTCCATCCACCTCCACTGGAAAGAAATAACTCGAAGACTGAACTGCTTTGGTCTACAATGTGTTTTGAGGGCTTTTCAGATTTACCATCTTACCACTGCCAATATTACACAGAAAATCTCAGATGTGTGTAGGTTCACTGTTGGGTTTTGGATGGTAAATAAAATGACTACGATTTCCATTTATAGACATCAAGACGTCTGGTTCCATTCACTTCCACTGTAAAGAAATCGGACACCAAATCTACTGTTAACATCTCAAAGACTGAATTATTGTGATAAAAGTGATAGTGATCATTCGGTCATACGTGAAGACTTTGGTCTACAATGTGTTTAGAACAGCTTTTCAGATTTTCCACCATCTTAACATTATCAATGTTACATAAAAAAGCCTCACGGTTTTGAAGGATAAATAAAATGACTACGGTTTCCATTTATAGACATTAAGACCATTCACCACCACAGCCACGAAGTCTTTCATACCAAACCCACTCAGTGACTGAATTATGCAGACACTGAAAATTGATGGAATTCCTCTTTGGATACACAAAGACCATAGTCAAAAAAAATAAATAAAAAATCCAGTGAAATTTGGAACTGATAAAACTTTTATTTCACTTAAATCGTCTTTTACACTTTCCTGATTATAACATGTAAGGTGAAACTAGAACTGTTTAAAAGACATACACAAATCTAGTATTACGGCAATAACCAGGTTGTAGTAGGATGTTTTTTAATTATTTTTTTTTGGTCTTTTTTTTCTAATTTTTTATTTTTTTCTCTTAAGCTAGTCTAAATTTTCACAACCACGTGCGCGCTAAAGCGATAAAACCGTCACAGAAGCTAACTGTAGGCAGAATACTGGTCAGTAAAAACAAAGCAATTGGAGATACCAAATATACAGACAGGCTCGGCTCCACATTCACTACTGTATTTTTTTTTTTTTCTCAAGCGAAGAATAACTGCCATTTGTTCAGCTAAGGGGAGAGACTTTTTTTTTCTTTTCTTCAGTGCATGAACGCTGTCTTCGGCCGGAGACGGATGAGTTCTACACCTAAGTGGAATGTCATGGCGATGGGACAAGGTATTGTGACACTGAATGAGAACAGCTAAGCCAAACCCCTTTCGATTCTCTCGGCCTCTCCGAAGCGACGACTCGCACAGGCCCCCCCTCCAGCCTCGGCCCGGTTCTGAGACAAGCTGAGCTCATCTGGACCACCGTATTTCTCCGCAGATCTTCTCACAAAGCCCCCTGAGCCACACCCGAGTCCCCTCCCAGCCACAGATCATCCCTGGTCCTACATCAGAACAGAAGATCTGGCTTGGAGAACCATCACTTTACTCCAAAACCAGGTTTAACCTGAGGCCGAGAGATGGACTCCCACCAACCGCAAGATAGTGAAGCTCCAATGGACTCATGTGGGCCAGAAGATGGATTTCTATTCACTGATCAATTGGAAGAGGGGGTGGAAAAGAAAAAAAAAAAAGAAAAAATTCATCGACAGCCGAGCTGCCAGCACTGGGATTTTGGAAGAGGAAGGAAATTTGAAGGCAAAGAAAACACAAAAGAAAATAAAACTACATCCATTAAGGTAATGGTTTTTGTGTTTAAGCAGGTTTACATCTCCATTTAAGACAATTATATTTACCTTATGTTTACAACTTTTACAGTCTGTGTTAAACCAAACAGTGAGTTATTACGCAAAAAAAAAAAAAAGGGAGAAGGATCTAGAATTTGACGTTAAACAGCACCTTCACGCCATCCGCCCTTCCGACGGCACGTCGGGAAAATTCTCCAGTTTGATCTGCGACCTTTCCGCTCACGTACTGATGGAATGTTTTTAGCTCTTCGTTAGAACTCAGTAGCAGTGGAATGACAAAACCTAGGGTCCCTTTTATTTAATTCTTAGACTCATGCAAAAATAATAATAAAAAAATGGCGAACATTACACGGCAACGACAGTAATGCATGTTAGTCAGTGTCACAATACAGCCTGTTTTCTTCCTTTCTGTATGAGGTCGCAACTGAATTGTACGGCCGGCCCAAGCCCGTCTTCCGACTGTCCGTGGAGACGTGAGGGGAAAAATAAGCGTCACAGTGTTTGTTAAATTAAATGGACATTTTAATAACCTTTTCAATAAAACCAGCATTCGCCAGTGCACTACAGACGAGAAGAGGAAGGGGGCGCTATAATGCATAACCTGATGGAGAACAACTATCCTTTAAAAAATATTGGGGTATAAGGAAGGGACAAAAAAAAAAAAAAAAAAAAAAGAGAATGGCCTCACTATTCAACCAGGTCCTTTTTTCTTTTTTAGCTTTCCCCACACACAGGCACACACACAGGCACACACACAGGCACACACACAGGCACACACCTCTCTCAGCCTCCAAACCACTGAACGTTACCCTGTCGCTTGATCTCAGTGGGGCAAAGACTTGTAGGTCAGGTACAATTCGCACTGCTCGTCATACAGAAAGGGGAGTCGTGGTGAAGTGGATGGAGCAGGGTACTATGGGCTGTATGTGTAAGATAAAGAGTGTGGGTGGATTCAACAGTGAAGTGCAGCGACTTTAGTTCTCTCCCTCGCCGGCGTCCCCTTCGTCACCCTGGTTTTCTGATGTCCACAGCTACAGAAACAGAGAAATGAAGTTACATGCAATTTTGAAAATCATTTGAGGCAAAATTATTGATACTAATATCTGTGTTTGCAGGTACATAGTTTTGCTGTCAAAATAAAACCTAAAAAAAAAAAAAAAATCAAATTTTTTGAAAACGATGTCGAGACCAATGTAAATGCTTCAAAATATGAAATTTTATTTTTTTAAACCTCTCATTTAAAGACACTATCAGGCAACAAAGTCACCACTCGAGAGGATTTGTGCCAACAGCAGGGATTTTCAGTCTATCTAGGACAGTTTTCATCTGCACCAGAAGAGGGCGACAAACCCTTGAAAGGAGAATCCCACTCATTTTTTAAAACATTTTGTAAATTTAATCATTAATATATACATTATGAGAAATGAGGCGTTCCTGAGGCACACATGACTGTTTAAATATAAATAAAATTATGCAAACATTTAAAAAGATCAGTGGAATTCTCTTTTAATGACTCAACAACGTACATTAATACAAATGCTATTAATCTGACAAATGAAAACTCGCTGCAGAGTGTAAATAAAATAAATCCACGAGTGAAGTTTTTAATAACAGATATGCTTTAATTGCTTTAACAGAAAGCTGATGTGTATGAAAAAAATATAAAAATCACTAATAATTAAATATGACGATACATAGTCCCACCCAGAATCTCAGGGTCAGTTTCCCATTGCATGTTTGGCTTCAATGTGAGCTGAAGTGCATTTTGCATTAATCTGAGAATCAAGTTTAATCCAAGTTAATAAAACTGCCCCAGTAGCCCCAGTAACTGCGGGACGCTGTGTGTGGAGATACTTACAGTGAGGTTGTCCCTTAGTAGCTGCATGATCAGAGTGCTGTCTTTGTAAGAGTCCTCGTTCAAAGTGTCAAGTTCGGCAATCGCTTCATCAAAGGCCTACAACACACAAGGCTCAGGTCTTTAGTCTCTACAGGATGCTTTCTTTAAACTTTACAATGAGTTAATTTACAGAAATGCAAACTAAAGCAAAGCAATGTGTGACACATAAAAAGGCACCTCAGAACTTTTTGGTATGTTTGCGTTTCGAGCTCGTTTTGCCTTTTACTCACCGTCTTTGCCAAACTGCAGGCCTGCTCTGGGGTGTTCAGGATTTCGTAGTAGAAAACGGAGAAGTTGAGAGCTAGACCCAACCTGATGGGGTGCGTTGGCTGCATCTCCTTCTTGCTAATCTCGAACGCCTCCTGGTAAGCCTTCTGAGAGCTCTCCACCGTGGCTGCGAGACAAAGAACAACGAGAAAAAAAACGAGTCGTTACTAGAGGCACAAGTCTCTACATTGTAATCCTTTTTTGCTTAAGTCTTAATTTCACCTTTATTTGATTCATCTGAGATACAGGGCTTTTCTATATTACAGTATTCCAAAATCTATGGCCCTTTAGATGGACGCATCATGTAACCACTGTGGTGTTGTGGTGTGTGGGCGTCCTGCTGGGTGCATACACTGTCAGGGAAAACTTTAACTCGGTTCATTATTGACTGGTAGAAGGCATTTTCGTGTTTTACCCAGTACTTCAACATCAAGGTATTATTTTAATATATTATAATAATTTATATACAGTCACGCCTTAAGTAAAAAAAATAACTTGCCAACAGATTTGGATTGAGTCCAACACTTTACAAACACAAAGCACTCTGGGTGTTAATTTTACTAGAACTTCATGCTCAGTTCTACAGCTTCCTCAGTCATTATGGAATCATCTACAGCTCTGGTCATCATTCTAGACACTCGTATTTCTTTATTTTTTTTCCACTGGGGGCCAAGGGTAAAAACACTCATCAGTTCTGCACCTGGTTCACTGCCTTGGTCCTTGTTCCTGGCACTGCATTTTTATTTTTACATTATTTTAAACCATAAGTGCTTTTACTGTAATAAGTAGATTTTATCTAGTGCAGTTTCATTTTGCATCAGTGTAGGCCGACCAAGCCCAAAGCCTTTCAATTTCCAAGCACACTTCACTAAAGCTGTCTTTCACTGCAGAGCTCATGGCTGCTCATGGCCTGTTCGCTCTTATTAAAGCTCGGAGCTCCGAGGTGAAGCAGAGCTCCCAACTGCTTCACGTTCACATCGCCGCTACAGAGCTTCAGCTGAGAGTGAACTTTTTCCATCTTTGAGCCATAATGGCTGGATACAGTAGTTCCTCTATAAATTACCTTCCTACAGAGAGTACCTGGACATTAATCAAAATAATCAAACGCTACATTCAATGAACTTTAAATCTCTGTACAGCTTTTTAAATGTCCAAATTCCGTGCTTTTTAATATGTTTAAGATGTCGACAGAGCAAAATCCACCATTACTAACACATAACATTACCGTGCTAAATATTTTTGGGTGGCGGGCTATTCTGGAGTACATTCATTTTTTGTCATTCATAACAGTGCAGTAGTATTTTTAGTGTACAGTTTTGGTCTTGGAAAACAGGCTCTAAAAGTCGTACACACATTTTTGCATACCCACATTGAGACGACTGGTTTAAACACGGTGGGAACACTGCCACTGCAGATACATTTTAATTCTCCTTTTTATTTCCCCCATTTACTCCTACCGATTTGGAAATTAATTGTTTGCAGCACCTCAACAACAGTGGAATAAACACTGCGGAACAGAACAGAGGATTGGAGCTGGACCAGGCTTATTTTAGTCGATACCTTATCCATTAAAATATGCCAGGACTGGAAATACCCTTATTTAATTCCTGTAATTGGGAATAAAATATTTTTAAGGCAGTGCAGGCGTTTTCAGTGGCTTTGCTATGATTTTCAATCTCCAATAAATGCAATAAAACGATTAAAAAAAAAATTAAGCACATGACTGTATACCTGCACATTAGAACTCTTATCATCCATCAGTGACAACTGAGGACGTTTCCACCTAATTTTCTAGGTGTTATCCTGCTACCATAATAAGAATCAGAGGTAATGTTTAATTTTACTTTACATGACTGCCCATCTATAACCCACCATATTAACAGTTCTAAAATTAGCTCAATAGGAAGTCTGTCTTCAGTGTTTGATGTTCTGCTGTTAAATGGTAATTTATTCCAAAGTCTTCTCTCTTGCATTAAAATGAGAAAAGCCAACACATATTCTGCTCACTTTTCTTTGAATCCCCAGATGCCACCTCAGATAAATATCTGTAATAATCTCCCTTCATTTTCAGGTAGAAGACTTTGCTCTCTGCCTGGGTAGCGTTGGGTATGAGGTACTTCTCCAGAAGGCCCTGGAAAGACAGAAACGTCAGAACAATCACATTAGCATTCAAAGACATCCGCCATTATCAGCTTCCAACTCTGGTCCATAATGGGGTGTTAATTGCAAAACACAGACATTATGTACTACCCGAAGCAAATGCCTGGATACACACACATTTCTCATTAAATAAAGTTTTTTTATTTTCCCTTGTGTGCAATATTTCTGGTAAAATGTGCAATTTTTTGTGGTTTTCTGGTGCAACGTGTGTGTGGGATGAAAGGTTACTGTGAGCAATGTACAATCTGTCTTATTATCTGAATTATTATTGTTTGTCAATGGCTGCTCCTTGTGTGTGTGTGTGTATACACACACACACACACACACACACACACACACACACACACACACACACACACACACACCCCCCCACTATGTACACATACTTATATAAGTTTATATACACATATTTACATACACACACAAATGTCCATATTTATATTAATTTATATCATTGTATTATTTGTATAGTGCTTTTCATATTATACTGTTGTATAGCTTTTATTCTATTGTTTTTGCTGCTCTTAACTTTGTAACTTTGTTCTGTCCACTTTCTGCCGTAGTGATGCAAATTTCCCACTTTTGGGACTAATAAAGGTTTATCTTACCATAAAATTAGTTTTGAATAAAAATATGTAGGTCTTTATACATTATACAACTACACAAATTTGTGATTTTTTGTCACATTCCTTCCACTGATGCACAAACTCTCACGATTCTGTGGATCTGATATCATCCGAGGCTTTTACAACTTACATAGAATCGAGATCATGCATTTCTTACAACAAAGGGGAGGAGTATCAAATACTGTAAAATTCTGAAATAGATGCAAGAAGCTCCTCTGTATTTTACACAATTTTTATATAATAAAGTTGCTCTTTATTTTACATAACCGCCTTTGAACATGGGTGGTGCTCATTTAAAGTCATTAGATGGCTCATCATTAAACACAGAGTGAGTTTATGCACTTTAAAACAGTCTTTAATCAATTATTGTTAAAATACTAAAGTGGCTAAAGTTTAGCATTCAAACTAATCTACAAATCACTTTTCCTGGAACCTATTATTGTTGTATAAATAACTTGTTACATATATAAATACACACATATACATATACACACACAAACACCAGAAATGTTACGTACACCAGAAAGAACCACAATTCAATTTTACTGTCTAACTCCAACTCTTTAGCCCTTTGTTCCTTTGTAACTTATGTAAATGAGTTCTGTTCTGATTGGCTGCCCTGTATTTCGCCTATTTCAAAAAGCAGTCTGAGCTGAAACACAATTTATAACATCAGCTCAAATGAGCGAAGCTAAACTACAATGTAAATAATCAATGAGATCTAAATAAGACTATTTTTGCACCTTATGCCCACTTTACACCTGTAACCTTGCCGCTTGATGTTTCACCTCACACTCCACGTAATTCACTCTTATGTTAATCTGTGTAGCCTTTTACACCAGCTGAATCAGGCACGTGTCAGTAAAGCAGATGTAAAACACAAAAATACACTTTGGGTCCATTTTCGATGCTTGATGTGTGTGGAACTGCAGCAGTTTCTACCAAGAAGTAACAAAAAATTCAGTATTGTGGCTACATTCGGCAATCTAGGTCCATTCCCAAAACAGCAGACAACTATATTTTACATTTTAACGGCAGCTTTGTCGATAGTATAAGCCTTAAGGTAGTTCTAGAGTTAAACTAATGTGGAAAATAACTGATCAATGACCCAAATGTTTCAAACTGTTTATAGTTATGCTGGAACATCCAATAAAGACATTTACAGGTTATGTTAGCTTATTATTGGGGGAAAAAAGTGTATAGAGAGTCATGCCAGGTGTGAAATAGCAAGCATCGCAGAACGGCTGTTTTTATTTACGGATTCTATGGACAAGATATTGAACGGTATAATCTGAATGTTTAAACACTATATCGAAGCCTTATTTAAAAATCTGAAGAAAAATCTGCCTGTTTACACGTGGCCCCTTGTGTCTTGAGAATTAGGATTCAACCTTGAGAAGTCAAACACGCAGGTGTGAATGAACCCAAATCGAATTTAAACCAGATTCACTCAAACCACATCAGGAGGAGATTCTAAGACGCATTTGACAATCAACACCCAAAACCCCTCCCAGTACTGTCACAGCGCCCCCTGCTGTTCTGCTAATGGAAGAGACCGCCGCCGCCACTGCTCTTTCAGTTCCACTCCTGAAATTTATTTAATGGCGTATCCACTCTGGACAATCTGCTCGTCTCAAAAGCTCCAGTTCGGTTAAAGTTCACCTCACCTCATCATACACTGTGTTTTAACGAACGCGGTTCACGGCAGCGACGATGCAGGAGATCATTATTCTAAACAGCCTCTTCCTGTAAACACTGACTGTGGCTTTTCTTTCGAACAGAACAGAAAAATGAGAAGCAGCGCAGCAGATTTGCATATTTCCCGCACAGTGATCTGGTTTCAGTCTGTCTGACCAGAGATGCATTTGAGTACCACGTGTCAACATGTGGATAAAATCTGAAAAATTCAATCCAGGTACAGGTCACATGAAAAGACCAGGTGTAGGTCTAAGTGAATTATACTGTCAAGTTTAAAGTTAGTGTTTCGAAAAACAGTATATTATTAGGTTACAGCCCAAACTTGTGAGTAATGCCCAGTCTACACGGCACAATTCTGTTCTGTTCCCAGACGAAAGACGACAATTATGAAACAGTCGTGTTGATTTCTTTGGTCGTTTCTCCTAAATGGTGGTCCTACATTGCACTGAGACAGAAGATCAAAGGCGGCCATTGTCACGGCGACCAAAGACAGCCTGAGATTATTTTCTAACAATGTCAGAAATTTAGGATGACGGTGTGTGCGCTGCTACGACCCACATCTACTGACCAGCCAATCAAAATGCAGCATGAAATGACGTATTTATCAACAAAATCCAAACAGCATGGAGGAGAAACGAAGGAACACCAGTACGTGGGACACTGGCGCGCCGCCTCTTCTTTGGTTTTTTCTCAGCACGATCGCTAGAGTCACTTCGCAAGTCACTTCGTTCTGTTAGCACAGCACCAGCGCAGGCTGATGACGTTTTATTCTACTTCACAAACTTACGATTAGTGTTAGTATTAGTAGCTTATGATTCAATAATCGTCACCATCGTACATCTACACACCTTCACACACCTTCTCACACACCATCGGACATCTACACACCATCAGACATCTACACACCTTCACACACCTTCTCACACACCATCGGACATCTACACACCTTCACACACACCATCAGACATCTACACACCTTCACACTCACCTCCACACATCTACACACCATCATACATCTACACACCTTCACACACACCTCCACACATCTACACGCCTTCACACACACCATCACGCATCTACACACCTTCACACACACCATCGTACATCTACACACATCGTACCCAAACAGATTTCATAAAATATGCTTTCATGGTCATTCATACCACACCACAACCTGACAGTGTTTCTTACCAGCACATCATTGCAGATTTCCTGTAGTTCACTCTCAATCTTCTCGCGGTACTCGCGTGCCATCTGCTGCTTCTTCTCGTTGCCCTCTGTCTTCTGCTCGATGCTGGAGATGACACGCCAGGAGGAACGGCGAGCGCCAACCACGTTCTTGTAGGCCACGGACAGCAGGTTACGCTCTTCGTTGGACAGCTCGACTCCGCCCTCTGTGACGGCCTTCATGGAGGCCGCCATGTCATCATAGCGCTCTGCCTGCTCGGCTAGCTTAGCCTTCTGCACCAGGTCGCTCTTGTCCATGTTGAGGCTGCACGGAGAACAAAGTGATGTTTAAGCTCCTGGAGCACAGACACAGTAGCCAAGCTTTTAAATAACTCAAATATAACAAAATAAGGCTGCGTTTTCTTTCAGCTTTGTACGAGAGAACACGTCACGTCCATAAAAGCACTTCTGAGAAAGATGGAGGGAGGTTTACTAAATCTTTAATGTTGAGCAGCTTCCTGATCCTGTTCTACTTAATTTTATGACTAAAACGCACAGACAGAACACACTGGCTAAATAAAAAAAAAAAAAGTCTGTTTGGATTGACAAAGAGTAAAGAAAATATTGCGCACTTTCAAATAACGAAGCTCGTGCAGAACAGTTTAGAATTTTACAGCTGAAACTGATAATCAATAGGACAATTATTTCTATTACATATTCTATATTTTATAGTAATAATTATTACATAGTCACCTATTCGCAATCATGTGAGCTAACTGTACTTATTTTAACTGACCACAATTATTTTTTTTCATAGTTTACGTGGTATTTCCGGCTGGGATGAGGCAAATGTATGAAAAAAAAGAGCAACTATTTAAACACGTCTTAAATCTTAGGAAACTTACGAAAACGAAAAAACCAAACTTCTGTTGCTATATCCCCTTTAGAGGGCAGCAATGAGTAATGCCTGTTTATTTGAGCTTGGTGTTTCTTGTCAGACAGATAATAAGTCATTGTACTTTAATAGCTGCATACACTGAAGAAAAAGACAAATTACAATAACCCGAATGGCAATCGTCAGCTAAAGTTTAATTGCCATTTATCTTTCAATTCATAATTCATAAAGGTCAGGCTTTAGCACAGTCTCCTTGATTTCCAGGTGCATCATTTGGAAAGACGCACCGCAGTGGTAAAGGTCAAGATACTCATGCTTAATTCATAATTTTAACAAACTCAAAGTTTCGTAAGCCTTTATGATTAGTTAATAAACATCTAATCATAAATTATCGACAGGCATGCACATCACTGCACCTCAGGGTGCAACAAAATACTGAACTGTGTTCCATTACTCCCCTAATTTGTTCACAAGTCTCATTACATTAAATAGAGGCTATTCTGTCCAAATTATGGTCTATAAAATGACAAATCACTTAAGAATGAATATTCAGACAATGTTCATCTCCAAAAGGCAGAAAAATATAGAAATGGACAATCTGAAGTGAGTTACAGCGCAATTCTAACAAAAGGCATCCAGATTTCGTCCTACAGTCTCTTTCATACACTTTTCAACTACAAAAAAGGGAGTCCTTAAAACTGTTCTGCATGATATGTAATATATAAAGCATATATTCTTAATGCACAGGATCATATTATTTGACTTTTTACTGACATCTGAGGTAAACCATAAGGGCCAATAGCTTCAAATATATAATAAATACATAATATATAAGGGCTGCATTCACATTACGAGCCTTATTGCTCCAATCCTGATTTTTCAGATGCGATGTATCTGCCTTAACTGTTTGTTCTTGTGTTTCAAGGTGACTCATCGGTCGTTACTGTGCACGCCCTTATCCTGAAAGGGTCATGTGGACGCAAACATTAGTCACGTATGACAACAAAAAGACGTCATATTTGCAAGACAAGACGAAAATGGAAAAAAAAATTAAATAACCTATTTGGGACTACAACAGGAATCAAAGGACAAGGTCTGAGTGTAACAGACTACAATAAAGGTAAGTACTGCTGTACAGTAGAGGCACCAGTGTTGGTGTTGCAGGGCCAAAAAGTAGAGCTGAACAGACACTCTCAAGCTCGAACGCAAAATTATGCAAACATCCACTGAACACTCAGTCAGCCTCGCTGTTAGGCATAAGATATGAAGGAACTAGATTCAGTTTTCATCCAGTATTGTAATGCCCTATTGTCTTATCGCTCATGAATACAACACACCGCATAGTCATAACCGATCTTTACAAAGCACAACCAACAGATGTACCATCTGAGCACGACCGAGAGGCGACTTTCGGACCGAAGCTGCTCTTAAGCCAAACCTAGGACGGTAAAAACGAGTGTTTTGACTCTTTTTCACCTCTAGATAGAGGTTTTGAAACACTTTAACAGTTCTAATTACATTCACCATCTGAATTTCTTGACCCAGCAAAACTGATATTACTATTAATACATATACAGTGAGGTCCATAAGTTTTTGGACATTGTCCTCTTTGGACCTCATGTTGAGTTCCAGTGAACACCTACCAAAGGCAAACAGTGCTTTGAAACAACTCTAGACCTCTTATCAACTTAACGTCATGAAATAAGGGAACGGGCCACACCTGGCCGTGCAACTGCTTGTCGATTACATCTCCAATTACTTTGGAGCGTCTGAAAATGGAGAGACTCTAAAAATTAGCTGTAATTTCTGAAAGCTTTCTGCGACACCTTTGTCAAAACCCTTAAATTAAAGCAGAAGGTCTATACTATGCATCACATCTTGAATGCTTAATTTCAGTTTTTAGTAACTGAGTTTAGTAACGCAATCACGTGAAGCACATCTATTTGAACTGCCACCAACATGTCAATGAACAGATCAACACGTTTGGAGGAGAACACTAAACACCAATTATGTTACGTCAGCTAGCAGATGCCTAGAGTGATGGGGGAGAGGGAGGGCCACCGGCGCCAAAGTGTCCCTGTTCATAGATAGTCTGTTTTTTTGGTTTACGCCTCTACCAAAATACACTAATGTTAAAGTGTATTTAACATACATGTTTCTAGACAAGAAATGTAAGTATATGACGCCCAGAAGTGAGGTACTTTCGGGTTGTGTATATTAATAATCCTAACAGCGTCTAAATTTCTTTGCGCTAAACGACTCAGTTTTACGTTACTGTGACCGTCACCTGTTAAGTGTTTTGGTTGGCACAACATTGAGTCTTCGGTATTTAACAACGATGGCCACTTCAAAATCACTGAATTCCACGTTCGTGTGGGAAAATGTGTGTCTGGATGACTACGACACGCCTTTAGCAGGCGTTACTGAAGATCTTGTTTTACTGAACTAAACTGCAGCACAACCATCAGAAACAGTGAATTTAACATTGCCTCATAGTTGTTTGGTATAAAAATGGTTTACATTAATCCATTCATACATTTATTTATTTATTTTATTTTTACAAAATAGGCAAATTAATGGGGGATCCCATTGATAACCCAAAGTATCTGTACATCATTAAGATGTAAGTGGCCAAAATCTGAACTCTTTAGACGTCCGATTCCATTTGACATGCTGTAAAGAGTCTAAAGCCTTCACAGAAAGATATTACACGAAATGGTTATGAACATTCCCCATGCTTAGATAAAAAAGGTTATCGAAAGCATTTCTCTAATCCATTGATAGCGGAGGCCAAATAGTCCCCAAAGAAACCTTTTTCTTACAGATGTAGCCCTACTTCATCATCGATATAATATATATATACACTCAGAAAACATGTGACGCTTCACTGAGGGGTCAATATTAAATAAAATGGCTGTATTTGCATTGCAGACATGACCCCTGGTTCCATTCAACACCACTGTGAAGAAATCAGAGTCTACAATGAGCCACTTCACACCAGACCCACTCAATGAATCTTATTCTGAAATATTTGGGGAATTCCTCTTTGAACAGCGTGCACAGAATTTTGCACGCAGCCCAAGTAAGGAGACCTTGCATGCGACTGAAGTATTACTGGTTCCTCCTCGTCAGAGTCAAAAAGGAAGTGTATCTATGACACCTACCGCTACAGAAACCCCAAAAAAGAAAGCAAGCATGAGCCTACACTTCTCTTTACTGACCGCCAGAAGACACGAGTAATGGTAAAAAAATTAACCAAAATATTCTCCTTGACATCTAAGGTTCAAAGCGAGTGGCTCTTGTCAACTTCTGCTGCTTCTTCTCCACTTCAAACCTTCAAAATAAACATCTGATGTGATTTCAGAGAGTTTTAGTCATACTCTGAGACGTAAACGTGCCAAAGATATTTTTCACCTTCACGCTCCACTCCTTCTTGCCACTGAAAAAACAAATAAGAAAACTTACAACCATTTAAACTGAAAAAGAGTCTTCAATGCATAAAAGGCTAATTAACACAACTAAATATCTGTAACGATAATAGAACTAATATTCATCACAATGGATCTTAGCTACAAAAAATATTTTTGCTTGCAAATAGAGTATATCTGGTGTTGTCTACTGACTTCACAGTGCGGCTACTATACCTTAATTAATTTAGAGGGGAAATACACTCATTTTTTTTAAATTCCTGAATATCCAAATGGCTCATATGTGAACAAAGCTGTTCAGAGTGGTTCTCAAAACATTAAACATCTCTAAAAGCTACATCACATTAATTTTATGAAATGATTACAAAAAAGGCTGTCTGAAGTTGAAAACGTTATATTTTTCCAGATAAGAATTTGGGCTAAAAGACGATTTAAAATGTTTTAAAGCTAAATATAGCTGAAAGAAGACATTTTTACAGATTTGCCACTATTTTACCAGCCAAAAATTACATATAAACACTCAAGACATTTTGATGATTTTAGAAAGTAAATAAAATTGGGTTGTAGACATTGCGACCCCTGGTTCCAGAAACCAGAGGTGGTTTACACCTGAACAGGTGAGTTATAAAGAAATTTTGAGAAATGGGTGGAATTGCCCTTCAGGCACAGGCTGAATTCAGAGAGGTCACTGCTGATTCAGCTGCTCTGGGATGTTTCTAAAGGACCAGAAGAGGATATCTGGAGGCTCTGGAGAGAGTAAAAGCAGATCTCTGAGACCACTCTCTCCTCTCTCACTTTGTCTTCCATCTCTTCTTTCTCTCTGTATTCCTCCCTCTCTTCTGTCTTTCTCCCCCTCTGTTCTTTCTACCCCCCACCCTCCCTCACCTCTCTCACCTCTCTCCCTCTTCTTTCTCTCCCTCTTTCCATCTCTTTTCTCTCTCATTCTCCTTCCTCTCTCACTCCAATTTCTCTCTCTCACTTTGTCTTCCTCTATTTTTCTCTGTCTCTCTCCCTCCCTCTCTTCTTTCTCTCACTCTCCTTCTCTCTCTCTCTCCCACGGCCCTGCAGGAAAAATGTGAGCTGGCACTTTAAAAGAGCTGAGGGCTGAAGTGTCCATGGTCGGACAGTGATGTAATCCCTCCTAGAGGTATTTGACTATTAGAGAGGTGTTTGCATGTGTGTGACAACGCCCAGGGCGGTGCCTTCCGTGTGGGAAGGGAGTCGGACTCTGGAGCTTATCTCTGGAACTGGCAGGTAAAACAGGGGCCGAGCCCTGGACCCGGTTCGGAGCTTCGGATGAGCCTGAGTGGGCCGAGTCCCTGGGTCTGTTGGCCTTCGGTGCAGCCTGGCTCTCCTTTAAACGGTGAATTATTCAGACTGCTGGGACAGATGTACCACAGCACGAGTGTGTGGATCCAGCAGCCTGGGTCTCCTGACGGGCCTCCTAAAGGGCCTCACCCCCCTTCTCCTCCTCCTCTCCTCTCTCCGAGCATCAAGCTACTGCGTATTTTACCACTGAATTAAATCAAACACACATAAACCTCCCCGTCCATCACACCCATATCTCAATAAAGAGCTCCGTTCCACCTTAAAAACGCCCCGAAGCGCAGTGCTGCGGCTCGGGTTAAGGTGGAGCGGCGTGCTGCAGTAATAGCACACAGGCTAACCTAGCACAGGAGGCTAGGCTAGCGAGCTACGCCCTCTCACTCTTTTCACACACACACTCACACACACAGACATTTACACACTTTCCTACACATTTTCACACTCCACCACACACTTACACACACACTCGCACACCTCACTGTGTGTTTTACATACCGAACCGTTAAAAACCGTAATTGTATCTAGTTTTTGTTCGTTATTTTTTTTATCGTTAAAGCGCCACAAAAGGTCGCCGTTAGCATTTAGCTTTAACGTTAGCTTTAGCATTTAGCTTCTCTCTCTTTTCCCCACACTCTTGCACGCTCTGACACTCCTCTTGACGTGTTGTGCACACAAGAACCGAACCCACACGATAAAAGTCGTCATTTTATCTCATTTTTGCTCATGTTTTTCCGTTAAAGCGGCTGGCATTAGCATTTAGCATTAGCTTTAGCCCGACGACCCCAGCAGCGCCTCCCTCAGGACGCGGGCACTGATAGTCGTTTAAAGAGGCGAAGAAATGGGTTATAACTCGCTGACGATGCAAAAATGAGGAGATTTTTTAGTAAAAAAAAATAAAAATAGGAAAAAAGGAGCTGAAAGAGAGGACCGTCCGCTCGGGCCCGAGGAGCCCCGGCCCACAGTAGAAGGCCCTCCCGCCTTCGAGAGCCGAGCAGCCGCCCCCGGGGAACCAGAGCGGCCGGGGAAAAAGACCTAATGCCGCATGAACACCAACAGGATCGGCTTCACATCTCCAGAAAAACCTCAAAAAAAAACTTAAAAACCTGGAAAAACTCACAGTGGGTTAAACCGGAGTCCGCTGCTTCAATACAGAACACAGTCCCTCCGCCTGATCAGGGCTGCTCCTCTTCCTCCTGCACACACACTTCCTCCCACTGTAACCACACCTCTCTCTCTCTCTCTCTCTCTCTCTCTCTCTCTCTCTCTCTCACTCACTCACTCACACACTCTGTCTCTCTTCTCTCTCTTTCACTCACACACTTTCTCACACTCTCTCTTTATCTTTCTGTATCTTTCTCTCTCACACACACTCACACTCACTCTGTCACTCACACACACTATCTCTTCTCTCTCACACACACACACACTCTATCTTTCTCTCTCTCTGTCTCTCCTCTCTCTCTCACACTCACTCTCACACTCTCTCTCTATCTTTCTCTCTCCCCTATTTCTCTCTCTCTTTTGCTCTCTCCCACTCTCTTTCTCTCTCACACACACACTCTCTCTCTTTCTCTCTCTCTTTCTCACATTCTCTCACTCTTTCTGTCTCTCACACACACTCACCTCCCCCCTCGCTATCTATCTATCAATCTTTCTCTCTCTCTGTCTCTCTTCTCTCTTTCTCCCCCTCTCTATCTTGCTCTCTCTCTTTCTCTCTCTCCCTCTCTCTGTCTCTCTCTTTCTATCTTTCTCTCTTCTTTCTCTCTGTCTCTCTCCCCTCTCTCTCTGTGTCTCTCTTCTCTCTCTCTGTCTCTCTCCCCTCTCTCCCTCGGTCTCTCTCTTTCTCTTTTTCCTGTTCTCTCTCTCTCATTCTCTCTCTCTCACACACACTCTCTCTCCCGCTCTCTCTCTCTCTCTCTCTCACTCACTCTCACACACACACACTGTCTCTCTCTCCCCTCTCCCCTCTCCCCTCTCTTCTATCTCCCTCGCTTCTCTCCTCCCTTCTCCTCTCTCTCCCTCTCCCGTCTCTCTCTCCCCCTCTCTCTCTCTCCCCTCTCTCTCTCCCTCTCCTGTCGCCTCTCTCTCACTCTCTCTCTCTCTCTCTATCTTTCTATCTCTCTCTTCTCTCTCTGCCTCTCTCCCGCTCTCTCTTTTTCTCTCTCACTCTCTCTCCTCTCTCTGTCTCTCTCCCCTCTCTCCCCACACTCTCTCACTCTCCTCTCTCTCTTTCTCTCCCCCCTCACCCCTCTCTCTCTCTCTGTCTCTCTCTGCCTCTCTCTCTCTCCCCTCTATCTCTCTTTGTCTCTCTGTTGTCTCTCTCCCCATTCTCTCTATTTCCCCTCTCTCTCTCTGTCGGAAGTGAGTAAGGGAGAAGTGTGTGTTTGATCAACTTTCAAGCTGGTATGGCGTTAAAGTGGTCCCTGAGGGGACCTCTTCAGTGTAGGAGTGTGTTCTGGCTGTGGGTGAAGTTGTGGGGTGTGTTGGGGGGTGGTAGGGTCGGTGTGTTTGGGGACCTGCTCGGTGGAGGAGTGTGTTCTGGCTGTGGGTGAAGTTGTGGGGTGTGTTGGGGGGTGGTAGGGTCGGTGTGTTTGGGGACCTGCT
>JBBPCZ010000115.1:25957137-25967675 GCA_037974445.1 Brycinus macrolepidotus | reverse complement strand
CAGAGACTAAAGAAACCGCTCAGTGGTTGTGGGTTCAAGAATGAGAGGTGAAAAAAAAAAAAAAAAAAAAAAAAAAAAAACTTCTCCAAAATGCTGTTTTCTCCCACACACTTTCAACTTCACTGATAAAATACAGATTCAACACAGAAAGCTAGAAATAGCTGGGCAGGGTAGTGGATAACACGAAGAGTCTGGTCCGTCTTAAGGTCCATTAAAGGAAATTAGGATCATGCCAGGACCAGATGAACACAAAAGTCAGCTCTGGGCTGGGTGTAATTTATAAAGAAAAGAAGAAAATTCAGTGATAGGAAGCAAATTAAAGACAGACTGACAGAAAGTGAGTGTGGAAGCCCCCTCAAAAACTCCCCTGCTTTAGAAACCGCACTGGTTAGAAGCGTGCTGTTCTTCTGAGCAGGAAGATACAATGAAAAGAAATTACTGAAAAGAAAGAAAGTCTTGACGACCACACTGGCTCAAAGCTGAAAAGTGAAAACCACTGAAGCGACAGCCTGCTTTGAACCCCCAGAGACTTGCTGGGAAACAGAAAAAGACCACGAAATCAGCGGATGAGGTATAAGGGGAATGCTGTGGAAGAAAAAACACCTAACGCCGAACCGTTCTGCCGAACCTGCAGCGACGAAACTGCGGCGGTGAAGAAACGTCCAGGACAAAAGCAGTAACTGAGAAGTCTGAGGACACAATGAGTTACTGGTATACAGACAATACAAAGAACACAAAGAATGTGGATTTAGGCCACTGCTTAGAACATCAGAGCAGAAATTCCAGAGGTTCATCACTCCGGTCTTGCCTTTTTCAAACCGCCATGTTCGATTAGTTGGCATAAACAACCATGTCGGCACTATAAATTTGCACACTGACGGTTGATTCTATTTTTTTCCCCCAAATATCAACTTAAGATTTGTTTTTGACACTAAAATTCGAACCATGAGAAACTTTGTTTTGGTCATTCTTATTACAAGTGTAATAAAACACGTTTTTACAGCCCATAAATTGCCTCTTGTTAAAGTAATAACATGACTAAAGCTTATTGTGTCATCTTACAAGCCTCTTTTATTGTAGCCTCTAACTGTCATTAGGCTATAATAGTGGTCTAAGTACTGTCAGTTTTGTGTAAAATGAATTACGGAAATCATTAAGTATTGATTAATCATTAATTCCTCATTAAATAAATACTATTTAAGATCCCACTCGACTGGGTTGTTGGAGCTACATTTAAACTCTTCACTGGAAACAGACAGATTTAAGCGAGTTTCACAGTGTCTTATAGGTTTGTTACAACCTGCATTCTATAGAATGATTGAATACTAATCGGTAGCAGCAGCCCTTCTCTTGACTCTCGCATATCTTAACTGTTACCTTTGCATATCTAGAAGAACAGATCTTAATCATAAGTAAGGTTCATGCTTTGTGTGGCATTAGGGTGCCACTATTGGTGCATCTGAAGATCCCACTTGAATGGATTGTTGGAGCTACAGTTAAAGATTTAAGTGAACTTCATAGTGTCTTATAGCTCTGTTACATAAAACGAAAAGCAGCCCTACTCTTAACTCTGACGTCTGGTCTTCCGGAGCCAAGAAGACCTGAGGCTGGTGTGAATAAGAGGACTATTCTAATGCCTCAGTCAAGCCTGGCATGGCAGGCAGAAAATCCCACCATCTGCTAACAAATAGTTCAGCATCTGTTCCACTAAGCCGAGAGAACGGCACTGAAGTGAATGCATTCACTGCCACTTTAATACTGAGCCACATAACCTAACTGTGACCTCTGTGGAGCTAGAAAAACTGAGAACCTTGAGTATGGTCTCAAACCATCTTGAAAAGATGCCTCTACATGTTTTGATTTTAGGATGTTAGAACCAGTCCATAAAGTATCTGCTCATTTTTTTGTCCGAAAAAAAAAATGAATTTTTAATTGTTAAATCCACCCTACAGCCTATAAATACTATTTAAGGTCCCACTCAATTGGGTTGTTGGAGCTGCAATTTAACTCTTTACTGGAAAAAGTCAGATTGAAGCGAGTTTGACAGTATCTTATAGGTCTGTTATTAAAATAACCTGCAATCTATAGAATACTAATCGGTAGCAACAGCCCTACTCATGACTCTCACTGTTACCTTAACTGTTACCTTTGCATATCTAGAAGAACTCTGAGAACAGATCAAAATCATAAGTAAGGTCTCAAACCATCTTGACAAGATTCCTCTACATGTTGTCTATACCGTACAGGCCAGTTCTTTATCTCCGGGGAGGGAGCTCGGATATTCAGGGCTGTAAATGTGCTCATGTTGTTCTTCACAGCCTAAAACGGTGTCCTATTCCTGAGGAAAAGTTAATGATTTTACTTCAAATACAAAGACAAATCCTCACATCTGAAAGAGCTGCCAATCTGTTACCAACGAAGGGAGTTAAAAATCACTGCAGGTTGGTCTGATGGCTACAGTTCTACATCTAAACTTTAACAAAGAGGTGTTTTGACAACCAGATTCTGTTTGATTTCAAGAAATGTTCCAGTCTCAGTTAAGGATAGCCTGTGGATGTTTTACTTAGCTTCTCTGAACCTTGATGAACTTGTCTAAAGGTGGCAGTTCAACCATTCTGGGATGTTAAAACCAATCCATATAGTATCGGCTCATTTTTTGTCCAAAAAAAGTATTTTTAATTGTTAAAACCACACTACAGTGTGTACATTTTCTCCAGTCACATTTATATGTTTGGTGTATTCTGAATCCTAGTTCTAAACTGTAGCAACATAGTAGAAACAAATCAAATCGTGGCAAAATGGAACATTATAGTCCCATATATTGTATTGGATCGCTGTAGCGCATCTGGCATGTTAGCTTAGTGCTAACATAAGGCACAGCTTTTGTTAATTGTTTATATGCTGCTAAGGAACCAGTCTGAATACATCAAATTTAGAGTATCGGCTCATTTTCTGTCCAGAAAAGTTTTTTTTGTACGACAGCGTGAACATTTCCTCCATTCACATTTTTGTATGCAGTGTATTTTAAAAAAAGTTCTATACTGTAGTAACATAGTAAAAACAAATGAAAACGTAGTGAAATGGGACATTATATTACATTATAGTCTCGCATGTTATCCGTCTGGCATGTTAGCTTGGTGCTAACACAAAGCACAGCGTTTGTTTAGTGTTTTTATGTTGCTAAGAAACCAGTCTGAATGGGTCTGAGTCGTTACATGCCCAGTGAGGTGTGTGTGTGTGTGTGTGTGT
The DNA here is from genome assembly GCA_037974445.1 of Brycinus macrolepidotus. Taxonomy (NCBI): domain Eukaryota; kingdom Metazoa; phylum Chordata; class Actinopteri; order Characiformes; family Alestidae; genus Brycinus; species Brycinus macrolepidotus. The sequence continues at coordinate 25,964,426 of JBBPCZ010000115.1, read as the reverse complement.
GTGTGTGTGTGTGTGTGTGTTTTCTAATGACTAACACTTGATCACAGCTTTATCAGCAGAGCGTCATGATTTTAAAAGACCAAACCAGATGCTGGACCACCATGACTTCTCAGTCGGATAAACATCACCTCAGATCCAGGATCTGCTCTTCACCTGAAAGACAGCTGACTTACTCACTCACATGCAGCAGGAACATTCCGGATTCTTTCCACCTTCACAGGAACTATTTATAGGCTCTCTTTCTCGTGCCAAACTGAACCTGTACAGCACGGAGATGAAAAGACTCCCGTGTTCCTCACATCAAACCCAACTCCGGGGCTGTAATAACTCATGGACTACACCGATCCAGAGGCCCAGCGGTGAATAATGGGCTCTCTGCGATCCACTTAATGGGGAATTCCAGCAAAAATTCACAAATATTTAAAATCGCAGAGAGATTTAGAGTGGTTTTGATGTGGACTGGTGTCTGAAGGTCTTTACCTTCTCAATAGTTCTCAACAGTGGTGAATGAAAGCAGACGTCTGAGGAGATCAATGTTTCTAAAATCTCCCTCACAGAACTTTATTATTTGAAATGGTAATGAATACGCTGCTGGGACACTGTTTTATGGTAGTTTGGAGAAGGTTTTGGTCTAAAACACACTTTAAAATCCATTTCTAGCTATGTGCAGGGTGTTACAGGGCGAAATTGTATTTAATGATACTTAGAAAGCGTTTTTGGGGGGTTTACCATTATCAACATTACATATAAAAACTTAGGAGACTGTAAATCTGTCAATTTCTCTACAGTGCATTTCATTGAACCACTCTGAATGACTGTTTACACCTCAATGACTGAAACTTGGAGAAAAAATGAAAAACTGGAGAAAATCCCCCTTTAGCCAGTCTAGTCAGTCTTAATCCTGGTTACATAATTCAGCTTTGGCTCTAGCCTGGCTTTTACCATTAGAGGAAAAAATAAAATTACTGGCCCAGTAATGGTCCCAGCTAAAATGTGGCTCTAAAAATGCTGTGACGTAGGACTAGAATGCTTTCGGAAGCCGTCCTATAGAGTGGCTGATTTTGAAACAAACCCACTAATGCCCTCATCTGCCTCTATTGTCACTTCAAAGGAGAGCTTTCATCCCTTTCTTCTGTCTGCCACCGGCTTTCATTAATTAAGCCGCTCGCTATTAAGTGAGGGCCTTTTTTCAGTCTCAATGGAGGAAGACAGAGGGCAGCTGTAAATCCCCAAACAACTGGACTGTTAGGGGAGGCTAAATAAAAGAAAATCCAATCTGGAGGGGTCAGATGGCACTTTTACAGGACAATTAGCAAAAAAGTGAAAAAAGGCATGACTGAGCAGAAACAGCTATTTCACAACTAATGGGACGGACTATAAAAACGTACTGCTCTCTTTAGATTCCAGGAGTCTGAGACCTCTCAAACAATACCTAGTTATTTTCAGGGGTGTCTGCATTTCTGACAAACAGACACTCCCGCTGTGTGAGAGATCAGAAACATACAAACTGAAATGTGTACTTAATTAAGATCTTCGGATTTTAAATTTCTGTTCCCCACTTATGTACACATTTGTCTAAACTGAATGATTTTGTTCTGTTCCCAGATGAAAGATGACAATCCTGAAACAGTCGTGTTGATTTCTTTGGTTGTTTCTCCTTAATGGTGGTCCTACATCGTACTGTGAGAGAGGATCAAAGACGGCCGTCGTCACGGCGACCAAAGACAGCCTGAGATTATTTTCTGATGATGTCAGAAATTTAGGACGATCATCTCACAGTTTGTGTGCTGCTACAACCTACGACTACTGACCAGCCAATCAACACGCAGCATGAAACACACCTTCACACACACCATCGTACATCTACACACCTTCACACACACACCATCGTACATCTACACACACACCATCTACACACCTTCACACACACCATTGTACATCTACACAAATTCACACACACCACCGTACATCTACACACCTTCACACACACCATCATACATCTACACACCTTCACACACACCATCATACTTCTACACACCTTCACACACACCATCGTAATGATCTTAAGATTGCTTAATTTGTCTGTTGGAGGAATTAAAGCTAAATGTCATTTTTAACATTCATAATGATTTGTTTTCATATATAATCAATAGGAACAGTGTATGGTATTCTACTTTTGTGTCTATGTGGGCCTGCTTATCAGGGGGAACATCAGGGGAAACATTTAAAAAGCCGTTGAGAACAGGTGGTAGTTGGGTATCAGGAACCAACTGCTGCTGAGGCAACAAAAGGTTAATTAAGACCAAACACCAAGCCTAACGCCCAGCAGAATGGGTGGGTGGTCATATTTTTTCCTTTTCTTAATGTTGTAGACCTCTAAGTTACCACTAAACAATTTTCACAACTTTCAGCAAAGCCATCTTTAATATGCTCAATCACAATTTAACAGAAATCACATTTTTCTCAAAAACAAACTCTCTGTAGGTGTATTTTTATCTCTGTAGGTGCTAAACCTAGTGACTAGGCCTTAAAAAGGGTGCATTATGCGAGCACGTTCAAAGCAAACATTGTGCAGAAGTGTTCTCGACTGAGCCAGAGAGACTGAGTGGAAAATAAATAAATAAAATTCTTAACTTCTTTCACTCAAGCAGCAAACAAAAACCACTCTCTGAGAGCCAACATTCCATTCGCCAAAGGGATTTTATAGGCCAGTGGACAGCAATGCAGAAAGCATTATTACATCCCGGAGAAAGTATTTATCATGTTCACCACTCAGCCTTTCATGAGCTGCTCTATTCAGCCCATCTTGCTTCACTCTAGTACAAACGATTTCCTTCCTAAAGAAGAATTCCATCACTTTTTTCAAAAAGAAAACATTTAAGAGTCATTCCAAATGAAACAGAGTGAGTCTGGCGTGAAATGTCCTATTCTAGATAAACTAACCAACACAGAACTCTTCACAGTGGAGGTGAATGGAACCAGACGTCTGCCTTTAAAAGGTCCTCACATCACAGTGGTGGTGAATGGAACCAGATGTCCAAGTCTTAAACATTCCATGAAATGGTGGTTGTGAATGTGCTGCCTGATGCCTGAGATGAAAGTTTTGAGAACCTTTCGGCCTGAGAAGTTTTCTTAATCCTTTCTTGGTGGAGGGATACATGGAGAGTGTTGTGAGACAAAACAGTCCCCAAACTTTTTTTAATCAAAATGATATAAAAACAACATGTGTGATTACTGGAAATCTGGCTTTAAACACCACCACTGTAAAGAAATCTGAGTCTACCATTTCACACCAAGTCCCTCTGGCTTGGTTTGGATCTTATCTTTTTAAGAAATGGCTGGAATTCCCCTTTAATTTGAAACAGAATTCCAACAAGACATGACAGATAGTGGTCAGAGGCCTGTAATGACCCAGAGTGGATGTTTACAGTGAATCACATGCTGATTACCTAAGCAGAACAGAACATCACGTCTCTTCCCTGAAGGGCAGTGAGGAGCTACGACGTTCTACAGACGGGCTGTTTTTCCTATTAAGGGCTCCAGTGTATTTCCTTCCGAAAGGAATTTGATTCACTGAATGTTATTACATGAGTACTGTACTATTTCCAGGAACAATGTTCGCATTCAGCTCTAGCTGGAGGCTTTAACATCAAATTCAAGTCCAAATTGTTCCAATTTAACACTGATCATGTAGCAGAATTGCTCTCTCTGAGCCCTGAGATGCTTATTTTGCCTAAAATGGCCTAAAACCACTTGTCTAACTTGTTTTCTTTCTTAGGAAAATGGCAAAATGGGGCAAAACACATGTCAGTTTGCTGCATTAAACGTAAAATCTCTGCCCAATCCATATTTCCCGTGTCGTAGGTCTACGCCCACATGTGTACGCATCAAAGTCCAACACAGTTAAAGAAAAATATTATCTTTTTTTTGTGTGTGTGTGTTTGTAAACTGGAGTCTTAAGTTTAAGCCCTTCTACAGTCCAGTGGCTGGAGGAAGGGAAAGCAATGAAAGCACTGGACCATTTAAATCCAGCCAAGTGTGTGAAATCCAAAAAAGAGGGCTGGTCAAGGTCACGAGGGGTCAAATTCCATGGAAAAATACTATAGGAGGAGTAAAGGGGGGGGGGATGAAAGGGAGCGGGAGTGGGAGCTGTATGATTCTGAGGAATGCTGCACGCAACCTCCCGCATTCACTTTTCAGTTTACCATAAATGCTTCAACAGGGAAGTGGCTCCGTGCTCCACTCCGGGAACTTTAATACTCTCCGATATACGAAGTCTAAACTGATATATCACGATACCGATACACAGGTTTAACAATAGTTATCAAACATGAGCATTATATCCATGGAAATGCACATAAAATGTTTATCATAACTTTGACTGGCGTAAATTCAAATATAATCAGAAGCTGGGATAGATTCCTATGCATCTACGTTGAATTTTATCAGTACTAAGTCAAACTGAGAATTAATAAGGAACATCTGAAATAAAGATATATCATGATACTGATAGACAGTGGTACAACCATTCAGATTCAGTTAGTTTGATAGTTATCAAACATTATGAGCATTATATCCATAATAAATGCACATAAAATGCTTTTAACTTGACTTCATTAGGACATATTCAAATATGATCAGATTCTGGGATATGTTTATATACATCTATGTTGAATTTTATCAGTATAACCCAGTACTACGTCAAACTGAGACTTAACAGAGAACATCCGAATTAAAGAACTCTACGTCTGAAGTCCTACAGCGCATTGTTAAAGCAGGTGAGATGACTCAAAAACAAGGTCAGGAGTTGGATCTGTTGTTCATCTTCAAACAAAAGCCTGTCTATTAGGTGGACTGCAAATATTCCAGGACCTCAGATGGAAAACCTTCCACTTCAGCACATTTGCATTTCGCCTGCGCCGGTTCGTGGCTGAGTGACCGCGCACACTGGGTGGTATCTGTCTTATTACCATTCCATTCTACTCCCAGCTCCACCACCACAGAGACATCTGCCCACCACCCATTCTCTCCCATTATAAAAAAACCCAGCGTGGCACAGAACCGGGGCATGCCAGTCGCAGGTGTTTTGGCCACAAAAAACCCTAAAACCAACAATGTATTCATTTTATTTGTCTTCTTTTGCAGTTTTTTATTTTATGATCTGTTTTACTTGTCTGTAAGGTGTCCTTGACGGTCTTGAAAGGTGCCTTTAAATAAAATGAATAATAATAATAATAATAATAATAATAATAACACAATAAACAAAAACAATAAGCAAAGACAAGATGGTTTCTAGTAAAGTGAGTCAGGCAGTTCCTTTAAAAGGTGCCCTTCTATACCATTTACGTCTTTTTGCACCATTTACTCAAGACAAAAACAATGTGGTGAACGATGTGTGATCAACTCGAAGGGAAATTCCAGCAAAATTTCAGCTTCATTAAATCACAAAGTAGAGTTTGATGTGGACTGGTGTATGAAGGCCTTTACTGAGTAAAGAATTATTCTCAACAGTGGTGAATGGAACCAGACGTCTAAAGAAATATATGCTTCTAAAAGCTGAAATGGTTATGAATATACTGAAGGATGCCTGGGACAATGTTTTATGGTAGTTTGGAGAAGGTTTTGGTCCAAAACGTGTGTTTTAGGGTACTTAACGATACAAAAAAAGTATTTTGGGAGGGTTTACCACTATTTTACCATTATACACTTTACATACAAAACCTCAGGAGACTCTACGTCTGTAAATGTACCTACTATTCATTTCACCAGACCACTCTGAAGGACTTTTAACGAGGGAAACTGAAAAAGTGGAGAAAATCCCCTTTACCCACCCACTCAGTATTACAGCCACAACAAAGCTCTGCGTTATGAAATACACTTTACTGGAGCAAATATGATCGAACAATGATTAACCAAAGTTTCAAAAAGTTAATGGACAACTTTTTAACACTCTAATGATCTCGAGTGGGACTTTTAAAGTCCTTAAAAACGTCGAATAAAGTGTTTTTTTGGCTAAGATGGCTAAGTTAAAGCAGAAACTGGACAGAATACAGGTCTACAAGACAGGGACACGGGAGGAAAATGTTTCTTTCTTATGTAGAATAAAGTTTAAAGTAAGTGAGAGTTAATTTGGTGTAGAAACATAAATAAAATTGATCAAAAAGTCCGATTGTTTACAAGTAAACTAGCTTTAGCCCGTTAGCAACTTAAGCCTGAAACAGAGAAACAGAGAGAAACTGTTCACTTACAGACTCGGAGAAGACTCCAGCAGCCAGGAAAAACACGACCAAAAACACTTTCAGCATCTTGGAGGGCTGTAGCTTATAAACGAAAACCAAAATCGGACCAAAAAGCAGCTATTCCTTCAAGAAGAGGTATAAAACTCTGACTGTCCAGATCCAGACTCCCTGGGCTCCTGCGCCCTGTCCCTCTATAGTACCACAGGCCCCGCCCACTGGGAGGGGCTCCCCATTTATGGGAATTCCTGAAAAAACAAAACGAAAACAAAAAACAAAACAACAAATTGGGAAAATCTGATATAAAAAAAACTCTGCTTATCTCACCAGAGTCATTAAATCTAGTAATTTAGATACAGAAGAAGATACAGACACATTTATAGCAATAATAGCACATATTTAAAACAAACAAACTAAACTAAAAAAAATATAAGCATAAAGACACCTATGCTTACATCACCAGCGTCATTCAACCCAGTAATTTTAAGATAAAAATATATTAACAGACAATACAGACACATTTATAGCAATAATAGGACATATTAAAATAAATAAATAAAATCCCTACTTCACCAGAGTCATTCAATCCAACAATCCTACTTTAAAATAAAATATATCAAAAGACAATAAAGACACATTTAAGGCAATAATAGCACATATTAAAAAAACAACAAACAAATAAACAAAATAAGCATAAAGACACCTTTGCTTTAAATCCAGCAATTTTACTTAAGGCATAAAAAAATACATAGAAACATTGTATAGCAATAGTAACGTACTGATTAATAGTGATTATTAAAAATAAAGAAGACCACTTCAAAAGGCAATAATAAATAAAAAATATCCGGAAATGACCAATAAAAACAATAAATAATTTGATATACAGTACTGCGCAAGTCTTGAGCCACCTCTAATTCTTTATATTTTGTTTTGAATCACCTTGTTGGTGCAATAAAAATATTTTCTGCCTGTCAGACTGTCTTATCTTTGTCATACTGAGGAGATTAAATGAAAGAAATGAGAACAAATGTTTTACTGTGACAGACTGCAAAG
>JBBPCZ010000115.1:25930421-25943684 GCA_037974445.1 Brycinus macrolepidotus | reverse complement strand
AGTAAAGTACAGATACGTAAAAATGTACTTAAGTACAGTAACGAAGTACAAATACTTTGTTACATTCCACCACTGACAATAACCCATTTCACACCAAAGCCACTCTGAATGACTTTGTTTACATCTTAACCACTGCATTATGAATGCAGAAATTTTGAAAGCATCAGTGGTATCCCTCTTTAAGACACAATAATAAGTTAACATCACTGCAAGGAAGTGTCTGGTTTGTTAGAGAGGCCGCACAGGAGCTGTTCTGAACTGGAAGTTGCATTATGGCCGCCATTCCCAAAGGAAGAGTGCAGAGTGTCTGGGACTGTTACTCTCAGCCTGTCAGAAAACATGTGCTGTTTAGTTCTTTATCTGCATGTTCTATGTGGGAAGCTGTGGGCAGTTCCCGTGTCTTTTAGAACACGTGAGCAACTGTTTGTGAACGGAGAACCTGTTTTAACAATACACACTCTGAGCATGACACTGATTTACAGCTCTTATGTGTCTGTTTAGCCCGCCACAGACACATCTGTTAAATTTCTTGAAACAGATTTAAAAGCCCTGAATCTCCGTTTTTGTTGTTTTGAATTTTATTTGCTACTGTTTACGCTGTTTCATGACAAACAGACCAACAGAAATGGGTCAAAATGACCTATAATACAATGTTCTCATACATCCTCTACGGAGAACATACTTCTGCACAGTTTAGTGCACAGTTACAGTTTATTTGCTGAATTTAGCATGTATAACTTGTTAAATAAATAAAAAGGATGCTCAGAATGTGAAGAAAATGCCATATTTAGGTTTGTTCCAAGGAGAGAATTTGCTTCATTGATTTGTTTCTCTTAGAAAATCCTCAGAACATGTAATTTGATCCAGGTTATCCAAACTACTGCACTGCAGTGTGTATACACAGATCACCCATAACATTAACCCTAAACATTAACCTTAACATTAACACAAGCAGCTCATATCCATGGCAAAATTGCAACAAACGGTACATTTATGGCAAAACAACTCCTTATATGGAAGTTCCCCCAGTTTGTGTTGGTGCTTGAGGTGTCAGACGTCATGCTGAGCTTTGTTTGGTGTTCCTGTGTCACGCAGAACCAAAGTTATTATAATTTAAAAACATAATAATAAAAACCACTACTGGGGTTTAAAAACGGCGTCACACGCAAATGAACATAAAGAACAAATATGAACAACTTTCTTTTATTTTAGATTTTAGAAGCAACCAGAAAAAACACAAGATATTTGACAGTCTCCGCCCACAAGTGGGTGGGGTAAACCCGCAGAGGGAGGGGCTCCGGAGAGCGGCCGAGCGGCGGCGCGCCGAGTGAAAACGTAGCAAACGGCGAGTGTGTAGGGGAACAAACACCGGTTCTAGACTGTTTTACACCGTTTATATTTACTGAAATCAGAGTTTACTGATACACTGTCTAATATTGTACTGGTCCTCCTCGTGCCATAAAAACAGCTCTGACCCATCACGGCGACTCCACAAGACCTCTGAAGGTCTGTGGTTCTGCACCAGCAGATCCTTTAAGTCCTGTAAGCTCTGAGGTTGAGCCTCAGAAGCTTGTTCAGACTGAGATCTGGAGAATCTGGAAGCACCTTGACCTCTTTGTGATGTTCCTCAAACGATTCCTGAACAGTGTTTGTAGTGTGGGGGGGAAGGAGGAACTGTCATTAGGGACAGGGGTATAATTGGTTTAATTCATTCCTTTGGGTTGTCTTTTCTCTAGTGAAAGTGAAATGAATCTCTGATCCCCTTGAGATAAATTGAGACGGCATTATGGTCCACATACACCCAATGGTTTTCAATTTTTTTTTTTTCCGTCTACACAAACACTTTTAAAAATTTCTGTCTCCATGAAAATTCAAAACATGCTGTCAACAGACAGCGATTCAGAAGAAAGGAAAATTCAAAATAAGAATCTCTTCTCTGTCCAGCCTATTTTTCCTAGACATAACTGAGCTCAGTTTAACATCAATATGAGATTCTGACTATTTTCTCTCAAACTTCTTAAATTCAGCTCCTGAGAAAGAGCTTCCTCTAATCTCAGCCCGAACCCAATTAAAGATCTTAAAATGAAATTAAAATTAGGAGAAACAAGTCAGACTTCAATCTCCAAATTAGAAGATGATTTATTTCTAACAAGACAAAGAAAAGACTGTTATAAGCATTAAAATCTTCCTCTGGGGATATGATCCTGACCGTAAAGCTGTGTCGGCCAATCAGAAGCCTGAAAAAATTGAATACCGGTTCCGGTAAGCTAATAAGGGTCTCGTTCTAAACCGGTGATTCTGGTGGCCTGTCCACTTCTCTGAAGGTTGATCCCATTATAATTAGAGTGTGGACTCATATAATTACTGATCTAAAGGTCTTGGATCAATCGGAACTGTATTTTAAAATCATATTTACAAGTTTAGAAGTATATTGGAAACCTCATAGATTATAATATTTTAAAATTATTTAAAAAACAGAAATAAAGAATCCAATGGATATAATGTATATAACAGAAAACACTTTGCAGCACAGCTATAAAACTGTCTGGACGGTAGCCGTGAGTTATTTTTCTTTTTTCTTTCACAATTCTTTCTTGGTGACCCATGGATTAGTGTCCCCAAACCTTTCAGGTGTGACTTGATGAATTGGACAGATTTAGGACACAAATGTTTGATTAAGCAAAATACAAGCAGACAAACCAAATGAGGAAACAAGTCTTCACAGACTTAGCAGAGAAAAGACAAAAACCTGATTCGATTCCATTGAAAAAGACTTGTATGGTAATCAGTGAGGACAGGTACGTCCTGAAAAGTGCTGAGCTCGGATGTTTACCTATTCCTCCTAATCTTTTTCTAAATATATACCTTTGGCAGAGAGGGCTAAACCATTCAAGGGCAGCGTCCATTTGTATCTGTAGCAGGGTTAAAAATGGACAATAATTTATAGTAATACTCTACATATAAACACATTCCAGTTTTCCAGCGGAGTTCATGACATTTTGGCAGCAGTGCACTCCGGCGCACTTCCCATCTACATATTTAATATTAAAGCCAAATTGACCTGAATCTGTGCGGTATTATGCATAAAGCGTGTGTGTTCTTCAGTTCCTTCTCAGCCTGGGGCTAGTTATCTTGACATGAAGCACACACAGAGGGGCTCTTTGTATCAGGGAGACACAGGGGAGTGACGTCTGGTGACTGGTTGGTTGCTGCTGAAACGGACACTGTGCAGAATTTCAATGGAAGTCCAAAGGGACCACTAAGCAAACAGTTATCACCCCTCCGAACCAGTTACATAACCTCCCTTTTACCACTGCACACTGTACATACAGTAGAAAGGCAGATTTGTTTCTGTGCATTATTTAGGTTTGGCATAATTACATACATTAAAAAATGAATTAAATGTATGTTCCTGATAAATTAGCTTTATAATTAGCTCCCAATTTGAATGACAAACAAGGTGCTCACAGATCATTTTAATTCAATTCAATTCAGTTTGATTTATTTAGTGCTTTTTCTAACCAGTGTTGTTCCAGAGCTAGTTTATAATCAAATTCCCTACATTTGAAGTAAAAATAAAGGTATGATGTCACAAATTGTGTGTATATGAAGTAAAACTGAAGTATCACTTTTCAAAAGCTGTATTTGAAAGAGACTACAATAGTGGATTCTATCAGAGTAGCCTTCAGTGCGTGTACAGAGCCTGTACTACTACAATCAATTTTTTTTTATTCCTGTACAGTCATATAGTTTTGATGTAAGCAGAGTAATTCAGATTGTTTTAATGCTCCATTCTGGAGAAACGTACAGAATCAGAATTGTTCACAGTGGTGGTGAGTGGAACCAGATGTCTGCCTCTATTTTACACAACTCTTTATTACACAAAATGGTTATGAATACACTTCCTGACTTCTGAGACATGGTTTAAAATAGTTACGAGAAGTAAAATAGTTTTGGCATAAAATGTATTATTTTTTAAACCGATTCCATTTCTCTAATGAACCATTTCTTATCAGTTCCCCTCTGAATGGTTTTCTTTATATCCCAACCATTGCATTTTGTGTGAGGTGGGAGGGTTTAGTTTCCCTTTGTTTAGTTTCCCTTAGCTTTGTCAACCGGAGTATTATTTTAGTGTTGTTTATTTATTTATTTATTTATCAAGTTGTTTGTTTATTGCCTAGCTGCTATTTTTAAAGGAGAGTTTTTACTGCCTTAACACACCTCCAGCTTTTCAGCTTATTAGTAAGCTCTCTGTGAGTGCTTTCGAGGAAAAAAGCATGAAAGGGACAGCAAAGAGGTCCCAAAGACTGTGATCCAACGAAGCAGATTGTTTGATAAGTTTAAAGGTGCACGTCACACTTGCTTGCTTCTACTGTGTCTGGTCTGGTGATGAGGTATATCACCAGAGCTCTGCTTTAGCCTTGTATGTCCCTGCAGTCACACTCTCCACATTGGGGCATTCAGACCTAGAAGTCCATGCCAACCCTTTACTCACACCACTGTTTTAGACCTCTTCGGTTTTCCACAAATACAGATAACTCTTCCCAGACTCTTTGAAGATAGGACCTTCCTGTTGAAGACTGATGTTATTGGCAACGAGACTTTTACAACCTGAACGTCCCAGACATTGTTATTTTCCTGCAATTACCCAGGGCAGTGTTTGAACTAGCACGCTGCTGTCATGTAAGCAATTCAGGAGTTGAATAATTCCTCCCCGTTAACAGCATCTGGTTGGAACGACGGCTGTGGCTGCTGCTGTGGTACATCTGTTTGCTGTTGTCATTTTATGGCAAGACCAGGTTGGAATGAATGACTGTTGCTAAAATATATGCTTTGTGCCTTGACCTAGAATTCTTGCTTTCTTTTTCTCTCTTACAGGCTCAAGGCCAGATTGATTACACCGTGAGCCTGAGGCCAGTACCAAGTGCCCAGAATGAGACGGTTGTTTGTGAATGCCAGTGTGCTGCTGGCTTTAGTGGCCATCATGGAGGCTAGGCCAAAAGGTCAGTCTACTGCAGACTCACAATCAAGACTGATCGTGAAACTGCAGAAAATATATTCTGATATCCATTCCATAGTCAATGAGGAATAGCCTCAACAAAAATGAGTGAACTGGGATATAATGTGTGCAGGTTTGTCTTCCAGAGATGGGAACTTGACTCAACAGCTCAGACTCAAGCTGACTTGTTGACTGACTTGGACTTGTCTTTAACTGACTCGACTTGGACTTTAAAATTACACTCGTGAAAATTTAAGAAAAATCATGGACACCAGTTGACAAAATAAATAAAACCTTCAGTTTGGGGCTTAATAGGTATGCTTTTGCTTGTCAGTTTTTCAGCCATCATGTGCAGTGATTTAAGCGATGCCATTCTCTCGCAACTCAGTTTCAGTGTGGCCTCACATAGAGTTGAGAGTTTAAGTTTAATCTTTGATTAGAGAACCCTTCAGTCTGATAACAAGCATCACCAAAGTTCTACATGCAATAAATGTGGTACTTAAAAGAACTGCTGCTAGCGCAATGGCTAATACACCAAAGTTGTCAGATGTCCTCTAAACAATAAAGAGCAGATATAAATTGTTTTTAGAGTAGACGTTTACAGGATATATAAAAGTGAAATTAAGAGGAACAGAGAGATACTGACTCTTTTTTTTATTACTGTCAGGTGTTCAAAGTATACAATCAGGGCCATTTCAGACAGAAGGCCATAACTGAAGCCGGACAGTTTTACAGTGTATTCTGTATAAATAAAATGGCAGGTTTAATTGCTGATAACAATTTATATTTGAAAGTGTCCATTTGTCATAAGTGAACACACCTGACTTACTCTAGACTTGCACCTCAGAGACTCAAAATTTGACTTACACTTTACTTGACTTGGTTTGGACTTGGCTTGGACTCACACATCTGAAACTCAAGGCTTGACTTGGACTTACCTCAGAGACTTGAGACTGACTCAGACCTGCACATCAGGGACATGACTCACCTCAGAGACCTGGACTCACAACTCAGAACCAGAAGAATTAACTTGACTTGAGATTTGACTCTTACTTGCGCACCAGAGATTCAAGACTTGACTCAGACTCACCTCAGAGACTTGATACTGACTCAGACTGACTCAGATTTGCACCTCAGAGACTTGACGTGAAAATTACTTCTCAGAGCATCTCAGTTACCTTCATTTTTACCTTAGTTTGCACAATTTTCATCAGCTCTCTTTCTCCCATTTGTACAGCTGGAGATCAGAAGTGTAAATCTGGCCCAGTTGACCTTGTTTTCATCATTGATGGCTCGCGCAGTGTTCGTCCACATGAGTTCGAGACGATGCGCAAGTTCATGATCGACATCATCCACGAGCTGGACGTTGGCCGGGATAACACCCGTGTTGGTGTTGTTCAATATTCCAGCCAAGTCCAGAATGTCTTTTCTCTCAAAGACTTCACCACACATCAGCAGATGGTCAAGGCTATCAATGAGATCATTCCACTGGCACAAGGAACAATGACTGGTCTGGCTATCCGCTACGCCATGAACGTGGCCTTCTCCACTACAGAAGGTGCCCGGCCCAATGTCCCTCATGTAGCTATCATTGTGACTGATGGACGGCCTCAGGATCGTGTAGCTGAAGTGGCGGCCGCTGCCAGAGAGTCTGGCATTGAGATCTATGCTGTGGGTGTGGCCAGAGCAGACATGACATCCCTGAGAGCCATGGCATCCCCACCCTTTGAAGATCACGTGTTTTTGGTGGAGAGCTTCGATCTCATTCACCAGTTTGGGCTCCAGTTCCAAGACAAACTTTGCAGTAAGTCTGCTTTTCTCAGTCTTTGGCAATTCTGAACAAATCTAGACTATTACAGTTCTTGGCCAATTGTTTATACATATCTATGCAGCCAAACTCTGGACAAGTTCCTGTCACTCAGAGGCCATCACTTTCAATCCTAGAAGTCCAGAGCCCAGAACAGTGTGGTGATTTCCTTGCTCAACCACATCTGCTTCAACTCATTGGAGTTAGCATGGGGAAATCACTATATCCTTCCAGGATACTGATGATCCCTGCTCTTGTAAACAGAAACTCAAAAGTTTACTGCAATTACCCCTTAGAGCACCACAAATTCATGCAACAAATGGTAAATTGTTGTCAAAAGGCAAAACAACTCCTTATAAGTTGTTTTGCAGTTTGTGTTGGTGCTTGAGGTGTCAGACATCATGCTGAGCTTTGTTTGGTGTTCCTGTGTCACACAGAACCAAAGTTACTGTAATTTAAAAACATGTAACAATAATAACCACTACTGGGGTTTTAAAAACGGCGTCACACGCAAATGAACATAAAGAACAAAAATGAACAAACATCTTTTATTTTAGGTCTTATAAACAAACAGAAAAAACACAAGAACATTGAACCCGGGAGAACTTTCAGGATAGTCTCCGCCCACAAGTAGGCGGGGAAAACCCGCAGAGGGAGGGGGTCTGAAGAGCGGCTGAGCGAAAGCAAATGTTGAGCGTATAGGAGAACAAACACCGGTTTTAGACTGCTATACACTGATTATATTTACTGAAATCAGATATTTCTGAAATACTCTGAGTTCTAAGGGTTAATTATATGCATTGCAACGATGTTCTGTCTTTGTTTTGCAGAAATTGACCTCTGCATTGAGTCTGATCATGGTTGTGATCACATTTGCGAGAGCTCTCCTGGTTCCTATCAGTGTCTCTGCCTTCCAGGGTACACCCTCAATGAGGATGGCAAGACCTGCACAGGTATGTATTTCTTATGTCAGACAGCACGAGAATGGTTATTTTTAATGAGAATTATATTGATTTATCAACATTTCTGCATAATACATGGCTTGAATTGGAAACAAAGCCATCCAGAGTGGGTTTGGAGTGAAATGTTTCACTGTCAGAAATGTTACATCTCAGGTTTCAGTGGTGAATGGCACCAGGTGTTCTGTCTCCAACACAAATCCAGCCGTTTTATTCACTATTGATCCTCAGTGAAGCTCCACATGTCTGAGTGTTTATATCAAATTTTAGTGATGGTCAAATTGTGAATCTGAGCTAAATCAATTTTCTTTGGGGTCTATATTCCCTCAAAACACCCTGAAAGTACCAATCCACCATGAATGTTTTACTAGAGTTTTGAGGGCCCTAAAACTAAATTCAATGTTTTAGGCGTCAGGCGGCGCAACCATAACCATTTCATGTAATAACTTTCTGTGAGGGAGCTTTTAGAAGCATTAAGTCATGCAGAAATTTTGAACAATTGGTGGAACTCCTCTTTAAAGAGTTTGATGAGAAGAAATTAATTTACGTATATGATTGTGTCTATGTTTCCTTTCTAGCCATTGATTTGTGTGCGGAAGGAAAGCACGACTGTGAGCAGATCTGCATCAGCTCTCCTGGGTCTTTCACCTGTGACTGCAATACCGGCTACACACTCAATGAAGACAAGAGGACCTGTACAAGTTAGTGCCACATGGACGCTATCATACATACATCAGTGTATACACATTTACATACATATTAGCATGTGTGTGTGTGAACACTGACACACTTTGGAGACATGTATTCATGCATAAATAGCTGTAGCTGCTTTTTTGTGCTCAAACACGCACTCACACCAAATAAATCCCAGTTACAGATGATTTGACCATAAAATCAATCAATCAACCTGAAATACATTGAGAGTGACCTTCATTTAAAATGAAGGGACTTAAAATATTAAAATGGAATTGAATCAGCTTAAAACAAAATCAACAGACCAAATAAAAACAGCTAAAAAGAAAACAATCACGGCAAAAAATATAAATTCATACATAAATGAATAAAGCCATAAAAGTAAAATATGAGGTGTAAACAAATGAGAATTTAAGATTGTAATTGAGACAAACTAAAATCTGACAACCAAATACAGTGACGGAGTAAAGTGATGAAAATTCAAATAAACAATGAAATAAAAATTAAACAGTTTTAGATAAAAAGAGTGTCAGGCTGTGTGGGGGAAAGACTTTAAAGTGGTTGAGAGCCATCAGCAAGCTGAGCTTTAGAGCGTCCTGTAGTGAAGTCCAGCTGGAGCTAAAAGCTGATTTTGCCAGTTCAGTAAAAACTCTCGGTTCCAGACTGGTGATCCGATCACTGGGGCGTGTCGAATAATTCCTATTATTTAAGTCAAGTCAAGTTTATTTATGTAGCGCATTATCACACACAAGGTCATTCAATGTGCTTTACGGGAGCAGAATAAAAATATTAAGCATAAAAATAATAGGAAGTAAGAAAAAGAGAAAAGCAAAATACAGGAATTAAGAGAATATATAGAAAATAAATAAAAGAAGATTAAAAGTGCAACAGAAATGCAGATATTTAAAGAAGACGGAGGAGAATAGTGCAGTTTTAGCAGCTTTTTAAAGCTAAAGTTGGTTCAGATCTGATACTGATGGGCAGTTGGTTGGACAGCATAGTGGATAAACACCATTTCACCAGGTTTAGTTTCAGATCTTTTCTCCACTAGCTGAGCAGCTCCTGCAGATCTAAGAGACCCACCAGGATTATAAACATCAAACATATCAAAGATGACATTTAACGTGTATCAGGGATGTGATACACAATCATTTTATGGCAAATTACTCTATCTTGGGTCTGAGAGTTAACCTATTAACACATTTGAGAAGAAACGTGAACAATTTTTTAGCCACATGCAAGCATTTATGATGATTCCTCATTTGTGGAAAGAAACAGAGAGGAGAATTTATATTCACCATCTGGGTTTTCTCTTAAGATTATACATCCACCGAGCACAAAAACATATGTAAATCTCATTTCATCTGAAGTCAGACCAACATTTGCATTAGAATAAGTGAAGGGTTTTTCAATAATCTTACAGAACACTAATCTCAGTACTTATACGTTTTTATTCCAGTTATATCCTGGACCCGTTTTCTTTTAACAGACAGCAATAGTGCTGGTCAGCCAAGTATGGATGGATCACTCATGCTGTGCTTGTTTTGTTTGCTCACTTGGCAACTCTCTGAATATGTGTGGGCTCGGATGTCGTTGAGAACCTTTTAACTTTATCTGCTGGAGTCTTGGAGTCTTTCTGCTCCACAATCAAATCTCCTGAAGCTGGATTTCCTGCTTAGCCGCATAACTTTAACCTTAGTTTGATCCAACCCTATATATCATTATAGCAACTTACACTACCAGTCAAAGGTTTTTGCACACCAGAGATTTTTACAATTTGTCCATTTATTTCATGAACTGCAGATTTTTATTCTTGTTAAACTGGAAAGTTGTTGAGTGAACAACTATAAATGAAAATATGTCAAGTTTCCTTTCTAAGAGTAAAGAATCTGTAACAGTGCAGGTCTGACTCCTATTAACTGGTTGTGTGGTGATGCAGAGTCAAATTCTAGACTGTCCTTTAACTTTAAATGCACTCGTTACTGTTTCAGCACTTAAGTGCTCCTTAAATATCTAACACTCATCTGGTGATCCACATTATAATTATAATTATAATTATAATTATAATTATATTAGGTGGCTTTTTGTAGATCAGTGGTGACATTATCTGGCTAATAAAGACTCAAATGGTGAAAATACTGTAAATGTATTTGTTAGTAAAGAATACTGAGTGTATTTTTTAGTAAATATGAAGTGAGTGACATGCAAATGTAGAAAATCTCAGTGTGTGCCAAAACTTTTGACTGGTAGTGTATGCTGCAGGCCCAGGGCAGGGGTTATGGATCGTAAATATCTCCAGGGTCATTGCAAAGGTGGACACCCGCTGGTTACAATATTGTAAACTGCTGCAAGACATTTGTTTTGAATCCCCTTCGAAACATTTCAGTAATTATATCAGCAAAAAGCAGCACTGTACGCTGTAGCAGTAGGACTTTATACTGTCCATATTTAATGATTATTGTTTCCACACTGAATAAAACTCGACTTCTCCTCATGTGTCATGCAGATGCCTGTTTGTTGTAAATGTCATGCTTTCGTGCTTAAACTCGAGGATCAGTTACAGCCCGGAAATCATAACCTGGGCGAACAGGGGAAGTTGTTAACCGCCCTCAAAAACAAGTTAAGTGAGACTGTGTCGGTTGGGTTTTATGACGATAACACACTGTGCTTGGTGAGGTCACTTCACAGAAGGAACTTCTTGAAATATATAACATTACTTTACATGAACTTTTAGAAGTAAAAGCTTATCAGATGTGTGTGACTGTCGGACTGTAACTGTGTTGCTGCTATTTTGGCCAGGTCTCCCTTGCAAAAGAGGGAAAAATGGGACAAACCTGGTTAAATAAAGGTTAATAAAATAGGGTCAGGTCATCTCTGGTAGTGATTCGGGAGACCCTGACGCCACAGCGCTATGTCAGTGACATCCTGCGTCTTACCCCTCCTGAGACAGCACCCTGGTACAGTCTTTCAACAAGACAACAAGACACTGTGCTGCATTCATGATTATGGTAAACTCTAAACACCCAACTTGGGAACTTCCGACTTCCAGAAAATGTAGTCTCACAAGATCAACCAGGCGTTTAGAGTCTGCGCTTATAATTTCCCAACTTCTGAAGATTCAGGAGTGACCTTTAGAGTTACAGCTGGAAGTGTTGAGACCTGAGCTGAAAGTTTGTGCTGGTTTGGTTTTATGAGCTAAAATCGTGTTGTTTTTGCACATGTGTGGCCTCTAGGGGGCGCAGCAGAAGGTTAAGTCTCTCCTCACTCCTCTCACAGCATATTCCGTCCATCTCTGAGTAAAAAGAGGCTGAAAACAGCTCACACACTGAACCTGCAGTGATGATGGACCCCGTTTTAATGCCCCCCACCCTGCAGCTTCTTTGGACTTTCTTGTGCAGGCCTCAGAGTCATGAGGGCACGTCTGGAAAAAGCTCTGGTGGGGTGGAATGAGGATAAAAAGGGACTAATCAGTGATCACATGCTCAGTCACATGCCTGGGGAAAGCAGTTCTGTTTTCACTTCTTAGACAAAACTTTCTTTCTACTTCCCATGCAATTAGCACTGCGACTACTGATTATATTAAATATTAAGTAATCTAGTGATTATTTTGCTAATTAATTATCACACATTCTAATAACAAACATTTTATTTTACATTGTATGCATGAAATTTAACTATAAACATTTGCACAATAGTGAGAATTAGAATCCAAATTGGAACGTAATTAATAGACTAATTAACAGAAATGTTACATATTCGTTTATCCATTTTCCGAGCCACTTATCCTAACCAGGAAGGTGGAGGGTACTGAAACGATCACGGCCCTCACAGGATGAACACCTTGGACAGGTTGAAAATGTACATGTAATTAATAGAATTTTTTTAATTGAGTAATCACTTTTAATCACTTTTAAAAATTATAGCGAAGGCCATACTTGCACAATTAATGTCTTCAGTGTGTCTGCAGTGCAAAAACTGAGATCTTGGCATGTGAACTCGTCTTAAAACCAGGGAATATATCTGATATTTCTCATCATGATGTAATCATATTACAATTTTGGTGGCAGAAAGAATCCCACTGCTGATATAAATAGCTTCCAACAATTACTTTTGCACAGTACTGTATATATATATATAGATATATCTTTTATGTCATTTTATTGACTTGCAGTAACAGTGAAAACCCTCTTTGGAAAAATATGTCTTAATTAAATCGAGTTAAAATCATATATGTAAATATATTTATATACACAGGAGTATGTATGTGTGTGTGTATATATATATATACTTGTGTCAGTATATACAGTATCAGTAAAAACATTGGTTGGAACATGATCTGCCACTGAAATCACACTTTCCTACTTATATAAGTAAAAAATTTTCTGGTTGAACAATGTTTTTAATAGCTTTATTATTATTTCCCAATAGAAGATATTCAGTATATTCACTAGATTTAATATATACGTTTTTATTGTGTTTAAACAGTGAAGGCTGAGTAAATCAGTGTAAATTTCTTCATCCTGGAATCTTATGGATTCAGTCTCTCTAAATCCAGCCTCACAGCTTCATTCTTCTAAATAGGCTTCATTCCTTTAGATCCAGTTGTCCAGGACTGGGTGGAGGGAAACCAATAACTGCGACTTTAAAAAACTGAGATTGTTTCTGATGCATTATTACTGTTTTTGTCAATGCCTGCTGCTACCAAATGTACACTCCAATATGTACCTGTATATATATATATATATATATATATACACTCAACAAAAATATAAACGCAACACTTTTGTTTTTGCTCCCATTTTTCA
>JBBPCZ010000115.1:25907494-25921060 GCA_037974445.1 Brycinus macrolepidotus | reverse complement strand
TAATCCAAGTTTAATCCATTGGTGCGCCCCTCTGCAATACCTCTGCGCCCCCCAGTTTGGGAACCACTGATTTAACCCGTTCACCCAAGTGAAGCAGTGGGCAGCCAGTGACACCGCACCCAGGGAGCAGTGTGTGGGAATGGTACTGAGGAGCAGTGTGTGGGGACGGTGCCTTGCTCAAGGGTACCTCAGTGGTGCAACTGGCACTGGATTTAAACCTACTTCCAATCACAGGAGCAA
Source organism: Brycinus macrolepidotus (assembly GCA_037974445.1). NCBI lineage: Eukaryota > Metazoa > Chordata > Actinopteri > Characiformes > Alestidae > Brycinus > Brycinus macrolepidotus. The sequence goes on along the minus strand of JBBPCZ010000115.1, from coordinate 25,920,820 downwards.
CTCCCTGACCACCAGGTGCACTCACTCACAGTGGCTCTGCCATTTTTGTCTTCAGCAGTAAGAATTCAGATGCCTCCTTAGCTCAGGGTTCTGTCTGAATTTGAGAAAGTGCAACCTGCTGGGGCAGCTGGTGGCCTAGTGGTTAGGGCGTTCGCCCTGCGATCAGAAAGTCGTGGGTTCAAATCTCAAGACAGCTAGTGGCACCTCTGAGGTACCTTTGAGCAAGGTACCATCCCCAAACACTGTTCCCCGGGTGCTGTGTTCCTGGCTGCCTGCTGCTTCACTTGGTGAATTGGTTAAATGCAGAGGAAGAATTTCGTGCTGTTCACACTGTGTGCTGTGGTGTGTTCACGTATGACAGAATGGTCACGTCACTTTACTTTTCTTTCTTGGGCCATGTCAACTCTTGGGAAGGTATCAGCACCGAACCAGGCAAATCTGAAGCAGTTTGAACTTCCCAGAACCAAAGGGCAGTTCTGTGGTTTTCCATTATGCCAGGGTGGTACCACAGATTCTTTTCTCACTTTTTGCAGCATGTCCTTTGTGGACATTAAGACTGGAGAATCAGATGACAGCGCAGAAAGACGGCAACTGGGGCAGGAAGGGGTAGCATCCCAATGTGCATCTTCTGAGAGGAAGAACATATCCAAACTACAGATACACTCACAGAGCCATACCCCCAGGGAAGCCCAAGAGGAGGGGAGGATGAGCACCCCAGTGGGATGGACCTAAAGACAATGACCTTGACAAACAGTGACGTGACGACCATAACATCAAGGTGCATTTGCGGCAAGGTCTGCAAGAACAAGCACGGCCTAAAAATCCACCAGGCCAAGATGAAATGCTCAGCGCACAGAGGGAACTTCTGGTGAGATGCAGGAGGAGCCTGGCCCGGAGACACCCCACAGAGCCCAGAACCCCCAAGTGCCTACCTCTTTGACGCTGAGCAGAATAATCCGACAGCACCGGATAAAGTGGCCAGCAGCAAGCCAGCACAGTGAGTGGGCCCAGTTGGACCATGATGAAGCTGGGAACATCTCAGTGACAGTGAAGGGGGACGCAGCCTGACACCTCGAGACATTTACCACCATAATTGTCAGCTTTGCAGCAGAGAGATTTGGAGTTGAAGACACCAAGGCCAGCAGACCAACCTACGCTGTGAATTGACGAGGAGAGAAGATCCGCCAGCTGCGTCAGGAACTCTGGCAAGGCAATTCAAGGGAGCAATGGAGGAGGAGAAACATCCACTCACCAAGCTCTGGGCCATTCTCAGGAAGAAGCTCCTGATTTGCGCAGGGCAGAAGGGCACAGAAGGTGACAAAGAGAGAGAGCTAGGAAGCGTACTGCATTCATTTCAGACCCTGTCAGGTTTACTAAACAGCTACTGGCCAGAAACACAGTGGACGGCTGACTTGTTCCAAGGAGAAGGTTGACCAGTGCCTGCACGACACTCTTGGTGACCCTGAAAGAGAGCAAGAGCTTGAGCCCCATAGAGCATTAAGGGACACACCATCTCCCATAGTAGCCTTTAATGTCAGAGAGCCTACATGGAAGGTGTCGCAGGAGGTGGTCACTGCAGCCAGAGCCAGCTGTGCACCTGAACCCAGTGAAGTTCCCTACAAGGTCTACAAGCGCTGCCCAGAGCTCTTCAAGATACTCTAGAAGATCCTCAGAGTGGTGTGGCACAGAGATACAGTGGCGGTACAGTGGAGGTTGGAAGAGGGGGTCTGGATAACAAAGGAGGAAAATTCAACCAAGCTGGAGCAGTTAAGATCCATCTCACTTCTCAGCATGGAGGGGAAAATCTTCAGCATCCTGGCTAGGCAGTTGACAGATTTATGTTGACACCTCAGTGCAGAAAGGAGTTCCAGGGTGTCTTGAACACACTGGGGTCATCACTGATCAGGGAGGCTTGTGAAGGAATAGGAGACCTAGTAGTGCTTTAGCTTGATTTTGCCAATGCATACAGCTCCATTCCCCACAAGCTTGTCTAGTTGACCCTGGACCGACACTATGATCCCAGAAAGATCATGGACTACAGGGATTTCAGGCTGAGAGTAACTTCTGGGAACATAACATCTGATTGGCATCGGCTGGAGAAAGGGATTATTACTGGCTGCACCATCTCAGTGATCCTCTTTGCCCTCGCCATGAACATGGTGGTCAAGGCAGCAGAGACAGAGTGCAGAGGCCCGCTATCCAAGTCGAGAATTAAGCAGCCTCCCATCAGAGCTTTCATGGATGACCTCACTGTCACCACACAATCAGTAACAGGAGGGTGGTGGATTCTGCAGGGCCTGGAGAAACTCATTTCCTGGGCAATGATGGGGCTTAAACCAGCTAAGTCCAGGTCCATGGTGCTGAAGTGGGGGAACTTTGTGGACAAGTTCCACTTCCACATGGATTATGATTTCTTCTATCACAGAGAAACCAGTTAGAAGCCTTGGTAAGGACTTCAGCTGTAGTCTAAGGGATGTGTCAGCCATCCAAGACACCGTCAAGGAGCTTGAAACGTGGCTCTACCAGGCTGATTTAAGGGTTGGATTTACCAACACGGTATCCTACCTTGTGTTCTCTGGTCACTATTGGTGTACGAGGTAACAATGTCAATGGTGGAGACCATGAAGAGGAAGGTCAGCAGCTACCTCTGCAGGTGGCTGTGACTCCCATGCAGCCTAAACAGTGTAGCACTCTATGGGAAACAAAACAAGCTCCAGCTCCCCTTCAGCAGCCTTGACAAGGAGTTCAGGGCCACCCACACTAGAGAGGCACTTCTCTATCGGGTCAAACTGCACTGCAATGACAGTGCAGACAGGCCGGAAGTGGAACACCCAGCACGGCCTACGAAAGACAGAGTTTCAGTTGAGGAACAGGGCTTTGGTAGGCATTGTGGCAATTGGCCAAGCTGGGTTTGGAGCCAGCCCACAACCCCACTATGACAAAGCCCAGGGCTGAGACAGGCGCCAGTTAGCCCTGGAGGAGGTGTGCGCTGAAGTTGAGAAGGAGAGAATCTGCAGGATGGTGGGCATGCGGCGGCAGAGTGCATGGACCAAGTGAGAGGGTGCACTGGAAAAGAAGACTAGCTGGAATGAGATCTGGCGTGCAGAACCCCAATGGATAAAGTTCCTGATCCAGGCTGTTTATGGTGTGCTCACTAGCCCAGTTAACCTCCACACCTGGGGTAAGAGCAATTCACCAGGCTGTCCAATGTGCTCTGGTAGGGGGTCCCTGGAGCACATCTTAAGCAGCTACCCAACAGCCCTGGTAGAGGGCCGCTACCGCTGGCGGCAGGAGCAGGTGCTGAAGTCCATTGCAGAGACCATCTCCAGAGCTATGGATAACACCAAACAGGTTTGCCACCGTAAGGGCATTACTTTTGTCAGGGCAGGAGACCAGTGCCAAGCACAGTCCAGACCACCAGCTGGACTTCTCACCAGTGCATCAGACTGGGAACTCCAAGTTGTTCTAGGCAGGCAGCTTAGGCTCCTAGACCACATCATGGCAACCACTCTGAGGTCGGACGTAGTGCTTTCGTCTGCTTCTTCGAAGCAAGTGCTCCTACTAGAACTCACATTTCCCTGAGAGGACCGCATGGAGGAAGCGAACGAACGGAAGCAAGCCAGGTACCAGAATCTGGTAGAGCAGTGCAGGGGGGCAGGCTGGAAGGCATGCTGCGAGCCCATTGAAGTGGGATGCAGAGGGTTTGCCGATTGATCATTGTGCAAAGCCTACACACTGCAGGGCACAACAGGGGCCACTAAGAGGAGAGCCATCAGGTCTGCCATGGAAACTGCAGAAAAGGCCTCCTAATGGCTTTGGCTTAGGAAGAGTGAACCGTGGGCCAGTGCTGCTAGGACACAAACCAGGGTCTGATCAACTCTGGCTGGGTCGCCTGAGCGAGGGTGTTTGATGTTGAAAGACCCGAAACACCCAATGACCTCAGAAATATCACTGAGAATGTGTCCCAGTGCATCGCAGGATGTATCCATGATGCAGAAAGCAGTCAATACCATATCTGTTCTGATTCTACCTGATTTTACCAAGAATTTCTAGTTTTAGACAGATGCATGTGCTTAAAGACTTGGAACAAAAGGAGGACAAGAATGTGTGTTCTGTGCCTCTCGGTTGCTGCCAGGTGCAGAAGAAAACTATTCAACATAAGAAAGAATGCTAAACATGATAAACTTAGCCAACTTTTTGAATCACGCCATTCCAAAAAAATAGATGATTGATTTTAGAAGAAATTAACTGTATGTGAATGCCATTTCATTAGACAGGCAGTTTTTTAGAGCCAGCTATGAAGATTTAAGTTAATTTGATAAAGCACTGAGATTCTACCTTTCAACTCTGAAGTCCTCTGACTTTGGTGAGCACGACTGCAAGTTATGTGGTAGGCGTATAGGAAAAGGCTCCAAAAGACTTCAAGGAATTCTTATACCCACTAAGGTGTATAATTTGCAAATGTAAAAATCTGCCCCTAAAAGTAACAAATTGTTTTGAACCTCTGAGAAATTTGGATGAATTAATAAAAACATATTCAAAACAATTGGATGAAAAACCCTCTTATATTTCTTTGTTTTTAAGTATACACAAACAACAGATATTACGCATTAAGCTGACCTAATGACTATGTTTCCTGATGCCCTTGAGGACTATGTTGATGTTATTATCTAATTTTGGCTGTTTTTGTCATGACCACAAGGGAAAATTAGTCAATAGAAATAGAGTATAAAAGCAGCAGTGTAGTTTTAACTGCAGGAAACACCTAAAGGTACTATTTTATCTATAATATAATTTACAATAACTTCTTTAGTACTATTTTAAATGATGGTGAAAAAAAAATAACAGATTTTCTCTATAAATATTTAAAGTTTTTTTTTACTCAGCATATATTTAGCAATAAAACAAAGACAAAGCTCTCTAAACTGTATTAATATTTCTGTTTGATTAATGAGAAAATTCATCCAGAAGATTCACTGAAAATGAACATCAGCCGGGATTCCTTTGAAGACGCTTTTATTAAGAACTTAATTGTAGTCGGACTGGGCGTCATCATAACCTACATCAATGGGATTTTTGTGTTTGCCTTTTTTAAAAATCCAATTTTCTCCACTGACCCAAGATACATTCTGTACATTCACCTTGTCATCAATGATATAATCATGCTCTTTCTTTCAGTTACTCTGTATGTTCTTAGTTATGCTGTACCAGTCTTAAACTTTACAGTCTGTAGTTTTTTGCTTGCATTTGCTGCAACAGCTGCAGAAAACTCTCCACTTAATTTAGCTGGAATGGCCTTGGAACGCTACATTGCCGTCTGCAGACCGCTTCATCACCCTCAGCTGTGTTCGGTGAAGAGGACGTATATCGCTATTGGTCTGATTTGGTTTCTGACCTTTATTCCTGCACTAACAGATATTATAATTGTCTTGGTGAATGGACCCATCAGCATTTTCTCAACACCAGTTCTTTGTTACCTCAAGACTGTTTTTGGCACAAATCAGCACCTCATAAGAACAATCTTTATAGAAGCGCTTTACTTATCATGTGTGTGGATGACACTGATTTTTACTTACTGCAAGGTTCTTCAGGCAGCTAAAGCTGCAACATCTGATCAAGTTTCTGCCAGAAAAGCCCGAAACACTATTTTGCTCCATGGCGTGCATCTCCTTCTCTGTATGTTTGCCTATGTTACTCCACTTGTAAACTATTTTTTCGTAGCTCTGTTCCCTAAATATAGAACCATGATTATGTATGTTACCTATCTACTGTCTAATGTAATTCCAAGGCTACTCAGTCCTCTCATATATGGAGTTCGAGACAAAAAAATGTACAGGTATGTCATAGTGTATTTGACATGTGGTTTATTCAATACAAAAGTTAAACCAAGTGCTAATGCCGAGGATAACTTAACACCTTAAAACGTCAGAAACATAATAACGATTCATTCTTCTTTACATACTATCTTTTAACATACATACCCAAGACATGTGAAGTCTAGCTATTGAATATACAATAATGTATTGTAATTTAGCCAAGCCAAAAGACTGCAGTACACTGTTTATCAATGTTACAAAATTCAAAGTCGCTTTGTATTCATTTCTGTATTTGATGAAGGCACTGCATTTGTATACCAGGTTTTTTTTCTTCAGCGTAGTTGCTGAAGAAACTACGCTGAAAAGAGAAATGCTCAAAGAAGTCTAATGACACATGGAGAACTAAGTGCAGACCATGTATCACTCAAACACAGTCATCGCAGAAATATAACCTTAAGAGTAAGATAACTTGGGCTGGGTATTGTTCAAAAATGTCCAATATTTGTACTGATACTTGACTTAGACACCAGTTCCTGAATGACACTTTTTTAGATACCAATTTTATAAAGTCAGTTTTTGCGAAAAGAAAATGACATCACACATTACAGGACCGATCTTTAGTTTTATTTTTTGGCTCCTTGACATTTTTAATTAAAGCAGTTTCTATTTGGCAAGTAGCCTATATGTTTATTTTAATTGATCAGTTTCTGTCAATGTTAATGCATTTCAGCTTTTGATTTAGCTAGGTCTCTATAGCCATAAGATAAAGATTCACTCAAACAATATCTAATGGTAAATGGGTTCTCAGGCACCGGCGCCTATTACAGTAATGTCAAAGGTGACCAAATTTTTGTTTGCCAAATGTTGCCCGCTTAAATCCCAGTCAGGGCGCCATCCTTAATAATATTGGATAAGGTGAATCAGGTGGTGGAGATCTTGAAAAGATTAGGTGGACAAGAATGATGAGTGGAAGATGTCACTTTGGTCCCTTCTTTTTGCAATTGATCTGCTCTTAAATGTATTTTATGCACTTTTAAGTGTTTCACTTAAACATTATGTTGTCATTTTTTTTGCAGCAATGTCCTTTTTGCATTGCATGCTATTGGCACTGAGCTTGATAAAATGGAGCCACACCTTAATCTCTAATATTTTTACACCTACTATGCGACACACTTTGTAGTCAATCCTCGGTACACACAAAAACAACACACACACATATGTGAGCCCTTGAGCTAATATGGAGTTTAACTAGATGATTGTACATGTTTTGTGTAACAGTCACCGCTGTTAGAAATCCTGGCCTTCTTTCACAAGCATTATATGATGGTACAGATAGTTCTAGAATTGATTTTATAACCATACTTTGTTGTTGTGGGAAAGCACTGTTGCTTGCACTAAGCATTACTGGCTATGGAATATATGACAATCCACAAAATGTGAAAGTGCTGTTATCAGCTTCCTCGTTAAGTTTGCTTCCCCATCCATGTCTAAGTTTGCTCTAGAATTTATTTTCAAATGTACAAAGTCAGTTTTTAAAAGATTAATAAAATATTTAAGTTGATAAAAATCAGTTTGTGTAAGTTTAAGTAAAGGGATGGGTAGGGTGTCAAATAATTGTCATAATAAAAATTGGAAATACGAAACCAGGGTATGAAGTGAAAGTCAAAATGTGTCTAAATTAAAACATACCTAAGTACATAAAGGTAAAAAAAAATGGTAAGGGGCCAGCCTGGGGATGGGCTACCTCTTTTTTGACCAGCAGAGGGAGGTACAAAGCTACTGCTCTCAAGTAGGCCAGCAGGTGGAGACAGAGGGCTCCTCCCCCTCACAATCAGCTGGCATTAGCTGCACCTGCGGACACTCCCTTATAACTCGCTCACACGCAGGCTCACTGCTGAGTCTTTGTTTCACACTGAGCATTGACAAAGTTGGTAATTTGGTATTTCTCTTGAGTTTTCAAGTCTCTTTTTCCTTAGTGCTCACCCTGAGCATTTTTGAGGCACGCTTTCAGAAACACACACCCCTTTATGCTCTACGCAAAGTTTTCCTGAGAAACCTTGGGTCCTGGCATCCACGTGGATGGTATTTTGACTTGTACCAAGTACCTAAACATTGTTGCAGAACGAGTACATCCCTGCATAGCAGTGGTTTGCTCTAATGGGAGTGGCCTCTTTTAGTGGGATAAAGTGTCCTGCTACAGTGCAAAATTTGTTCAGGAATGGCTTGAGAAACATGACAAATAGTTCAAGGTGATTACTTGGTCTCCAAATTCCACAGATTTGGCTTCTGAATCTCATTCTGAGCACCTGTGCTTGACATAGTAGTACCTGTACTGGACAAACTAGTGTGATCCATGGAGGCCCTACCTTACAACTTGCAGGATTTAAGGATTTTGGTGCTAATGTCTTGTCAGATACCACAACACACCTTCAAAGATCTTGTGGAGTTCATGCCTAGATGGATCAGCACTGTTTTGGTGGTACAAGGGGCACTTACACAATATTAGGCAGGTGGTTTTAGTGTTATGGATGATTGTGTATATTGATGTTGGCATGATGCACTCACTCACAGTGACTCTGCTATTTTTGTCTTCTGAAAAAGAATTCAGGTGCCTCCATAGGACAGGGTTCTCTCTGAATTATAGAAAGTGCAGCATGCTACAGAAATCTTTCTTCTTGGGTCATGTCATCTCTTGGGAAGGTATCAACACCAAACCAGGCAAATCTGAAGCAGTGAAGAACTTCCCAGAACCACAGGGCTGTGCTGTGGTTTTCCATTATGCCAGGGTGGTACCACAGATTCATTCCTCACTTTTTGCAGCATGTCCTTTGTGGACATTAAGAAAGCAGGCAAAACCGTATCTGTTTTGATTCCTCCTGATTTTACCAAGGACTTCTAGATTTAAACAGATGCAAGAGCTTTACTACTTGGCACAGTCTTGTCCGAAGATGGAAAAGACTATGTCAAGTCATATGCCTCTAGGTTGCTGCAGGTACAGAAAGAACTACTCCACATCAGAAAGAATGCTAAGCAGTGGTGGGGACTGTGCAAAAGTTTGGGGTGTATCTGTAGGGATGCTATTTTACAGTGGTTATGAATCATCTTTAGCTCTCTTGGGTGTTTAGTTATGTGAAGCCGTTGTCCAGGTTGACCAGATGGGAAATCGAGAACAAAAATATGTGTGGAAATGGCAGTTGGGCAGTTTAATATGTCCCTGATACTCATCCAAGAGTTCTTCAGAAATTGAGTGATAGGGTCTTAGTTGTACACCAGAACTCTGATACAAAGACTGAGAATAAAAGACTTGTCAATAAAACAAATGCCCACAATGGCTCTACTACACACCCCCCAGACCCCACCATGGTAAATCTCTTCATCCAGTGGATACACTCATACTAGTTTGAACCACTTGCCTAGTGCCTATGCCTAGTGTTTATAATAACTGGCATTGTGAAACAGTCACTAATGAATTGCAGTATTGAGTTTCTATTAAAATCAGAGTAAAACATACTGGTCTTTAAAACATGAGAAACTTAGCCACCTTTTTGAGTCATGCCATTCCAAAAAAATAGATGACCAATTTTAGAAGAACTTGGTTGTCTATGAATGCCATTTCATTAGAGAGGTATTTTTTAGAGCCAACTAATGAAGATTTAAATTAATTTGATAAAGCACTGAGATTCTATGTTTCAGCTCTGAAATCCTCTTACTTAGGCAAGCACAAGTCAGTCGTTTTCAGTATACACAAACATAGAGATTACACATTGAACTGAACTAATGTCTACGTTTCCTGATGCTCTTGAGGACTGTTGATGATATCATCTTGGCTGCTTTTTTCATGACCACAAGGGAAAATTAGTCAATAGAAGTAGAGTATAAAAGTAGCAGAGTAGTTTTAACTGCAGGAAACTCCTAAAGGTACTATCTTATCTATAATATTTACAGTAATTTCTGTAGTACTATTTTACATGATAAAATGGTGAAAAAAAATTATTACGGTTATTCTCTATAAATATTTAAAGGTTTTTTTATTTACTCAACATATATTTAGCCATAAAACAAAGACAAAGCTCTCTAAACTCTGTAAATAAAAATTTGTTTGATTACATAGATTATTGAAAGAACTCATCCAGAAGATTCACTGAAAATGAACATCAGCCGGGATTCCTTTGAGGATGCTTTTATTAAGAACTTAATTGTAGTCGGGCTGGGCGTCATCATAACCTACATCAATGGGATTTTTGTGTTTGCCTTTTTTAAAAATCCAATTTTCTCCACTGACCCAAGATACATTCTGTACATTCACCTTGTCATTAATGATATAATCATGCTTTTTCTTTCAGTTACTCTGTATGTTCTTAGTTATTCTGTACCAGTTTTAAACTTTACAGTCTGTAGTTTTCTGCATGCATTTGCTGCAACAGCCGCAGAAAACTCTCCACTGAATTTAGCTGGAATGGCCTTGGAACGCTACATTGCCATCTGCAGACCGCTTCATCACCCGCAGCTGTGTTCAGTGAAGAGGACGTATATCGCTATTGGTCTGATTTGGCTTCTGACCTTTATTCCTGCAGTAACTGATATTATAATTGTCTTGGTGAATGAACCCATCAGCATCTTCTCAACACCGGTTCTGTGTTACCTCAAGACTGTTTTTGGCACAAATCAGCACCTCATAAGAACAATCTTCATAGAGGCACTTTATTTATCATGTGTGTGGATGACACTGATCTTTACCTACTGCAAGGTTCTTCAGGCAGCTAAAGCTGCAACATCTGATCAAGTTTGTGCCAGAAAAGCCCGGAACACTATTTTGCTCCATGGCGTGCATCTCCTTCTCTGTATGCTTGCTTATGTTACTCCACTTGTAAACTATTTTTTCGTAGCTCTGTTCCCTAAATATAGAACCATGATTATGTTTTGTACATATATATTGTCTCATGTTCTTCCAAGGTTACTCAGTCCTCTCATATATGGAGTTCGAGACAAAAAAATTTACAGGTATGTCATAGTGTATTTAACATGTGGTTTTTTCAATACAAAAGTTAAACCAAGTGCTAATGCAGCTTAGTCTTTGAATAATTTTACAAAGGCAAGCCGAGGATAACTAACACCTTTAAAAAATGTCAGTAATAATAATAATTCATTCTTTTTTACATAGACTTTTTCGGTATGTACCCAAGGCATGTGAAGTCTAGCTACTAATTACACAATATTGTATTGTAATTTAACCAAGCCAGAAGACTGCAGTACACTGTCTATCAATGCTACAAAATTCAAAGTCACTTTGTATTAATTGCTGTATTTGTTTACCAGTTTTCTCCAGCCTAGTTGGAGAAAAGAATGTTTAAAGGAGTCTAATGACACATGGAGAACTGAGTGCAGGCCATGTATCAGTCAAACACAGTCATCCCAGAAACATAACCTTAAGATTTAAGGTAACTAGGGCTGGGTATTGTTCATAAATGTTTGATACCTGTTCTTGATACTTAACTAACATACCAGTTCCTGAATGATACTTTTTAAATAGTTTAAAAATCCACTTAAATAAAAAGAAAATCACATTACACATTATGGTACTGGTACCAAACTTAAATTTTCCTTTAAGCTTCTTGGCATTTTTACACATTTAAAGCAGTTTCATAACATAAAAATGTAAGCCTGATTACCACACTGTGGTATGATAACTGAGCTGTTTCGCCAGATGACCCAGTAGATATGCACGTTATAACAAGCTAAGCTATATGTTTGTTTTAATTCATCTGCTACTTTCAAGCTTAATGCATTTTAGCTTTTGATTGAGCTATCTGTTTATAGCCATAAGTTAAATTTACACTCAAATAATCTCTAATGCCACATGGAGGTTGCAGTCACCTTCTAGAAAACCTGACCTGCTTTCACAAGAACTGTTTTGGGTTCTCAGACAATCAAGTAGGTTACATATACTTTTAGGATTCATTTAATATTCATTCTGTGTTGTAGTGCACTGTCTGGTGTTTCCTGCACAAAACTCTACTGACTATGAAATATGACAAGTCAAACGTCATCAGTTTCTTTGTGAAGTTTGCTTCCCCATCCATCAAGTTTGCTCTCATGGATTTTGAAATATACAAAGTCAATATTAGGAAAATGAATAAAATACTTAAATTGATTATCCATCCAAAGGAGTTCCACTTACATCAGTTTAAATTTAATTAAGTGAAGGAATGGATATTATGTCAAATTACATCATAATTAAAAGTGGAAGTATGAAACCAAGGTATGAAGGGAAAGTCAAAATGTGTCTACAACATACTCAACTACACAAGTTTTGAAAAAAGTAACATTAAATTTAGAAATAGGGCATGTTTACATTTTACTGATAACTCACTTTAGCACTAATCACACACCCATGTTAAGGTGCCCTTTGCTTGTATATATGTGAAAGTGGTACTCTCACAATCATTACTCAAACAATACTATACATTACATCATCCCTCACTCAGTCTCTGTCCTGTAGCAACACACTGCAGTCCTGCACCTAATCTTCCTCATCAGTGGTATTATTCATCTTCCTTTACAGTGTTGACAGTGAGATTTTTATCTAGGTTCTTTTGTGATATCCAGGGTGAGTCATTGCTATGTTCTTGGAAGAATTTCAGTAAGGTGGCCAGTTCTGGGAAGACAGTTGTAAACTTTCTCCATTTGGAGATAATGGATCTCACTGTGTTTCACTGGAGTTCCACAACTTTGGAAAGAGCATTACTAACCAAGCAAGGTTGGCATCTAATAATTTTATGGCTTTCCTTCTCTGTAAGGAAACTACAGATTTCTGATTGTAAGATTATTTTGGCCAGTCTTGATGAATAAGTATGCATAGGCCTGACGCTCTCTCAAGTCATTAGTAAGCCACTTCACTACTTTGCAGTAGATATCTCAACAGTAAACCTGGATAGAAGAAAACTATTGGGTGGACATCAGAGTTGAGATGCGATTTCCACTGCTCTTAATTCTCTTCGGTTGTTGCAGAGTATGGCAGATAATAAAATCATCATAGTGGCTGGTTGGCCCAAGTAAGTCGATGAACTTGCCAGACACACAACAAGTGACATATGATGATAGAAACAGAAGATTTGACTAGACAAGCTAAAGTGTGGAGCTGTGATAAAACAGACTGGAGCATAAAGGGAAACAAAGATTGACAGATCCACAGCTTATGGACAGACAAAGACAGACAGAAAACTGTACTGGACTACTGAGGGGGTAAAATGAGACAGGACAGACAGAAGCATAGCAAAGATGAAGACAAAACATTACTAGGCAGGCTAAGATGTGAAATGAAATGGAACAGACAAAAACACAACTAGTGACAGACATGAGGACAGACAGAAAATGAGACTGGACGAACCAGGGAGTGAACTACAAATGGACAGACTGGGATGTTCAGTAAGATCTCAAGATTCAAGATTCTTTATTTGTCACATACACAGTTATACAAGTACAATGTGCAGTGAAATGTACCCCAAATCAC
>JBBPCZ010000115.1:25854388-25866225 GCA_037974445.1 Brycinus macrolepidotus | reverse complement strand
CAGGCGGTGATCAGTATACTGGTGGTGCTGAATGCTGAGTGGTTGGAACTCCTTTATCTAGGCTCCTTGTATCTTCAAGCACTTTGCAGCTACATTTGTTCCCATTGCTTTCATTTAATCATAAAATAGTGTTTTTGCACAAAGTGATTCAAAGCAAAATATAAAGAAAATGAAGACTTTTGCGCAGTGCTGTATAGCTGGAAGCTGAATTGGGAGAGTCTCTATGAAATCCAGGGTGGTCAAGAACAGGATATCACAGGAATGAATCTGGCTTGTGAAGGGCTTTCCTCAAACTTTGAGCCGACCTGAAGTTGGAATGACACAAACACTCATTACTGGACACAGAAGAATGAGGAATGTCCCTAACCAATCAGGTTATTCCTTCCTTTCTCCCTGCACTACACACCTCCAGAGACAAACAAAGAAAGGCTGCGGCAACACATCGTCTTATCTAGATCAAGTAATGACCTGGTTTCTGCTCGGCTCTCGTGGTTTCGCAGCTGCTGGGGACAATTTAGCCCTATAACACACATGCATCTGTTCTCTCTTCTTCTGATGAGCTCTGTTGCTCCTTTCTTCACCGAAGGACGGCTTTACGCACCACACAGTCAAAAAAAACGAGAGCGTGCAAGCCTGGATTTGGACTGCTGTCGGCTGCATGCTACTCAAGTGTGTGCAGGACAAAAAAAAAAAAAAAAGAAAAAACCTTTTAGTTATACTCGCACTGACTGGTACCCTCTTGGAATTTTACCTCTGTTAAGGTGAATGTTTCTCTGGTCCCAAAAAACAAGAAAATTAAACAGATTAGCTATGGCTAATTTAGATCAAAATATAAAATAAAGACTTTTGTGTATCTATCGATCTATCTATCTATCTATCTATCTATCTATCCATCTATCTATCTATCTATCTATCTATCTATCTATCTATCTATCTATCTATCTATCTATCTATCTATGCATCCATCCATCCATCCATCTATATATCTATATATATATATATATAATTTACAAACTTATGATCATCTGACTACCTCCCAAAAGATTAACTCAAAGTACTGTTTACGCACTAAACTGATTATATATATACATAAAAGAAGATAAAAGATTTTATTACAGTATATAATAAAACTTATGAAATGATAATACGAGATTAGTGCAGCTGAATTGCAGTGTCGCTACATGGCAAAATTAAAAGAGAATAAACTGTATTTTATGTATGTTGTTTATGTATATAATCAAATTACATGTGTTTTACTATTCGTATATTTTCCCCACATTTGGGGAATGAATATGGGGACAATGGAAAGGGTGTAGGAGTGAGTGTGACACTGGAGGGACACATTTACTACGTTGAATCAAAGCCCATCCCATCCTCTGAAATAAAATGTAACATATTTAAATAAAATAAAACATTATGTAGCTATAGCCTAGGGGTGTAACAACATATCACAATATTGTGATATCACTATGAAAACGTACGATAATCACAGTTTATACAGCATGGTCACTTCCTATTCTTACTTCCTATTTTTGTACCAAAAACTCTGGAGGGCACACACAAATTCAGAATGAATCAGAATGAACTTAATGCCAAAAATGTTAATACGTTATTTCACTTTCATTTCATGTAATAGATGAAAGTGTTACATAAAAGTATCGATGGAACTAGTATTTTTTCTGTTTTTTCATGGTTTCAATCAGTACGATGCTCACATTACAGCTGATTGGTTGATCAGCTGATGAGCTCACTGGTTATGTAAAATGACTTCACTGATGTCATGAAAGGCACAGTTAGAAAGTCCCATAACCTACAATATAAAATATGACAGCAGTGTTGAGGTATTTGATGCTGTTCTCCGCTCTTATGGGGACCCATTCATTCTCAGAAGGGTGCCCCCTAGTGTCCAACCAATCTAGAAATGATTATATAAGTGGCATTCCTCCTCTCTGCCAGTGTGTGAGGTTTAGTTGTGAAAAATGGGATTCAGGTAACGAAATTTAAACCAGTGCTCGGGAATTCTGTGTGAACACAGACATCTGGGGGTTGACGTGCGGTGGAGACAAGATTCTTCAGCTCATCAATAGAAGGCCTGGAGAGCACTTCTCTCTCTCTCTCTCTCAGACACACACACATACATCCGCAGCCAGCTCTCCTCTGAGTTAGTGCGGAGGAGGAACGTATCAATAATTCACCAGCGAAACGACCCCGAGTGCCACTCTTCTCATCTCCGGATCACACTGGCTAATGAGTACACCCATAACCCTCCTATCAGGAGACCCGTCCATGTAGTTCTGGTGATGGGTTGTGGGCAGACAAGAGTGGAGGACAAGGGGGCGGGGCGGGGATCCCTGAACGCAGCCTAACAGTGCTAAGTATGAGGAGGAAAAACAAACCGAGCTGGAGAAAGAACTCCAAGTGATGTTCCTTTCATTCTTTTGCCGAAAGACAGGGTGACCACAAATAAAAGTGATGCCTGAAGGAGCTCCGGCCCCCACTGTGAGGCAGAAATTGAAGGAGGTGGAGGAGAAGCGGCTTGTTATCTCCAACAGCCCTCACAAAAAAAATTCAGGGTTTTGATGCCAAACCCATTCCTCGATACCTTCTATTGAGTCTTTACTGGGTTGTTTTTCTTCCCACAGAGTGGACGTCATGGTCAAGAAAACATCATAATGCATGCAGAAAAAGTAAGCCGTACCTGGAAGCTGGCTTACCGAAATTAAAGCGTGAGCGGAATAATAACGGCGGTGTCAAGCTCACGTCTTCGAGTCCGGGTTTCCCCCAAGGGCCCGCAGCCGCGGCGTATCACTTAATAAACTTTGAGGAGCTCTCGTTCTCACCACTCACTTCGCCTGTTCCAATTCCACTTGATGAAACCTATCAACTCGCCACCTGTTCAGACGGAACCGAGCGTCACCTATAGCGTAATCACAGTCGACGCATGTCAATGATATGCGAGCCTACAGTGGCGAGGCCGTGCATATACATGCAAATTTCATCATACCGCCCTGATAACCATGATAACATCATTAGTAAACATGAGAACCGAGCTTGTTATTGCCGGATCTTGTGCTCCCCTCCCCCTCCCACCCCATTAGACTGGCGCCGCTAAAAAGCCTAAACGCAGTCTTCATTAGCGGGGTAAATAATGCCGCCGAGGGAGTCGGGGTTAAGATTCGATCAGTAAGATCGCTCGGGCATGTCGATGGAAATGAGAGGCCAATCTTTCGCTTTCCACAATTTTACGAAATAATTAACCTTGCGCTGCGGCGTGTTAAATTCGCTGCACCTTCGGTTAACTGTACACAGCAGCTGCACACCTTCAGCTATAGGTGCTCGCAGTTTATGAAGTAATGCATGCAAATGCATCGAATCAGCTGAGCAGCACTTGTTCTTTAGTGGCTTATTAGCGTTTTGTTGGCCCTTCAAGTCTCAGAAGAAGAAGCAGAAGAAGCAGCAGCAGAAGAAAAACACTATCTTGCTGACAAACAGGTCCCCAGACTGGCCCGCTGGACATTTTCTCAGTGTGGAGCGCATTATCAAGACCGATCACACTGATAAAAGAAAATGAAACAAGGCAGGATGATGGAGGAGTTCAGAGGAACGTCTTATCCTAAACTTCGTAAAACACTTGAGGGCCCTTTTTACCCATTCCCTGTCAAGGTCTCTACATTTTCGCTCTCCGTCCTGTTGTCAACGTTTGGCACTTTGTGTTAGCTGTGAAACAGGTACAGATGAGGATGGCTTTGTGTTTAAAAGTCCAACCAAGAAAAGGACCGTCTCTGACCTACCTGAAGGCTTTCTAATCACGATCGTATCAAAGCTTTTACAGCGTGGGGCCCGAGGGCAGGACAGGAGTGACGAGAAACTCAGTTGTGCCATCCAGGAGGGAGCAGCAAGGTCACAGTGCTCTGAGAACCACACTGGTCATTCCCTAAAAACATCACAGAAGTCGATCCTCCAATAGTGATGAATGAGGGAGATTCCACACTCCCAACCCCCTTTCACATCACCCAAAATGCCCCCGGCTCTGGGCCGTGTTTAGATAAACCTGCAACCTGGTCAATCCGGCAACTAAACAGCACGTCCGAACCCAGGCCAGGAAACCTGCTTGGATAGTCATCACTTCCTTTACCTCTTACAAATGTGTATCGCTGATATTTTTGATATATTGTTTAAATCTAGCTGCATCATTGCATAATTAATTACATAATAAGCTTACTGAAAGCAGTCGTTTTCCTATTTGTTTCAACATGATAGTGATATGTGTGGTGATGGGTTACCACGTTGGTACAGGCCTCCCAGTTACCCTAAAAGATGCTGGAGCCACAACTCACCCCCATATTTCAGCACCTGGGTAACTGACCTACTAGACATGTGAGAGCGAGAGGCGGGGTTATCACAGAACCCAAGATAGAAGAGCTTGATGAGGAACAGCTAAGGTCCAAAGAGCTTAAACCCAACACTCCACATCACTCGGGCAGCAGCCAAGCTTTCGTTTAGCCTTGTTCTCGCTCTTTCTTTGTACTTCCTCCACAGACTTCTCCTCGGATTTCAAGCCAGAGATGGACAGACCACCGAACCCATCTGGGCGTCTCTGCCCCTCCTTCCACCACAACCCTAGAAAGCCTCAGGAATACTTAATCCTTGGTTGCTCAACTCCCACCTGTCTTTGCTTTCCCACCTCTTTTCAGGACAAACCCATGAGACAATTACGCCCCTTTTCGGGTACTGTTTTGTTACAGCAACAAAACTCCATCAGGTCACCTGTACCTCTGGCTCTGATGTGTGTTAAGCCTGTCCAGGTGGTCCTGTAACATATGGCAAAAAACAGAAAGGTTGTTGTATTTTTTTCTCAAAAGACAAGACTGGGCAAACACACCTTTTCTAATTCAAACAAACAAAATCTCTCTTATTTTACTTAAAAACACTACTGAGGAATGGATTGAAAGCTCAGAAAAAACACTTTTGCCTGTCTGAAATGAGCTGCAAGTGAGTGAGTTGTCTGAAGACCAACATTTATAAAGGCTACACGACCCGTGCATATTCCAACATGTTTCAGTTGTCGTACAACTGGCCACGGTGAAATGACAAAAGCAGCCTTTAGGACAACTGGCACACATACACATATACATATATATATATATATATATATATATATATATAATAAGTATGTGCAGTTTCTTACTGTGTTATAATCATTCTCATTATGTGCAAAATCTTACTATGCACAATAGTTTTACCATGTGCAATATCATGTGCAATTTCTTAGTGGGTGCCAAAACATTATCATTATGTGCAAAAGTCTTATCGTGTGTAATATCACTACCTATGTCACTATTACTTAACTACTATTTATGTCTATTATGTGCAATAACGGACTCAGTATAGAGAACAACTCCAAACCACTACTTGTGTTAACTAGTAATTACTTAGCAGTAATTTATTTTATATAGTATTTAAATCCACCTAACTTACTGACCCAGCATTTTGTATATAGCATGGTGTATTTTGTACAGATTATTTTTCACACTTTTTATTTGACTTTTATTTGAACTTTAAATCATTCTTTTCTCTGTGTCCCTGTGTGACTGTGCAGTCATAACATAAGCATATTCCTCTGGGAGCAATAACGTTTTCTGATTCTGATAAAGTTTATGTCAGGCTTATGTAGGTCTTATGCAGCTTTAATAACAATACCCTTCAGCAAAGTGTGACTAAAATAATGAATCTAAAATTTGGCCATGACTTTGTTCTTGCCAGGGATAACTAGGGCTTCTAAGGGTTAAGTGGAGCTGTTGTCTATCCTTGCATCACCGGCTCCTCAAGGTTAACCCCCTCCCAGATTACGGTCACGTGAAAATACGTGGGGCGACAAGTTTTACTTTTATCACCGGAACAGAGCAATCACTTGTTGATGGCAGGAAAAAGAAGAGAGGGTGGGGGTGGTAGGGCTCTCCTCCTGACAGTTCTCCAATAGCCAAGTAATTGATATTGATTTTTTTAGCGTATATAGGCCTGTCTCAATGCCTCTTAAACTCCACCATTCATTACATTACTATCTGACAAGCACATAACCATAGGTCCGAGTCTGTTTTTCAATGGACCTAATGGGTTATAGCATCCATCCATGCTTATTTAGGTGACTGCAGTGGGGCTTCTACCTGAAGGCCCCTTCTTGTAAATTAAATTCAGTGCCTTTTGTTTGAGCAGTGTTTCTCAGTCCTGGTTGTATGGAGCGCAATGGATTTGTGCAAATTTAGTGTTTTACCTACTCCAACACACCGGACTCAACTCATTATCCATGACCTGGGGCTGTTTGAACTGGGGAAGTCCTACACCATGCAGGGCAGAGGCAGGCTAGCACTGTTGGGGAGGTGTTACCATGTGACAAAGCACACACACAAACACACACACACACACACACACACACACACACACACAGAAATGCACACAAATTTTGAATTTTGATTGGTTAGTCAACTGGCTAGTCATCATAACCAATGGAACAGTAGGAGATGTGAGCAAAGTTTGAACAAGATATTAGCTAGTGACGCACTAGCTTTTTGCATTGTTTTCCACTAAGTGGCAGTGCATCACAAATTAGCTTTTATGAGGGTCATGTGCCACCTAGAGGCCAATTTTCCATAAATCAGTTGTCAAGCTATTACCCAAAAAGTACTTTAAGCCTACCCCACATGAATGTTTTATACTTATCCTTCACCAATCCATATGAAATTTGGTGGGATTGTAGCCCCACATGGCTGTTACAGAATATGATATTGTCAACCAAAAATTGGTGAAAAAAATCTTTTAGAAACACTATATGTGCCGCATTGGCAGTCATAATAAATGTGATGAGTGGAAAAGATCAGCTGCTTTTTCGCCTTGGCTTACAAGGCAAAATGAGCATTCACAAAGCATCCACTGCTGAGCATTAAAATATTACCCGAAATGAGCTGATAATGATAATTAATGGCGTTTTCCGGCTGTGTTTCCCCAGCCAGCGTTCACACTTGAGCGCAGTAGCACTGAGCATCGTTCACTCCTTGCGCACCTGGAGCCTGGCGGATTTTCCCGATAGTGAGGGTGATGGGAAATGATTGACAGCAAGCATCTGGGCCTGCACTCCGCCTGAGGGTGCTCCACAACCAGCCTTGTGTGTCTGTGTGTTTTTCCTGCCGCTCGTATTAAAATAAGAGCAAAAAGACAGTAGCAGGCCAAGGCTGGAATGACATTTTGCCATGCTCTCCCCGGGCTGACCCTTGTCTCCCGGGAAGCCTGTGGTATTATGGGTTTCCATGGAGATGCAGAGAGCCGTAATGAAAAGTCAAGGCTTGTTTGGGAGTTGGGGGGCTGGAAGTACAGTATCACAGCTTTGTAAAAAAAAAAAAAAAAAAAAATACATTGACTCTCAATGGGTCTCAGGATGGAAGGGGGGTGGTGTTGGGGGGGGGCGGGTTTGGTTTTGCCGCAGAAATGGCGCAACATAAATTCGGTGGTGCAGAGTTTCTCCCTCCAAGCAAAGGCACGTACTGCTGTGACACTTTCCCCGAGCTAATTTTCTTAACACATTCCGCACTGTTCAATAATTCAGCATGCTGATTTAGTGTGTGAGCTCCTGATTCGGACCGCTCCGCGAGGCGCTTCTAATTCAATTCTCACCACCAAATAAATCCGACGCCGCGCCTTAACGAAGAGCCAAACCTTTGGATCGTTTCTGTTGGGCCTCGCCTGCCCGCCAGTGGTCTAGAATGTCAAGTTCATCCATTCTGCCCTCTCCATTCCAGAAAGATATTGTATTAAAACAGACGCCG
Organism: Brycinus macrolepidotus; assembly: GCA_037974445.1. Classification (NCBI taxonomy): domain Eukaryota; kingdom Metazoa; phylum Chordata; class Actinopteri; order Characiformes; family Alestidae; genus Brycinus; species Brycinus macrolepidotus. The sequence goes on along the minus strand of JBBPCZ010000115.1, from coordinate 25,858,408 downwards.
GTGTTAACTGATTAATTCTTATTTCGGGACACAGTAAGATATCCTTGAATTAAACAGCGTGCCGAGTTCACGGGGTTGTAAAGGCTGCGATCTCAATTAAGCCTTCTCATTTAGCTTGCATCTTTTCCCAGCTGTGGGACAGGGAGGGGAACTGAAGCGGAGAGAGAGAGAGAGAGAGAGAGAGGGAGAGACAGAGAGAGAGAGAGACCTAGAGAGATACTAGCACTTATCAGTATTGAGCATAGTAGGCATGTGGATGTGCACAAACAGAATTCCACAAATTGCTCCACTGCTTTATCCCTCGCCGCAGACCTTTCTCGCTCTCTCTCTTCGTCAGTGCGGGAATTCTTCTAGGAATAAGAGGCAACACATGTGTGATGTCCAGGGACCAAGATAGATTACCATTGCTGTGCTGGACGATTCCCACTTTGAAAAATGATATCAACCCCCCCAGCCCCTCCGGCTCACCACCTTCCCGTTTCCTTTAAGATAAAACTAATCCCATTGAGTCAAGCACAGTGCGTGGAGTGGTGAAGAGCTCACCGAACTAATCCGGCCAAGCATCCTTTCCTTCCTCCCTTGTAAACTGGAAAACAGTTTTATTTATAGACCACCCCACCATTCACTGAATTCTGAGTTATAACGACCACTAAGTACAAGTCATCGATTTTTCAGTGTCAGAAAAGAAGCAGGAAATATAGGTTTCACAGAGAATTGCACACAACAGAATCTAATATCAGATGCTTTAGTATTTAGTAAGTCCACCCTTTACCTTTATTACAACTTCCGTTCTTCTCAGGAGACTCTATAGCAGTGTTTCTGCAGGAGATTCTTCCTGCGTCTTGGAAAATCAGTCTCAGCTAACCTCACTTAGAGATTTACACTCATCAGCCCATGAAACCTTTCTCTGCATCCCAGATGTCCAGTTTGGATATTCTACAGCAGATGTTCTTCTTTTTTGTCTGTTTCCTTTTCTCAGTAACAACGTGATTGATCCAAACAACATCTCATTGTACTTGTACAGTGACTATAAAGGTATTTTACATCTCATAACAGCTTCTGGAACATCTCTGCATCTTTTCAGACCCACAGCATGAAGTTGTCTTCTCACTTTGGAATGATGGACATAAACATCTATGGATTTTTTCAAGTCTGAAGCAAGAGGAGCTTGATTTTCCATTCTCTCTTAAAGACGAAGGTGCTGTTTATCTGAGGGAAGTTCTGCATGGGAGAGTTTTAGGAACTTTACCACTATGCAAACCGATCAAATGCATACACAAGGCCTTGGAGGTTAGTAGAGCCCCCTGCTGGTCGAAAGTGGATGGCTGAATAAATAAAAAAAAGAATCAAAGTTCTTGTTGACGTTCTACAGCAGATGTTCATTTTTTCTCCATTTCCTTTCCTCATTAACTACGGGATTGATCCAAACAAGATCTCATTGTATTTGTACAGTGCATTTTTACAGAACTACAACGTTAAATAGTCTTCTCACTTCTAACAAATGCGCTCCCGTCCCTCACACTGATCCAATCCAGCATCAACCGTTTGAAAACACAGCTGTGTGAGAAAGTATTAACACTGCAGAAACACCGACAGCAGCACTGTCTGAACAGGAGATTCTCCAGATTTCAGCACCCACCACTCAGGAACTGGGACCAGTTTAGTACCAGTTCTCGGTGCCCTTCACAACGACAGCAATAACTCTGTATGAGGTGGTAAGCAAAACTAACGTTACTAACATTAACATTTCCTGACACTGAAAAATGAACAGCTTGTTTCCAGTGGACGCAAAATAAACTAAAGAGTGGTCTCTGACTTTTGCACACTGCTGCACCCTTTTGAAGAGCGTTTTCTTTGAAGGTGAAGAACCACAATGGAACTGGACAACAAAGAGATCTGCAGGCCTTGGTTTCTTCTTGCAGAAGTTTCCAAAACCCCACTTAACAAATGAATCCACCCCCCTCCACACCCCCCACCTTCAATTAATGCTGAGTATCAATCGTGTAAGTCTGTAAACATAACATTAGCAGCGGTCGATGTGCTGTCTACCGTCGTGATTGACCAATTGACTGCTGAGAGAAATCCATGCGTATGGATCGTCTGTGGTCCAGCACTGCGACACGACGTATCAAATTATGCTCCGCTGGTTAAAGAGTCATTTGGAGCAACATTAGCAAAAAGCCAGCTTACCAGGCGGCGAGGTGAGGAGAGCCGCACTCCTTTTAGTGCCTTTTTTTTTTTATTTTTTTTTTTTACATTTTTTAAAGGCCGGAGTGATAGAAGTGGGCTGCGTTGGGTGGGAGTTGGTGGAGAACTGAAAGCTTTAGGGCATGTTTGAATCCTCTGCTGGGCGGAGAACGTTCCCCTTCACATGACATTTGCAAGATTAAACATTCCAAATTTCCCCGGCGAGGTGTTGGGAGGGGATTAAAAACGAAGAACACAAGCTGGCTAGCGTAAACATTTGCATCTCTTCAAGGTGAGAGAAGTTGGGATGGCAGTGAAGGTGCGTCCCTCGTACTCTCTCAGCCTCCCAGCTGCAGGCAGATGTTCAATTAGAACCCGTACGAGGACATTAGAGGATCTGATGAGATGTGACATTTGAAACATGATAAAAAACATCCTCTTTTAATAAGCGCACTACCTTGCCGTTCCCTTCGACACTGTGTTATTAAACACGACTCAGCATTAAACCATCTGTTTCTGAAGGAGCCCGACATTTGACAAGCTTTTTTTGTTTTCTTTGAATGACGCAGTGTTACTCTGGGGGGGGGGGGGTTGCATTTAACTGCAACATGGAAAATCAAATTAAAGTCCGGTTCGGATATAACAAGATAAGGGAGAATGGACAGGCTGTAATTAGATGAGTAAATGGATCTGGAGCATCGAACGTGTCCTCTGAATGCGCAGTGACAGCGGCGCTGCTCGCTCGCGCTCCCTACCATCCACCCCCAGCGCCATGAATTGACGTTCGGCGAGCCTTGATTCACCTGGAACGAAGCCTCGGTGGCAGATGTGCTTTTAAATGGAAATCATCCTGACAGCAATCACTTCATGTCCTGGTGTACAGTCCTCAAAGCTGACTCTCCCTTTCTCTCTCTCTCTCTCTCTCTCTCTCTCTGAAGGACCGCAGTGGGTTGTGGACCCACTGCAGGTACGCTGTGCATTGGGAACAGCCTTACCTCAGCATTACCTGCTTAGTCCAGCGACTATCGTTTGATTTACAGACAAATCAAAGTGCCATGCAGGCCTGGGGTGCGCCGTCCCTTCAAAGCAGGCTTTTACGTCACCCAAACGCGGCGACAGGATCAATATGGCTCTGCTTCGAGATCAAAAGGAAGCGACGCCCAAATTTCCCCTGTAATACATTATGATTAACCTTTCATCTTCTTTAAAAGACAGGTGGCCTGTTTTCCGAGAGAAAGCCGGACGATCGGCTGCGTCTCGAGAGCCAATCCACCGGTCGGTTACGCTTTTCAAAGGACATGAAACTCTTCCCTTCCTCACTTCAGATTGAGAGAGACGCTCACGCCTCAGAGAGCTACGTGTCTGAGAAGGCCGACTTGTTGCGAAGGCATTGAATTCTGTTTTTTTGGTTGAAATAAAAGACACTTACGGTGCTTTTCCACTGGCACAAGTAACCTCACCGTATTACAAACAAATGTTTTTCTATTAAAAATAAAGCGTAAATAAATAAATAAATAAAGGTTTTAAATAAATAAAACCTGAACCCGAGCTGCTCGACGGCAGGACCAAAAACGGGCTGCAGCCAAGCTCACTGTGTCACTGCTTTCTGATTGGTCGAAACGTTGTCATGACTACAGACAGTCTTGGAAAGAAGTCACTGTGTTTTTATTCCCTGTATGTGCAAAACAACCCGCAGTGGAGACACAAACTAAAAACTGGGAAGTGGATGAAGAACAAGCTCTACTATCTGTTTGGACTGAAGATAAATTTCAGTGGGAGTTTTCTACGACTCTAACAAATTTATCTTTAACGCTGTGAGAAACGTGAAGGTGA
>JBBPCZ010000115.1:25837018-25849928 GCA_037974445.1 Brycinus macrolepidotus | reverse complement strand
GCAGCCCCGTCTGAACAGGAGACCCTCCAGAGCTCAGCAGGAACCAGGCAGGAACTGGGACCAGTTTAGTACCAGTTCTACATACACATCCCTATGATCAATATGTTTTTTTTTCAGGGTCAATAACAATACTGATTATTAGTAATTAATAAGACTGATAACCGATATTTAGAAACCAATATACATTTGCAAGAAATATACAAATTTCGGTATCAAAATTTAGAATAACACAAACTTCCACATAAAACTGTCTTGAAATACCTTTAAAGTATGTTTATTTAAAATAGAGAACTTTTTTAGAATTTCTTTACACCAAAAATGCAGGGCCAGCCAGCAGTCTTTCTTACAAAACTGAAAATTTTAAAACAAAATTGGCTCTAACCACATTGAATTTCTGAATGCTTTAATCATATGTGTAGCCAACACCCGTGTTTAAAAGGTTCAGAGCTCATTTATAACGTGTTTTTTACAATATCTCAGCACCTTGCAAATGGGTGTTTGAAACGTTATTGCACTCTTACTGCTCTCGGATTATCGGTGCTGAGTTTGTGTAGAATATGAACATGTACCACTTGTTCAGGGATCAATGGTTTTTATGTAAAACAGCAAAATGTCGAGGCATTTCACACTGCCTCAATGCTGAGAGGCCTCAGACTCCAGAGGGTTAATAAAGTGTCTGTGTCTTTTTATACCATGCTTTTGTAACGTTTTTGTGTGCTGAATAAAACTCTGAATAAAATACATCACACCAACACAATTATCACATTTGATTTACCCTGAATCAAGTAAATTCAAAGCACTTATTTTAAACTGTGTGGATTTTTCCTCACGAAAATTGCAAATATTGATCAATTCCTTCCAAAAGTAAACAAAGTATAACACAGAGACATTTGCCAATCCTGTTTCCTCTTAAACTAGGTTAATGTAGATGTTTGTTTTCGGGACTGGCGCCCGATGCTTTGGAGAGATTTTACTGATGAGAGAAGTCTGAAAAGCACTTCAAAGGCTTCTGCCAGTGAACAGCCACTCCAAGCGCTAGGATAATGCTCCGTACCTGGTTGCAGATAATAAGCAATTCCCTTAAGAAGCTCTTCAGAGTCAGATTTACCTGCCGCCCAAATATGCTGCATAAAACATCTTCAAACATCAGGCTCTGAGGAGATGCGGTGCAGCTGCTTTGTCAGGAGAAAGGCCCCAAACAGTCCCTAAACACTTTAAGATATCACAGTTTTTACCCACCAACTATCAGACATCGCAGGTGGATCTCTGAAGGTGTTTCCACTCAACAAAAGTACAGTAACCCTTAGTCCCAGAACCCTGCAGCTGTCTAGTTCTGAAGGGTCCAGTTTTATGGTTTGTCTGCTCAAGACTGGCACCGACAGGACCCAGCGGTACTGGAAAGTGATCTGAAGCTACTGACAGTTGAGCAAATTCTTTACTTTTCCAGGTGAGGATAAAGCCACCAAGCTGTGAGGGGTGGACGGTTGGCTTCTCACTCGCTTGCCACCAGAATGAGCCCCAGAGCTGGCACCTCCACTCCAACTGAATGGGGAGGTCTAGGGAGCCCCCTCCATTGTAATCATTCTGACCTGCAGCCTGCCCTTTATAACCAGGGCTCACAGATAAGCTGATTGTGAAAACTTTCTGTAACAAAGCGTTACAGGGATGCTCTACTGATCAGGGTTTTAAGGACAGAACCAAGAGCTGAGACTGGAAGGATGGCCACGAGTCATGGAGGAAAAGATCTGCCACAAATGGGGTTCAAACTCACGGTAAGGAGCAAGGTAGAAAAAGCTTTGGTGCAAGCGATGTTTGAACCCACTCCGCTTAGTAGTGCGTTACCGCTGAACCGCCAAGGTGGAAAACAGGTGACTCAGCTGGACATGTCTTATGGGAGATTAGCCCAAAATACTTTCATCTGAGAAGAATAGAACTATCATATATCACTGTTACATGTTACATGTTGTTATATATATATATATATATATATATATATATATATATATAAATGAGTGGTATGGTGCACTAGATTATTTCCTGCCAACATGGCTGCACTACTTTACTCTCTGACTCTCCATACGAGTGTGTGTAAATTGGTATGTGTGACTAAGTGCAAAACAGTGCAGTAGGTTCAGTTAAATGGGAAGACAGACTGCAAATTAGCCAGGTTAGATGTTTATGTGTGGTGTGAGTCTCGAACAAGTGGAAAATGAACCACAACTATAGCCGTGAGTTCCTTTGGTTCCATTTTTTGCCTTTTAAAAACAGTGTTTCCGCTACTAACGTTTCTCAGTGGGGGGGCGACCATGCCAACAACACAGCTGTAATGACAAATAACCAAAAATGAGCCCCGCCATTGGTTGCCTGGTAACCAATCATATACCTGCCAAAACTCTGAGCACCATGTATCCACAATCATTATCTTCATTTCGATAACAAAATGAATGCAATGTTGGTGAATGAATCAAATGGTTCTACTCAACGTAGATGACGGTCTAAAGTGCTCTTACAGTGATGTTCCACTGCACTTGCTTTCTGATTATTACAAACAAAAAAATGAAACATGAACACGTAAACTGGTCTTAACTCTGTCTCTCTCATTTGGACTCGAACCTCTTTGGACTTGGTCTTGGACTTAAAACTCTTTAGACTCGGTCTTGGTCTCGAACCTCTTTAGACTCAGTCTTGGTCTCAAACCTCTTTAGACTCAGGCTTGGTCTCAAACCTCTTTGAACTCGGTCTTGACTTGGAATTGAACCTCTTTAGATCCAGCCCTGCCTGGGACTCAAACCCTCTGGAATACTTAAGGTTTGGACTTTCCTTGGAATCAACAAAGGTGGTCTTGACTGCAGCTCTGGAAACAAACTCTCTTTTCTTGTTTTTCATTCTGTCCCTCACGGCTACAACCTGCTGACTGCTTTACAGCCACTGCAGTCGTCTGTAGAAACACCCTTCATTCAAACATCACAATGAAGTCCAGTTGAGCATTTCCACATCAGTGAAACGGGCTGATACTGATTCACTTTGCTGAGGTTTAATGAGTCACACAGCACCTAGTAATTGAAGTCATTATAATAGAAAAATAGCGAGGCACTATTAATGGCATATAAACCTGAAGCCAAACACACAGGTTTCAGTACAACTGCCTGTTGAGACGCGCATAAAGCCTCAATCTTTTGTGCAGTGCTTAATAAAGCAATAAGTAATGATAGACAGTGATTTTATCACTGATCAGGGGAGTTCTCCAGCACAACGGAAAGGAGAACCTAATGAAACAAATTAGTCACTTATCACTGAATATTGCAGTTACTTGATTAAAATGAACATTGGTTGTCATGTAATCACTGATATATCTTAATACTTAAATAAAATAATAAAATATATAATAAATAAAACTAGGAGTAGTGCATTTTAATACTGTTTTGGACCTTTATCCACACACTGAGGCCTAGTCCCATAGTCTCAGCAAGCAACATCAGTGCAGTACAGAATTTTCCACACATTTTTCAATACAAGACTTTGATTTAGTTTTTGAAATGTCTGAAACAAAATGGAAAAAGTGGGTTAAAAAAACACTGTGGAAACTGCTTTCAATGAATTGCTTTTGCGAAGTCACAAAAACAAATACTTCTGCATATATATCGGTCTATTCTGCCTATAGTAGTTTAGCCCCGCCCACTCATGTAGAAGTTATACGGAGTGTTTCAGCCCAAACTGCTTTTTGAATGAGGTGCAATACATGGTAACCAATGAGAACAGAGCTCATTTATATATATTTCAGTCCTAAAGGCAGGGTAACAAAAACCTGTTTATTTTTAAGGCAGTGGTCACCAATTCCACTCCTGGAGACCTACCCTCCTACTTCCAACCACAATGTGTCTCACCTGCTCCAGCTGATAAACATCTTCAGAAGTTCCAGATTAGCTGAATTAGAGTTGGGAAAGGAGGCTGTTTCGTTAAATACAGGCTAGAGCTAATGTTTGCAGGAGGGGAGGGTTGGTGACCACTGCTGTAAGGGATGAAGAAAAGTTAAAATGGTCATAAAGACATTTATAACACTTCAGGAACCAAAATAAAATACAAAAACATGTAGGATTGGGGACTTTTATACATACGGCAGTCACAGGCGTGCATATTTCGGCCCCTTTAAAATTTTAGGACAATCAGATCGTAGGACCTGAACCAGCCACTTAATAAATGACATCTTCAATCAAATGCTCTTTGTTTTTTTTTTTTTTGCTCTTTTCTTTTTCATCCAGAAAGCTGACACATTTGTTTGAGCAAGTGCGGGACGAACAGCCCCACGCAAGCCTGGCACTCGCAATCGCAAGCCTATTGGGTCCAATCTGGGCAATGACAGCCCGGCAACAAAGGCCTAGAGTGGCACTTTCATGTGTAGCAGAGGACAGGATGTTAGATAAAAGCCTCACAGAAGTCAGAAAATTGAGAGCCTGCGAGAACAAAGTGGACAAACGCATTCAACATCTAAGGTACTGAATTAATTTACCACAGGCAAAAAAAGAACGAAAAAAAAACAGGGGAAAGTATCTTTTTTGGGGGGATATTTTGGAGAGAGATAAAAAGGGAGTTGTTGATTTGTAGTTCCAAGAGAGGACACACATGGTCATCTGGAGCCGGACGGGCTGAGGGCTCTCCATCGTGACCGGAGGAGGAGCCTGTCGGCCCGAAAGCACAACTGCATCAAGGTGCATAACAAAACGGCGCCGTCCGCTCTTCCCCCTCGCCCAAAAAAGAGCAAAGGGACTATTGTTCGAGCGGGGTGCTCTGAGAGCTGTCCTCAATAGTGCACCCGAGGGTAGGATGCAGCTGAGGCCTTTCAAAAAGAGCGAGGGAGAAAAGGAGGAGGAAAAAAAAGAGCCGACGCTCTATTCTTTATTCCCTATGCGTGCCGTATGAACAACTGGTTCCAAGGGATGAATTTTAACCCCCTCCCTCCAAAAAAAAAGGACGAAAACCAAAGAAAGACAGAAATTTCCATTAACGATTTACAACTGGAAGGCTTTTTGCAATTTGGAGTGTTGCTAAGAGTGCGGTCTCCGAGGCCGGTTGTCTGAGTATTAAGAGGAGGCAATTATAACGAAGTAGAACCAGTGCAGTGATTAAGCTCTTCAGTATGGGTGAGGCCCAGAGTGCTGAGGTGGGAAAAATAAACCATGTGGTATTAAAAGACTCATTAAAATATCTGGTCACTAATCACTGGTCAGTCAGATTTGAGAGTATTTGGAAAAGGAACAATATGGCACTAATGGTCCCTTCTATTCCATTGTCCTCTCGAGATACCAGCTGTGTTAAAAAGACAACTATCGGATATGATGTGCAGGTTCCACTATGTTAAATATTGCATCTGTGTGTTCTTTATTTTTTGCATACATTTTAATCAGTGTGAGCAGACCTTAACATTAAAACATGATCCATGTGTGACTTTGTGTGTGATATTCATATTCCTGTGTCTTGTAGTTTAACAGAAATTAAGTAAACATTGTGTCTAATGTGTAATGATACATGCAGCACACCGTTCAATTTATTTATTTCGATGTATTTATTTTGACACTTAAACTAAATTTACAAGTCAATTTGAATTCTGACTGTATTCCAGTTGTGGCACAATTCATGAATGACTTGATGCTGGTTGTTTACAGTTCCATAACTTTTTTGGCACATTTAATGACTCTGTATCTGGCATGGCTGCACATCGTCGTGTCCTGGAATATTGTGTTGTTGCTCATGTTTTCTTGCACTTTATTTTGCACTCTGAATAGTCCAGTCCTGCCTGTACTCATATAGTCTTGTGTTGTTTCTGTTTTTGTTCTTGTGTTGCTCCAAGGTCTTAGAGGAACACTGTGGCCCTGGAGGAACGTTGTGGTCCTTGAGAAACTTTGGGCACCTGGAAGAACACTGTGGCCCTCGAGGAATGTTGTGGTCCTGGAAGAATGCTGTGGACCTGGAGGAATGTTATGGACCTGGAGAAACGTTGTGGTTCTGGAGGAACATTGTGGTCCTGGATGAATGTGGTGGTCCTGGAGGAATGTTGTGGACCTGGAGGAACACTGGGGCCCTGGAGGAACTTTGTTTGGTGTCACTGTGTTCTGTGTAGACTGTTAAAAATAAAATAATCACTCACTTGACTTGACTTGACTTGACTTGATAAAATGCCTGCCCAGCATATGCTGCACTCATTGTTAATCAGATTTTTCCATGCATTGTTCCAGCCCTAAAATCGATCCATTTTCAGCATTCCTAGATATTCTATACATATTTCAGAAATGCAACAACAGCACAGAGTACCAACAGGAGCACTGACAGTGGATTAAACAGCCTTAGAGGGATGAGAGTCTTCTGCACACGAATGCAATTACCAGCCTCCATGAACTCTGCTGAACATGTATAAGTCTTAAAGTGACTCTTTTAAATGCAGATGTGTGTATAAGCTATCACTTAACCGGTCTTTCCACGGACGCTGGAGGAAGCAGGACAGCAGAACATCCAGCCTTGCAAAAGTGATGACACTTCATACAGTAATCTAAATTAACCCGACTAACTTGCACCGCCACCACGAGCCATTTTTAAATGCCGGAGCGACTTATCACAGCTCGAGTGAGCTGTCATCTCTCCATAAAGCCCAGTGATTCATGCCGGCCTCCCACCGCTCGCGCTACATCACACGCGCTCGGCAGAGGAGGGACTGCGCTTTTTCATGGAGCTGTTCCAGCTTAGCGAAAACACAATCCATCCAGCCCGGGCCGCCACGCTGGAATTGATCATTCTGGCACTGTGACAGTAAGATGAAGACCCTTTTTTTAAAGACGGCAAGGTGAAACGTTCTCCCTCTCAGACTGAAACGTTTTTATCTAATTGCAATGAGCCTTCAGAGGCCTAGTTCAGTCTAATTGAGTCTGCGATGAGATCAACATGACTTTTTACAAATAAAAACAACTCACTTCTTGCTAAAAAAATCAACTAGGATGTCAGCCAGACCTTCTAGAAGTTCTTCAGTTCTGATTCAAGACTCTTTGTCTCATGCAGAGTTACACAAGGACAACACGGAGTGAAATGTAACCCTGAGTCGACCCATGTGCAATAAAATGATCAAATAATTATAATAATTAATCATAGCAATCATATAATAATTAAATCATAGAGAAATTTGGAAAGGCTAAACAAAGGTAATAAAAAATATCCAGAAAAAATATATTTCAACAAAATAAATATTACAGACATTACAAACAGAAGCAAGATCTGTGCAGTGTGCAAAAATGTGCTGTAAAGTGCAGTGTACTAGTTTTTATTAACCCTTATAGTCAGCAATAAAAAAGCCAGAAATTATATATTCATAACATCTCACTTGTAGGTCATGGATTTTACTGAAAGCGCAGATTCTAAAATTTCAGTTAATATCATGCTTGGGAAGATATTTTATAATCCGCTTAATACTATGGAGAAATAAAAACATCCTTTACATTTCTTGTATTTTCTTGACGTCAGAGGAAAGTCAGAGGTTCAGTCCAGTGAAACTGTTGTCCTATAATTATGACTCTGCAGTTAATTATGTAATTAATAATTATCTGACCAATATTTATGAACAGCAGACAGAATGTACAGCAGCTCTGAAAGGTTTTTGTCTGACTGACTGGATTCCAGATCAGATCATCAGGTTATGAAGCATTTCTAAAATAAACATAAGAAAAGTTGGAAATTTGGAATCTGGGATCCTTTAACTCTGGATCTTCACAGTTTACTCAAAACTTTTTCATTCACTGATTTAGATTTCAGGCAGATTATTTTTCATTTTTGCATCGAGCTGGTCTTGAAAAATGCAGAATAAGAATAATAAGAAGAAATAGCACGAAACCACTTCCAATATCAACCCTTGAGTAAAAATCTTTAACATGAGCCATTTTTATAATAATAAAATAACTTAAATAAAATAATAGTAATATAGCGTTGAGCCAGACTGCCATGTATTATAATCACGATCACTATAGAAATACTATTATTACTACTACTACAACTATTACTCCTACTATTACTACTAATTATAATTATTATTATTATTGTTGTTTTTTGTTTTGTTGTTGTTGGTATTATTGGTGATAATTACTGGCATTATTATTATTATTATCATCATAATCATCATCACCATCATCATCATCGTCGTCGATGTTTTTGTTGGTGTTTTATTTTTATTATTATTATTATTATTATTATTATTATCACGACAAACACCAACCACAACAACCAAGAAGAAGAAGACGAACAACAACAACAACAATAATAGTAATAATAACAATAATTATAAGAAGAAGAAGAATCATAACAGTCTGGTCTCCAGCAGTTTGCAGGTGCTCAGTAGAGCGGCGGGTTTGGCTGAGTGTTCGTCTGTTTGATGGTCGTCTCTCTGAAACCACTCGTTCTCCAACTTCCTCTCTCGCTCCACTCAGACCGGACGCCCCGCAGAGCGAAGGAGTCTTTTCAACCCCCCCCACCTCTCTGGGACGCACCACTTGACTCGCCTCGCCTCGGCTGGCACCACATCAGAGTGAACTTCAAGGACGGGGAAACTTTTTTAGGACTTCATACCTCTCTGGCATGTTCAGACGATTCAAGCCCATAAAGCTTGCTTCCACTCCGCCGACCTTCACTTCACCTTTACGGCTTTCGCATCTCTCAATCCCAAAAAAACAGAGAAATGAATCTGAAGCCGCTGAGAAAAACAGATGAAAGCGTTCGGCGCAGATGTGACTTATTACTGCATGTGTGTTAACACTGTCAGCCTGATTAGGAAACGTTTACGCCGCCGTTCGAGCGCATTACGCATCTCTTAAAGCCCCGTCTCATCATTTTATTTTAAAACCGCCTATTAGATTGAATCTTAAAGCTGATTAATCTGATTAGGCTAATAAAGCGCTGATTACTCAGCACAGAGACGTCGCGATGAATGGAGCAAATAATTGCATAATTATGTTTACCACACGTTTTCCTTGCCGAATACAGGGGTTTCATAAAAACGGAGGTGAGCGTCTTTAATATGTGGAGTTTAATGGCCTATTGTGGCCTCTTTCATCTGCTATGTGTAGACCTGAACCACATTCTCTTCAATACGCATTTTACACCGAAAGAAAGCAGCAAGCAAAGAAATGTAATAATTCGAAGGGAAGATAATGACACATAAGAAACATGATTAAGGCTGTGTGTGTGTGTGTGTGTGTGGTGCTCTATCAGTGGCGGTTTAATTAAAACACCTCGCCGAACCCCAGAACTCAATTACCACATTGAGACACGGCGCCGTGGCGACGATGACAATTCTTCTCATTTCCTATGCAAACTCTTCAATATCTGCAATCAAACCAACCGTATTGAGGGGGGACAAACACAAGACTGTAACTCCTTGAAGGACAGCAGAAATATCTCCCTTATTATAACCCCATTCCCGCCTCCCACCGCCCCCCAAGTCCCGCCAGTCCCTCTGTCCGTACTGGACGCGATAAGAATAATCAAGCGTAATTGCTCGCCGAAGAAAGCCTTCAATAAACGCTAAAGATCCAACCATTCAAAACGCAGAATTTAATAAATAAACGCATAATGAAAGCTGCGTTTGCACGCCCAACACGCTCTGGGCACTTTTTTTGGCTGAAAGCAGAGCCTGGGCAGCGCTGATACACTTCAGTGTCAGAATATTCATCACACTGTCACACCTCCTGATGTGCAGTCGCACTCTGTACATTTTAATAAGCCAACCTGAAAAAAAAAAACTCACTTGAGCTTTGAATCAGTAAAGTTACTCAGTAAAACTAAACTTGTTTTAGACTTAAGTCACACAAACTTTATTAAGTATTCGTAAATGGTTGCTATAGCGTTGCTAAGCAGTTGATATGGTACTCCAGGTGACGCCACTAGATGGGTGTTAGTTGGTTGCTAGGGTATTGCTAAGTGGTTGCTATGGAGTTTTAGGGTGGATACTATGGCGATTATTTTTACAGTGTTTAATAACTTATCTGTCATGGTTGCTAGGGGAGCGCTATGGTTTCCACTGGGCTTAGTGAAGATCCACTATACATTTTAATGCACAATTAAAATGATCTATCAGCGCTGCTAAAATCAATATCAAGCCAACACTGGCATTACAGTCCACTGTCAGAAAATAGTGCCCCCAGTACCAAGAATACACAGAAATATACAGAAATCAAAGAGTGACCTGTGGTTTATTCAGTTTCTTAATAGATGTTAAATGAGAGGGTCTCTGACTTTTGCACAGTGCTATCATTGGTCCCTCAAAGGTACAGCCATGTCTTTAAGGTTCAAGGTGTGGAGTTTTGAAAGTACACTACAATACCTGGGCCAAGTGCATTTTGTACATTGTCATGACTTTTAAACTCAGTTCATATGGCATTTCATTAGGTTACTATGGTGCTGATATATAACTGCAATGGTACTATGATACCAGGTTGCTGGGGTATCACCTAGCTGTTGCTAGGTGGTCGCTATGGTGTTTTAGGTGACTTCTAGGGTGTTGTGTCATGGATACTTTGGAGATGACTGCTAGAGTGCTGTTGGGTGGTTACTAAAGTATCTATCATGGATGTTAGGGGGAAACTATGGTTTTCCAGGTGGTTGCTAGGGTATCGTTAGGTGTGTGTGTATCTGTGTGCATTCCAGCATTAATTCCAATGGTAAACAAAAGATTTTTGTGGAGCATGTAATCCTTTCCATCAAAAATGCAAAAATCTCAAGCATAGATTTTTGTGCAAAGTTTGTAAAGTAGTGTTTAATGACAAATTTCAGAATAGAACTATACTCTAAAGACTAAGAACAGTAAAGAAAGTCTTATTGCTGCTGTTTCCTAACTCCAGGAACTGAAAACTAACCCAAGAAGGCCACCCTGGAGACAAACCACCCTGAAAAATATGGTTCAGTACACTTTCTGTGAGGGTTCAGGCTTGGTCAAGGCCTGCCATACTAAACGTTCACACCAACATAAACTGCTTAGCATTTACGTCATGCTTTTCCTCCGCGCGCTCCCACGCCTGCCACTCAACTCCTCACCCAAATTCTCCCGCATTAGCTACCAAATTAGAAAACATCCAGTCTCATAACATCAGCTGCCCTTTAAATCATTCTCTTGAACCCGAGCCGCTCCATCACGCGGCGGAGTTAATTAAGCTATAGTGCGAGTAATAAAGAAGATGGATGGCGTGCAGGCGGAGACACGTGGCAACGACAACCTGAGCCAGTGTAAGGTCAGGAGTCTGGACGATGGATGGATCTGTCGGTCAATGGTCTCCTTGTGACAGCGGACTTCCCTCATGCCACCAACCATCCCCCCCAACCCCACCTGGAAGGACTGAATAGTTCCTGTCCATGGGTTCCATCATCTTCAGACCAACAGGAGAACAAATGAATGACCAGGGCAGGAGGGAGAGACATGGTGGCCTTGGTGTGGAAGCAGAGAATCAGAATTCAATCTAGGAGGGCTACCAGTCATTCTTTGCTGTCGATGCCGCCATCAGTGAAGGCAGCTCGGACTAAAAAAGGGTGTCACTCCCCCACGGAAGCAGCTCCGAGGCCCATCGGTTTAGAGAGAAGCTGCCAAGGCCGAAGCACAACAATCATTTGGCTTCATTTTATCCGGCCTCTTACAAAAACGAGCACAAACTCCAAAGCACTCCACTTCAATGCTCTCATGGCACCAGAACACTTACCATCGAGTCGTCCGTGCATTACGATCACAAACCAGATGGCGGTCGCAATGGAGAAACAATGCTGACACTGTACTTGTTTTTTTCCGCTGCTTTTTAATAGTTGAGGGGCCTGCTGTGATCTAACTGGCGCCAGTCGATGGTCCTGCAATGTATGTGCGCCAAAAGCCAGAAAGGAAAACTTGTGCAGCTTTTAATGGGAGGCCTCATGGCCATTTCCCAGACCATATATGGGAAAATAAAAACATAGAAAACAGCCTGTTTTGAATTCACTGGTTTTGTGATGACCAACACATGTGCATATCCACCAGTTCAGCCTACAGCAGTTTAAGCCCTGCCCTCTCACGCTGAAGTTATGAGGTGTATTTCATCTCGGCCTGCTTTTTAAGTGAGGTGTAATACAGTAAAGAGCTCCCTTTAAAAATCCATTATAAAAAATCTAATTGAAATTCTAATTGAAAATGTGTCAAGTTAAATAATTTTACAAATCTTTAACAGAACACAAAATTTAATGTCATTTTTCTGCAAACTGCAGAGCACAATTTCTATTTAACACATTAGAAAAAATAAAACTTATTAAATGTTCCATAACCTTTGTATACGTTGTTTTATTTATTTATTTATCTCAATATGTTCAGTTCAGCCAAACCAGTTTTAAATTTGTATGTGCAGAAGTGTGTAGAGAACATGGACGTGCACTTACTCACACTTCAAACCTCTGCACTCGGTGTTAAAGGCACGGTAACGACGGCAGCCTGTTTAACTCTAAAAGACAAAGTGAGGTTGGAAAATGGTCGTAAAAAATGAATTACGACTGTTTTTACATAAACAAACACAAAAGTCATAAGCAGAAAAAAAAATGCAAAAGTTATGTCCTCAATTCCGCCCCACTGTCTGGGTCTTATTTATTCGCCGCAAGCGCATCTCCTCAAACTGCTGCTCGCAGAACGTTGTAGAGCAGCTGAAGGCACTTGTAGGAGAGTGCTGACTGCCCACTTATGCGAATGAGAGCTGGCAGGAGACCAGGACTGGCCTGCAACACTTTAGACAGACGGGAAAGTGGAACCAAGACATCCAACCCAAGGAGCAGCAGGTCCAGGTGTTAACCCTCAGAACTCGGAGTGTATCAGTAAAATCTGATTTCAGTAAATATAAACGGTGTAAAACAGTCTAGAACCGGTGTTTACCCTCAGAAC